>CM060427.1:85822753-86189432 GCA_030545235.1 Helianthus tuberosus | reverse complement strand
TGATGACATGGTGGATATGACTATCTAGAACAAGGTATGGGAAAGAAACCGGAGGATATGGAGAAATGGGTGAATTCGATAAGTAGGGAAGAATGGAGCCGAGAGGTGTTTGATAAAAACATGAAATGGGAAAAGAATAGCGAGATTGAGATGATAGACCTCTTGGAGATTGGGTTACATTGTTGCGAACTAGATCTCCAAGAGTTGAAGGAAGATGAACACTCATATGATGCAAAGACCTGCTAGTTTTTAGATGGTATATATAAAAGTGACACGTATTTAGTTAGATTTAGACATTTATAATTTAGTTACATCCATAACACAGAACTTATGACATGTTGTCACTTGTGTAAAAGAATCAAAATTTGCATAACTAATTTGAGTATGTGGCGCTAGTTAGTGATGTTAAATAAAGAGGCTGAGTGGCTAATAAACTCTGATATACAACATTCCAAACCAATATCACTAATTAGACATAGCATAATTCATGAGCTAATCACGCATGAAGTGATCTATGTAGCCCAGCACAATTTAACGTCCCAAGTTTTCGTATATTGTAAGGAATGTTTTAATTATAATGTTAAGTATTATATCCTTATGATAAAATAATGTCTATAAATATGCATTATCATTTATTAATCTTGACCTTAGTTGCCAAGACCCTTAAACCTTGAGGATTATTTGGGTTAGTTACTAACATGGAGCTAAAAGGAAGTCACTGGATCAAACTAGAAATAATAACATGCCATTTTCATGATTTTATCACCAAATTGAAGCTAGAACTAGCCTTTGATACATGACTACATCTCTCCTTTGTGATTTAAGCATATGACAATCATCTTGGGTAAGTTTCCTTGCCCTAATTCCATTTCGCGGTCCTATAAGATGAATGCAAAGTTGCTTAGATATGTCATTGTTACACTGGCTATTCCCTAACGAGCCAACACATGCATACGTCGATCATGTTGACCAACAAACTTACTCAACAAATGTTGAATTTTGCATCTAACATTGTATTAGAAGGGAATTGAGTGTCTCGGCCTTAGAAATTTCACTCGGGTGGAATTTTTGAGAAAATATTATGTCAACACCTAAGTATTATTTAAAACTCATGTAAAAAGCGACATCAAAAAATATTATGTCAACACCTAAGTATTATTTAAAACTCATGTAAAAAGCGACTAAAAGATTGTCGATCAGATAATTTGTAAGATGGATTGTGGGAAAATGTTTAGAAATAACAAGTAAAACATCAAACATCTGAGATATAATAACTTAAGAAGCCACTAAAAGTAAATATTAAAGTATGAAAATAAAATGGAGATGCGGGGGATCGAACCCCGTGCCTCTCGCATGCAAAGCGAGCGCTCTACCATTTGAGCTACATCCCCATATGTCTTTGTTACTGTTTTGAAACTTTATAATACTCTTACTGAGGCTGTTTTAATGCAAAGTACAAAATTTGAACGATGAACTTAAAGTATAAGTAATTTGTATCCATCACACTTTTAACTTTGGTCCAGCATAATAGTCAAAGGTATTAAGTGCCTTGTTCCTAGGCCCATGGCTCACTCTTTGCACCTAGTGCCTTCAGACTATTTTTTTTTTTTTTTCTGAAAATGAAAATCCAGTTTGTTGTTGTTTGGCATTCTTTTGTGTCTGATTCACGCCCCGCTTGCGGTATGCGCATATAATGTATATATGTGTGGGCCATCGGGGGGCAAAAGTGAAAGTGCACGAATTTTAACGTTATTTTACTAACTTCGTGAAAATAACGTTAAAAGCTGAGGACGGTTAATTTTGCATCATGTGGTGGCGTTGATAGCTGAGAGACAAAAGGGTACATTCACTAATCGGTCTTTGTCCCGAGTGCTGAGTGTTATGTGCCTTATGTCCAAGGCTTGATGCAAAACTACTATCGAGCCGGGGGTCTCACTGGAAGCAGCCTCTCTATTCCTACCGGGTAGAGGTAAGGCTGTCTACATCTTACCCTCCTCAGACCCTACCTTTGCTTTGCTATTGGTGGGATTAACTGAGTATGATGATGATGATGATGATGATGATTGTGTCTGATTCCTAAAACTAAAAGTTTAGGACAAAAGAACTTGTTTTGATCATCAAAGAAGACGAATAATTAAACTAAGATAGATGTAGTTTTATTGAGGAAACCTTGCATCTAATGAGATAATTCATGATTCTGAATCGAATAAGATTTTTTCTTCAATTTTCGAGTTGGGTTCGCCCTACTATTTTCTAGGTTGTATGGAAGTAAGCATTATAAATATGCAATTTTGACAATCGTCTTGTTAATTTTTAGTTGGCCTCCTTTTAGACGTGTTTCTTTTGGAATTGTGCTCTCTTTAGGCAGGTAGTAAGAGAACAGTTTTTTCAATCAGATGTTCAACAGTCACCAGAAGGTACTTGGGCTTTTCTATGCAGATTTCTGATGCATAAGGAATGTTTGGGTGTGTGTTTTGAAAGTGACTATATGAAATTTGAATAATCATAAATCATATTATCAGCTATAAGGAAGCATCAGTTGCACTAAGCTGACTGTTTGTCTTTGCAATCATGTAGTCACCCTTAATCAGCTTTCGGGATTTGTTCAATAATCTCTCCCGAGTAGTTTGTGTTATGACTACTTGTTTTCAAGTAAACTTGTCTTTAGGACTTCTAAGTTTGATTCTTAAACTTTAGGTGTTGATCATTCACAAGATTTCCCAATTCGTACTATTCGCCTTCACAACTTGCACAAGCCAAGTCTCGAGCAGCCACTTTTACACATTAATTAATGAGTTAATTACTATTTTCGTCCCTGTGGTTTGTCAAAAATCACTATTTCAGTCCATTGGTTTAAAAATTGCGATTTCAGTCCCTGTGGTTTCACTTTCGTAACCATTTCAGTCCACCTCGTAACCATTTCAGTCCCTGTACTAACAGAATAAATGGATTGAAATGGTTACGAAAGTGAAACCACAGGGACTGGAATGGTTACGAAAGTGAAACCACAGGGACTGAAATCGTAATTTTTAAACTAATGAACTGAAATAGTGATTTTTGATAAACCACAAGGACGAGAACAGTAACTAACCCTTAATTAATATATAACTTTGGGTTATATCTGATCTCTTGCCGTTTGAAACGTAAAATTTAAAATAAAAAAATTCCCCCTCTTTAAATTAAAAAAAAAAAAACTAATTAGACGAAATGAAAGTCATCTTAAATGTATTCAAGTGCGCCAAGTTTCTAAATTAATTATTTAAAAGTGGATTATTATCATAACAATAGTGCTGGTTAATCGTATTTATTATTTAACATAATATTTTTTGAATATGCAGTAATAAAATATATATATATATATATATATATATAGGGAGCCGCTAGAATGAGAACCACCACGAGTTATGAGAACCGCGACCCGCGGGTGGCCGTTGACCACGAAATTTTTTTTACGACTAGATGTGTATATTTTAACACCATACGTAAAGTTTGGGTTCAAACGGCGCGCCCGAGGGGGTAGTTTTTTACGCCCAAAGTTTGGTTAAAAAAAAAGAAAAATTAAAAAAAATAAAAAAATCCAAACTTTGGGCGTAAAAAACTACCCCCTCGGGCGCGCCGTTTGAACCCAAACTTTACGTATGGTGTTAAAATATACACATCTAGTCGTAAAAAAAATTTCGTGGTCAACGGCCACCCGCGGGGCGCGGTTCTCGCGGTTCTCATAACTCGTGGTGGTTCTCATTCTAGCGGCCCTATATATATATACTAGGTTATAACCCCGTGTATTACACGGGTCGAATAAATGAACTTTATATACTAAATAATAAAAAAAATATCTTTAAAAACCTCTTTTATTAAACGGGTTGAAAAATATATTTTTATATATTAAATAATAGTTTGGTTTTCGTAATAAATAATTTGTTTTATTTAAAAATATCTTAAATTAACAATTTAAATTTTAGAATAATAATCTATTAGAAAAATAGAAGAATGGTATTCAAAATTTAAAGTAGGATGAAATTTAATATTATCCCATTGTTTATTTATTTATTTAATTAATATAAGATAAGTTTGGAAGTGAGCCAAGAAAATCATAAAATAAACGCTTACAATGAATTATATGTGTTACACATTAATATCTATATATATAATAAAATAAACCTGTTTTGGGACACTTGTCATTCTCTCATTTAATTGATTAAAATTATTAATAATATTAAAAATAATAATATTTAATCTAAATTAATACAAATTCTTATTATTAATAATATTTAATCAAATCTAAAATCTAATCTAATACAAATTTTTATTATCACTAATATTTAATCAAATCTAATAAGAATTCATACGAATTCCAAAGTTGATATTAACTTTCAAATAATTAAAAAAAATCCGCCTAACATCACAAATGTTTCTGTTAAATTCGATTAATTAATTTGTTGAACAATCACTATTATCTTTATCATTCAGTACGGTTAACCGATTTATCATAATACAACCTCCCACCTATTCAATCATATGATTTTTCAATCTTATATTAACTAAATAAATAAAGATTAATATTCAATCTTATCCTACTTTAAATATAAAAAAATCCGTTAGTTCAGATTAATATTCAATCTTGTCCTACTTTAAATATATAAAAAAATCCGTTAGTTTTTTTAAATATTTTTTTTTATTATTTGGTATATAAAATCATATTTATTCAACCCATGTAATACATGGGGGTTTTTAAAAATATAACTTTATTTGGTTACATTTATTCAACCCGTGTAATACAATGGTTTTAAAGATATAATTTTTTTTATTATTTGATATATAATATTACATTTATTCAACCCGTACAATACATATGGTTCTTATAGATATAACTTATTTTATTATTTAATATATAAAATTACATTTCTTCAACCCGTACAATAAATGAGGCTTTTAAAAAGATAATGTTTTATTATTTGGTATATAAAATCCATTTATTCAACCCGTGTAATACACGGGGTTATAACCTAGTTTTATTATATAGTATACTATAGTATAGTATAAATATATATTTACATTGATATAAATAGATTATTATACTGTAGTAAAATTTGTTAACAAAGTCTCAATAAATTTAACCCTTTATTTAAAACTTGTAAATGCAACGAAGTCTCAATAAATTTAACCATTTATTTAAAACTTGTAAATGTAGAAATGATAAATAATATTAGTTAATTTTATTTTAAGTTTCGTAAAATCTATTTGATACCAAACTAAACAAAATGTTCAAATATATAGTTAATATCAAGAGTAAATTACGATTTTGGCCCCTGTGATGATATCACTTTTACCCTTTTAGCCAAAAAACGAATCTTGACATCTGAGCCTATAATGTCTTTTTTTTTTCTAATCCTTGTGGCCCCTACAAAAAGGGTTAGAAAAAAAGACGTTGGGGTCCAAAAGAGATAGAAAAAAAGACGTTGAGGGTTCAGATGTTAAAAAATTCATTTTTGGACTAAAAGGATAAAAGTGATATAACCATAGGGGCCAAAATCGTAATTTAATCTAACATCAAATTAGATAACTAATATAAAAGTAATAATTAAACTAAATAATATTTAGTAGGAGGATTATCTATAATTAATTAGAAAAAATTAACTAAAATTATAATTATCCATTAGACATGGCCTAATATGATGACAAGTGTCTTCAAAGTGGTTTCTTTTATTATATGTATAGATATATAGGATAAGGATCATGTGAGAAGTAGTAGGCTAAATGAGAAACTTGAGAAGCATTCTGGACCACACATTTTCCCTAAGCAAAAAAATGCAAAAAAAAGGTGAAAAATTTTTTTTTTTTTTTTTTTTTTTTTTTTGGAAAAATCGCAGCTTTTTCTTTAAGAATTATTATTTTTATTTTTTTTGGATTTATACACATGTTTATATTGTCCATTATACATATATGTATATACATGTTTAAAATTGAAAAATAAGTGTTATTTAAGGTTTAGCATTAGTATTTAGGGTTTAGCTTTATGGTTTAGGGTTTAGCTTTAGGGTTTAACATTAGGGTTTAGCATTAGGGTTTAGCAATAGTATTTAGGGTTTAGCATTAGGGTTTAGCTTTTGGGTTTAGCATTAGGGTTTAGCTTTTTGGGTTTAGCTTTAACTTTTGGGTTTAGCTTTATCTTTAGGGTTTGTATTAGGGTTTAGCATTAAGGGTTTAGCATTAGTGTTTAGTTTTAGCTTTTGGGTTTAGCATTAGGGTTTAGCTTTAGGGGTTAGCTTTAGGGTTTATGGTTTAAGATTAACAATATACACATTTTTTCAATTTTAAACATGTATATACATATATGTATAATTGACAATATACATATATGTATAGTTAAAAGATTAACAATATACACATGTGTATACATCCAAAACAAATTTTTTTTTTAATTTTTTTTTTAATCCTTAAAGAAAAAGCTGCGATTTTTCAAAAAAAAAAAAAAAAAAAAAAATTTGTATTTTTTTCACATTTTTTGCTTAAGGAAAATGTGTAGTCCAGATTGCTTCTCAAGTTTCTCAAATAGGGTGGACTTCTCTTAGAATCCCTACCCTATATATATATAGGGGATGGTTCAAATGAAAACCACTTTTAACGCGAAAACTCGAAAACTAACTAAAAAAAGCCTAAAAAACACACAAAAATTTTTTTTTTTTTTTTCAATTTTTTTAATAAAAATCGCTGGTTTTTATATATAAAAAAAACTTTTTTTAAAAAAAAAAAAAAATTTGTGTAGTGCACATGTGTAATAATACACATGTGTAGTACACATACACATGTGTAGTATTACACATGTGCACTACACAAAAATTTTTTTTTTTTTTTTTTTTAAATTTTTTTTTATGTAAAAAAACCTGCGAAATTTGGTTTGCAAAAAAATAAAAAAATTTGGTTGTTTTTTAGGCTTTTTTTAGTTAGTTTTCGAGTTTTCGCGTTAACCAGTGGTTTTCATTTGAACCTTCCCCTATATATATATATATATATATATATATATAGGGGATGGCTAAAATGAGAACCACCTCCAGTTGTAAGAACCATGAGAACCACTTTCTGGCCTTTAAATCAAGGAGATGTATGGATGAGATTAAAAGTACTTAAAAAATAATATTAAGTATTTTTTGTCTTATTATGTCTTTAATATTTTATTGTTAAAGGGTATTTTAGTAAAATTACTTTGTTTTGTCTTTTTATATATATTAGTTTTTAATTACCTTTTTTGTCTTATTCATTAATTACATTTTTTATTTAATTGTTTTTTATTTATAAACTGATTTTTTTTTATTAAACATTTTCTAATTCAGATTTTTATTATATTAGATTTTTATTTTTTAAACTTAGTTTTTTTATTAAACATTTTCAAATTCAGATTTATTTACATATTTTTACGTTTAACATTTAACGTTTTTACGCCCGGCCTTTTCACGCCTCATTTTTTGACGCGCCGTTTTTACGCCCGGCTTTCTCACGCCTCGTTTTTTCAACGCGTCGGTTTTTACGTTTTACGCCCCGATTTTTTACGTTTTACGCGTCGGTTTTTTACGTTTTACGCGTCGGTTTTTTACGTTTTACGCGCCAGTTTTTTACGTTAACGTTTTTTTACGTTTTACGCGCCGGTTTTTTACGTTAACGTTATTTACGATTTACGCGCCGGTTTTTTACGTTTTACGGCCCGGTTTTTTACGTTAACGTTTTTTTTACGTTTTACGCGCCGGTTTTTTTTCGTTAACGTTTTTTACTTTTTTTCGCGCCGGTTTTTTACGTTTTACGTAAAACTTTTTACGTTTTACTAAAAAAAATTTACTTTTTACGTTTTGCGGTATAAGTTTTTACTTTTTACTTTTTACGTTTTACGTTTTACGTAGAACTTTTTACGTTTTACGTTAAAACTGTTTACGTTTTACGTTTTACATAAAACGTTTTACGTTTTACGTAAAACTTTTTACGCTTCACGTTTTTACGTTTTATGTTAAAAAAGTTTACGGTTTACGTTAAAAAAGTTTACGGTTTAATTTTTTTTTTTTAATTTTACGTTAAAAAGTTTTACGGTCTACGTTAAAAAGTTTTACGTTTTACGTTTGACGTAAAACTTTTTACGTTTTACGTTTCACGTAAAAACTTTTTACGTTTTACGTTCTACGTAAAACGTTTTACGTTCTACGTAAAACTTTTTACGTTTTACGTTTTATCTAAAAGTTTTTTACACAAAACGAACGCATCCAGAAAATCGCTACTCGGTAGGTGTCTCAGATAGATTTATCATCATCGACGCCTCAAAAAAAATATAAAAACCCAACAAACATCAAAACCAAAGGGTATCTCGAAAAAAAAAACGGGGTTTGGCTCAGATTATCCGATAATCAAGAGGCTGCAAAAGTGGGGTTGCAGGATCAAAAACCCTACCCTCCGCCGTCCTTGCCGCGCCATCGTCATCAAAATCTACGCTTTTTTTTTTGCATCATCGCCACCCCATCGATCGTATTCAACATGAACAACATTTAAACCCAGATTCAACATGAACACAGAAAGGTCCCAGATTCAACATGAACACAGATTCTCAACTAAACCCAGATTCAACATGAACACAGAAAGGTCCCAGATTCAACATGAACACAGAAAATCAACTAAACCCAGAAAAACCCACATATCAAGAACACATATCATGAACACAGGCCAGATTCAACATCAAACCCAGATTCAACATCAAGAACACAGGCCAAAAGATTCAACAGATCATGAACACAGGCCAAGTTTCAAAAGATCAAAACCGACAAAATCAAACATTCAAAACCCAGATTAAACCGATTCAATCATTCAAAAAACCCACATATCAAGAACACATGCCAAAGAAATCACTAGAAAAATCAAGTAAACCCAGAAAAATCAAGAACACATACCAAAAATACAATCGGTATCATCATCATTCATTCAAGGACACATATCAAAAATACCAGCCACTACCCATTGTTAGAACCACCGCCGCCGACCAACCACCACCGTAACCGTATAACCACCTGGGTCGGACAGGGGATCAAATAACACAAAACAACCCCCCAACATCAAATAACACAAATCAAACCCCCCCAAACAGAATCAAACCCACAATAGAGAGAGAAACAACAACATCCACCATATATTTGCAGACGGCGGACGACAGCCGGGGGCGGCCACCACTGTTACGGTGCGCCGTTCCTCTCTCTCCTTCCGAATCTCTCTCTCTCTCTCTCTCTCTCTTCGTTCCCACTCCGGTCCGCCGTTCTCACTAACGTCGCTCACCACCACCACCCAGACGATGGTGGTGGTGGTCCGTTCCCACTCTATCTCTCTTTCTGTGTGTGTGTTTATTTTGGGGAAGAAGATTGAGAAATTGAGAATGATATATAGATCTGATAGTTTAGAGAGGAGAGAGGAGAGAGGAGAACAAGATGTCAGTGAATTTAAATGAAGAGAGAGAGGACAGATTTGATATTTAGGGTAAAAGACCAAAATACCCCTTTTGTTGGCTGAATGTGATTGGTGGAGACGGTTCTCACGGTTCTTACAACTGGGAGTGGTTCTCATTTTAACTCAATCCTATATATATATATATATATATATATATATAACTTTGCGAGTGCTTGAAAGAGAATCCGACCCTGTTTTCACTAGTACGAAAGAACTCGGTTTGACTTGTTATGACTAGTAACTCATCGTGGATTGCAATCCGTTCCAATACAACAGTTGAGATCGAAAAACAATACAAAAGAAGTGTTTTGTCCGTCCCTAACTACTGGCAACAGTGGCCGGTTTTGCGTCTTCTGCTTTCTCGTGCTCCTTGTTAAGCATCTGAGCACAACAAAATTAACCACCTTACATCAGTTCATCAAACCATTTTTAGTACACATCACATAAGACAAGTTGGGCAAAACAGACAAAAATGACAGTCAGCAAGAATTTAATTCACTTTCCGTTGCAATCAAGTAAACTAAGGGGAGCAAAATGAACAGTTTGGGCAACTAGTCAAACTGGGTTGGAGTCCAAACGGGTCTGACCCGTTTGGGAAGAACCCAACACTAATAAACCATATACGAGTAAAGATACATATTGTGAAAACAAAGAAAGTTTTCTTCTTTTAAAAGACATAGGACACTGTAACCATTCTGATACCCGATATAAAACTTTAAACCTGACGATAACCTGTTTCTTTGTAGCTACTTTCAAGATTTAAACTGTTTGACCCGTTATCAAACAAATACAACCCGCATTAACGCGCTCTCTCGTGTAAATGGGTTGAAATTGTAACCTCTTAACATGAAGTAGCCCGCAATAATGCATTCTCATATATAGAGGGGTTAAAAATGTCACTTCAAAAATAAAACATGTTTCAGATATTTCAAAGAGTGGAGAACAGGTGTTTACCTTATTATTGATCAAGTTGTGAAGAGCGATCACACTTCTAATGAGAGAAGAAAGGTAGATAACAAGCATTTGGTCATTGGTTTTCACTGCAAAGTAGCAAAGAGCAAACAAAATACCAAAGAAAAAGTAAGAATCTTTAAATAACTTTCCCACCTTTTCTAAAGTAATATAATTATATACCTGCAAATGCCTTTATCAAATCAGCAACATTCAGATTGGGAAGAAGGTTAAACACATCCTGCAACGTAAAAACAATTTAACACTGGTTCCTTTGACAGGTTGTGAAAGATGAAAACAATTAGATATGTAATGAGAGGCGGCAATTTGAAACATTTACTTATGATATGGTTTATGGGTTATGCTTGATCCTCAAACAGGTAAAATCAAGACGTTTAGTTAAAAAGGAAACGGGTCAACGGGTGGAAAGTCACCCACTCACCCAACATGTACTTTAATGTAGGGGTGAGCAAAAAACCAAAAAAAAAACGAACCGGAACCGAAATAACTGATTTAACCGAGCCGCACAAATAACCGAAAAAACCAAACCGAAATTTAGGGTTCGGTTATGGTTTTGCAATTTATGAAAACCGAAAAAACCGAACCATATAATCAAAAAGAAGTTTAATGTTTGTTATATATTGATTTAGGAATGATTATGTTTATTCTTGAAGGTTAAGTATTTATAATAAGAACATTAACATGTTTTTTATTTATCTTTAAAATGATTTATCCGTTGGTTATAAGAAATAACAAACTTTAACATAAAAATTAAATAATTTTCAAACTATTATAAAATAAAATGTCTTAAAAAACTTGGAGAAACATAAAAATTAGATTAGAAGGTTACATTTATGTGAAAAATATTAATTAAATATTAACTTAAATGTAAACATCTAAGAAAGATTCTTAAATCTTGGATTATACTTTTTTATTTTTGAATCTTATGTACTTTGTTTCAAAAACCGAACTGAACCATTCCTAAAACCGAACGGTTACCAAACATTTCAGTTTTAGTTTTACCCAAAAACTGAACCAAACCGTGCACACCCCTACTTTAATGCATGGAACATCTTAACTCGCTTTACTATTGTAATAGTTCTTTGTAAAAAGTTTGATAATTGACAAGGTATTTTTGGGTAAACCAAACCCGTTTCAAGTTTCAACCCACACTAAAAAATTACCCACTTCGACCCAAACCCGTTTGGAGTAGTTAACCTGACCAGCCAATTTTGCCACCTCTTATGATGTTGGATATGTGGATAAAATGTAGAATAACAAACCTGTAGATGGTACAGAATTTCATGATTTAATGGTAGCTTGCCATCTATAACAAGGTCAAGATACCCACGTATCTCCTTCAACCTTGCATCTAAACCCTTCAATGCTGCCAGCTTTCCAGTTACCTATATAATATGAACAAATAAGAAAGAAAAATATGGTTCAACTGTTGTGAGGCAATCGATGAAATTAATTAAAAACCATAATATAATTAAAAAAATAATAAAATAAAAGAAGAGACCTCTGTTGCAAGTGTGCTGATAGTAGTATCCTTGACATCCCTCAACAAATGTTCCACTCCTGTTGAAAGAGGATTCCAATTAATGAAAGAATATGATCAAAGAAATACGCACGAACACATCTCTTTTGTTTATGTGATTGGTTAAGTGACTATTTTTTTTCTTTGCTCTTGGATTACCGATTTCCTCTACTTCATGTGCGGCGATTTCTGAAGGCACGTGAACGAAAACCTTCTGGCTTTTCTGAGTGGCGTTCTGAAAATTGAGGCAAATCAATGCTTAGTCCATCATTTAGATATGAATGGTGTTATGTATTCAAAACAGATTCTAACAGTTCTATGATGCGTAGATGGGCATCGTATTAAATGATAATTTAATTAGGAACTGGAATTGATTTACCTCTTTAACCTCTTCAATGGCATAATATGCTTTTGTCGGTATTCCCAACTCCTTTGGTTGCACATCGATTATAACCAATACAGGATTTGGAACATAGCTGCAGTAACAAGATTCAACAGTCAAGATACCAGAAACGAGAACAGGTAATAAAACCATAAGAAATGATTAACAAGACGTCATTCATTGAGAATAAGATTTCATGATAGATTTCATGATTATAGATTATTTTATGCTAAAAATGAGATACAAAATAACCCTGAGAAAGCTTAAAATATGTGCATATGATCCTGCTGCTGAAAATTGGTAGAGAAAATTTATAATCAGAATAAGATCATATTGCATACTCGTTAAATAGACCATGAACATCGAGATCATTCTCCCGTAGCTTTGGGCCAGTGCTATACCACCCTACAACATGCTCCTTTGCTGCAACAAACTTCAATATTAGCACATAACTTTATAATAGGGTAGCTTTATTCAGAAAAGAAAACAAAAGGCGCTAATCAGTGCTGTATTTATGAAATATTGAGTATTACCGTTGATTCTCTTGAACATGGAGAACATGGCCTCATGATAGTTGTGATCAAGAAACCATATACTGGGGTCCTTCTCATCTTCCTCGAATGGCACTATAAAAAGAAGAAAAAAAAAGCATTCATTTAGAAGAATGAATCTAAGGGTAGTTTTAGATGTACATGTGTTTAAGTTTCAACTGGTTGAACTGTACTGATAATTGTTTTACAGTGATATCTATTTGCTGTTACAGAATGTGAACTTCATGACTTTTCATAAATCAGAACGCAACAAATACAGCAGTGCGCAAAACTGACATTGCAAACATATACTCTTTGTTCTATAACTATTCTGTGTGTAGTGTTCATCAATCAGAATTCAATAAATACAGTTATAGTTTTGCAACACAACCCTATCAAGGTGCACCTGAAAAATTCATGGTTAAATGAAGATTGTCGCATTAGTTGTCCTCAAATCCTACGTAAATTCAAAACTCTAATCTGTGTATCCCTTGAATAGAGGGAAGAATGTTACAGAAAAATGGATGCTACAACTTAATAAAGGTATTTGAGTCTTTCGATAACTCCTGACTCCATCTTGTTAAAGTATCCACAGATATAATACCACCGTATAATGTTGGGTAAAAAGAAGAGGTCAAGGAGTTTTCTCTTAAAATTCTGTAATAATACAATAAATCTTAGGTGAGATGGCTTTAACAGTGTTTCTGAGAAAGACACGGTATTCTTATATGAATGAAGTCTAGAATCCCTGGTTTCTTAAATCATCTATCCGAAGCCTGTTTTCTAACATCTTATTCTGTAGCAAACTAAGAACTTACATGTTGCAAAACAATCATTTCAGATGTAATTTAAGTCCAGAAATGTCATGATGTCAATGATTTTTTTTACCATATGCTTCGTATCCCAAATTAAACAAGCAATATAGTTAAGATACTGAGTTTTGTACACACTAATTTATTGACGAATATTATACTCAAGATTCAACACCTATCACAAAGCAAATTCGGTTTTATATACTAAATGTAGTTGATGCAAATGTAATTCTGGTACCATAGTACAACAAACCATGCAAATTTGTTGCCAGTGATAGCATAGTTTGGGTTAAATAGTAATCGATCAGAAACAGATTTCGCTTGTCATCCCGTTGTACAATAATTCTATTTGACTATTAGTATTCTAATGGGGAAGGTTTGGTATGTCTATCTGTCGGTCTGTCCTACAAATGCATAGCAGTCAACCACTCACAGAGCATACATTCTGGACGAAACTAACTAACACCAGATCTTCCTCAATCATGCAAACACTTAATCGTATCCTATCAAGCTTCAACCGAACATACTACTCTCATAACTGCAGAACTTAGATATAAAGAACGAGCACAAAAATTTAACCCATATCCGTCATGATTATAAACCCTAGAACACACATCTTTAGCATAAACAATCTATAATCCTGAATAACCACAGAAATTCAACTGCCATATATGTCATGAATATGAACCCTAGAATACACATTTTTAACGAAAACTCACTACTACCTCATCTTAACCATAAACAATCTATAATCATAAATAATCTCAAGTTCACAACAATTAAACTTATAAACCCTAGAAAACATATCTTTAGCATAACAATCTAGAATCGTAAAAAACCTCAAGAAAACTCAACTGTCATATCCGCGTCATGATTACAAACCTAAAATACACATTTTAACATAACTGCATAAATAATCCATAATCATGAATAACCACAAAAACTCAACTGTCATATCTGTCATGAATTCATGATTATAAACCCAAGAATACACATCTTTAGCATAAACAGTCTACAATTACAAACAATCAATCACCAAAACTCAACTGTCACATCACCAAAAACCTCACTAGCATCTCATCTTGAGCATAAACAACCTATAGAATAATCACAAGTTCACACCAATTCAATTTATAAACCCTAGATTGCACATCTTTAACATAAACAATCTAAAATCCTGAATAAACACAACAATTCAACTGTCACATCCATCACATTTAGAAACCCTAGACCACACATCTTACCATAAACAAGCTATAACCACAAACAATCACCAAAAATAACTATCACGTCACCAAAAACAATCTACAATAACTAAATTTACCACCTCAGATCCAAACAAACCCTAGAACACACGCAAAACAAAAACCGAATCGATCGAAAACCAAACCTGCGTAACTATTAGTGACATCAACGGTTCCTTTGAAAGAGCTACCGAGAAGAACACCGACGACTCGCTTCCGAGTGTCTTTAGCGACTCTGTAGTAGTTGTCGACGATGCTGAGGAGTACTAACGGATGTACGACGACTTTTTCGATCGATCGAACTGATAATTGTTGTGATTTTATCACGTCCATTGGTGATTACTCGATGTGGAGATTGATTTAGTGACGGTATATGGTTTTTCGTGACGAATTTGAAGTGGTGAAATTGCTTCCTGCAAACCCTTTTTCTGTGTTTGTCTTTCTTTCCAAGAAAGTGAGCTTGGGTTGTTGGTATGTTTGGTGTGGGTGGGTCGACCCGGAGTTTTAACTTTTCTAGGGTTAAGAAACCATTAGACGGGGAAGGATCCACTAAAAAGTGGATTTTGCCTAAGTAGCCTAAGAAGAATTCTTAACCATTCATTTTTCAAATCAATGGTTAAGATGAAAGGGTAGGAGAAAGGAGGAGTCCAAGGGTATATTGGGAAAATCCTATTTATGGACTTTCTCTCTCCACATGCAAGTCACATGCATATTTCACCCTCATTTTTTAAACGTTTATAACTTTTTTATACGACATTATTTTTTCATAAAAATTTCACCGTAAAATCGAGCGTCTTTTTATCTTTAATTTGAGTACCATATTGCTATATAAAATATGAAGACTAAAAAAACCCACTTAAATGTGTTGTATTTCTATGTTATATAACATTTTTTGTGCTGAATTTTTGTACTATATTTTTGTGCTAAATTTTTTGTGTTGAATTTTTTTGTCTTAAATTTTTTTTTCCTCAATTTTTTTGTGCTAGATTTTTTTGTAGTACATTTTTTGCTAAATTTTTTCGTGCTATATTTCTTTTTACTATATTTTTTTGCTAAATTTTTTTGTGCTATATTTTTTGTACTAGATTTTTTGTGCTATATTTTTTTGTACTACATTTTTTTGTGCTATAGTTTTTATACTAGATTTTTTGTGCTATATTTTTTTGTACTAGTTTTTTTGTGCTAGATTTTTTTGGACTAGATTTTTTTTATATTTTTTAAAAATAAAAGAGGTGCCACATGTCATTTTCACTCATATTTATAAGGACTAAAATGCCCTTGATTCCTAATTATTAGGAGTGCCACATGTCATCATCACAATCCTTCTTAGGCTACTTAGGCAAAATCCACTTTTTAGTGGATCCTTCCCCCCATTAGACACTTATTATCATATTAGACCATCTCTTATACATAATTATTATTTTAGTTTAATTTCTTCTAATTAATTATAGATAAATCTTTTATTAAATATTATTTAATTTAATATCTTATCTATACTATATATAATAAAAGAAACCACTTTATGGACACTTGTATCATATTAGAGCATCTCTTATAGATAATTATTATTTTAATTTAATATTTTCTAATTAATTATAGATAACCCTTTTATTAAATATTATTTAAATTAATATCTTATGGATAATTATTATTTAGTTTAAACTTCTTCTCCTTTATAATATTACTAGGTTACAACCCCGTGTATTACACGGGTTTATAAATGTAATGTTATATAATTAATAATACAAAACAATGTCTTAAATAAAACAGATGAATTGCACTGGTAAATAATAACTTAATAAAGTATAATGTAATTTGTTAACATATAAATTTGTCAAGATATGTATTTAAAAAATGAACATTGATGTAACAATTATAAATTTTGTTAAGTTTAATTTTTAAACTCGTTAGGATGCATCAGCCCAAGAGTTTGTTTGTCGGCAATATATCGGTGGTCGTAAGGGTTTGTATCGGTTTCAGAAGGGATTCTTTAATTTTTTTTTGTTTATCCTCCTTTAAAAACAAAACAATTACAATTACAAAACTAATAAGGAATCTTCATAAAGTTTTTTAATTATTGTTAATGGATTAGATATAATGCTTGAGACTCGGATAGTTAATTAAATGAGTTTATTTTGGTTATATGTTACTAACAAATGGAAGGAAAATAAATAAGTAAAAAATAAAATACAGTCAATCAAGTTATATAAAATAAACATTATCTATAACTTATGGAAAGTTTATATATTTCTTTTTTTTCTGAACGGCTAATTTATTTAATCCCCTATCGTATGTCAGACTTGAATCCAAGACTCCCTCTTTCCCTTTTCTAATCATACCAATCTGCCAGCTTTCATAACCAACTTAAAAGAAAAGAAAATTAGATATATTTAAAATAAAATAGTAAATCCTTATATAAATAAGTAAAATACAGTCAATCAATTTATATAAAATAAACCTTATCTATAACTTATGGAAAATTTATATATTTCGAATCATACCAATCTGCCAACTTTCATAACCAACTTAAAAGAAAAGAAAATTAGATATACGTAAAATAAAATAGCAAATCCTTATCGTTACTAACCAACTGTTAGGTGGATTTTTTTTAATTATTTGAAAGTTAATATCAACTTTGGAATTCGTATGAATTCTTATTCGATTTGATTAAATATTATTGATAATAAAAATTTGTATCAAATTAGATTTTAGATTTGATTAAATATTATTAATAATAATAATTTGTATTAATTTAGATTAAATATTATTATTATTAGTATTATTAATAATTTTAATCAATTAAATGAGAGACTGACAAGTGTCCCAAAACATGTTTATTTTATTATATAGTATAGATAAGTATAGATTTATAATCGAAGTTAATCCGTAGTCTTATAATATTTTACTTAAGTGACAATAAATAAAAGAAATAATCAATAATGTCGGCTCTTTCGAATATCCATAAACAATAGTTTAAAAGCATTTTATATATTTCATAGTTAAATACAAGTAACATTATTTAGACTTTAGATTCAATCAAAATAAAAAATTTAGACTTTAGATTCAATCAAAATAAAATTTGAATATAATATTTAAATCTTTTTAATTTAAAATTTAAAATTTATCTATAAATTATTGATGCCCTCATTGAATGACATGTGTCCCAAATCAGGTTTCTTTTATTATATAGTATAGATTTAGAGAAAAATACGATTTTGGCCCCTGTGGTTATATCATTTTTACCCTTTTAGCCTAAAAGAGAATTTTTTAACATCTGAGCCTCCAACTTTTTTTTTCTAATTCTTTTGACCCCTAACACTAACCCCATCCATTAAATGTTAGGGGCCAAAAGAGTTAAAAAAGACGTATTTTTATCACTTTTACCCTTTTAGTCAAAAAATGATTTTTTTAACATCTAAGCCCTCAACGTCTTCTCTTCTAACCCTTTTGGCCCCTAACACTTTTAGCTCAAAAATGATTTTTTTAACATCTAATCTCTCAACGTCTTCTTTTCTAACCCTTTTGGCCCCTAACACTAACCTCATTCATTAAATGTTAAGGGCCAAAAGGGTTAAAAAAAAGACGTTAGGGGCCAAAAAGGTTAGAAAAAAGACGTTGGGGGTTTAAATATTAAAAAAAAAACTTTTTTGGACTAAAAGGGTAAAAGTGATATAATCACGGGGGCTAAAATCGTAATTTTATTATTTGATGTATAAAATTCAATTCATACAATACACGAGGTTTTTTAAGGATATATATATATATATATATATATATATATTTATTATGTAGTGCAGAAAATTACATTTATTCAAACCGTGTAATACGCATATTTTTAAAGTTGTAATTTTTTTATTATTTAGTATATAAAATTACATTTATTCAACCCGTGTAATAAATGAGGTTTTTTAAAGATGTATTATTTTATTATTTGGTAAGCAATATTATATTTATTCAACTCGTGTAATACACGTGGTTTTAAAAATATAACTTTTTTATTTGGTATATAAAATTACATTTATTCAACATGTACAATATTGTTCTTATAAATATAACTTTTTATTATTTAATATATAAAATTATATTTATTCAACTCGTGCAATAAAGAAGGTTTTTAAAGATATATTGTTTTATTATTTAGTATATAAAATTTATTTATTCAACCCGTGTAATACACGAGGTTATAACCTAGTATTATATATAACCCTCCTACTAAATATTATTAATTTAATATCTTATGGATAATTATTATTTAATTTAATCTTCTTCTCATTTATAATATTATTTATTTAAATTAATTATATTTGAATGTTTTGTTTAGTTTGGTATCAAATATATTTTACGAAACTTAAAATAAAATTAACTAATATTATTTATTCTTTATACATTTACGAAGTTTTAAATAAATGGTTAAATTTATTGAGACTTTATTAACAAATTTTGCAACAACAGAATAATCTATTTTTATCACGAAAATCAAAATTTGTATTAATATATTAAATGTTTTTATTTTCACTATACAAAGTTACATTTACTCGACCCGTGTAATACATAAGGTTTTTTAATATATAACTTTTTATTATTTGATATATAAAATTAGATTTATTCAATTCGTACAATACACGAGGTTTTTTATGGATATATATTTTTTTATTATTTAGTACAGAAAATTACATTTATTCAAACCGTGTAATGCGCATATTTTTAAAGATATTTTTTTATTATTTGGTATATAAAATTACATTTATTCAACCCGTGTAATAAATAAGGTTTTTTAAAGATGTGTTATTTTATTATTTGGTAAACAATATTACATTTTATTCAACTCGTGTAATACAAGTGGTTTTAAAGATATAACTTTTTTTATTTGGTATATAAATTTTTTATTATTTAATATATAAAATTACTAGGTTATAACCCGTGAATACTCACGGGTTGTTAATCTATCTTTGTAAAAAAAATATAATACACACATATATATTAATAAATGAAAAATTGCATGATGAATAAGGTGGATGAATAAATGATAAGAACGTCTATATGAGTAAAAATTAATAAAATGTAATACTGAGAACAACAAACTTCTCTTTTATTCGTTCATAATCATAGCATAAAGAACACTAATCAATTTAAGCAGCATCTTCTTCATTAACTTCTTTTTTAACTTCTACTTTAACACGTCCAAGATGTCGTTCAGGAATACGGACCATAGCTTCTGTCCCTCTAAAAACCATCATATCAAATTTTGACTCAGAAATCATATCGAAGATAATAAAGTGTTCATCTTCAATTTTCATGTCTTCTTTAATGCGATCCCATCTGGTAGTCATATAAAAATTGTCACCATGTTTTTCCATAACAACCAACCATGTACGGTTAGGAAAAGAGGTTATAGTAACATGTTTCGTAGGTAGTATGTTCTTCAACTTATGATGAACCAAAAATCTATCGATAAGCTGCAAGTACAAAAAAAATATTTTATATTAAAGAAAGTTTTGTAAAATTTGTCAAATACCACTATAGTACAAACATAAAAAAAATAATTACCAAATGATCTTTATGTTCAGAGAATTGTGATGTTTGGCAATGTAAGAAATCACCTTGAGCAAGTGCAAAATCTTGATAGAAGTATATCAATCTAAAAGTTAGACTACATTCGTACTGAAACATAAGCAATGAATTCTTTGGTAATGGTAGTGACTGAATCATATTGAACCATCCGTCGTGAAAAAGTATGAAGAACCTGCTTTTGTAATTTTGACATTAAAAATTCCTTCATCAAGTGTAATGATTTGAACCATACCATCAGTTGCTAACTTGAAATCAGCTACCCAGTTGTGGTAACTCCTCGGTAAAATCTATATGCAAAGTAAGAATTAATACAAACATATAATAAAGAAATAAAAATAATTATAACATCAACATACCCAAGAATTCATCTTGTTGTTTGATAGAAAACGTAAAAAACAGTTAAGCATCTTCACTGATAATAAAACTTTGAATTGGATGAAGATGCTTTAGGTATTATCTATATTTATAAGAAAAAGTTATTTAAAGACAAATAATATGTAAAAACATGGTTATTCTATTTTCCATATATAATGAAAATTGTTAAACTTTTATTACACATATTTAACAAATTTCTTTAAATATAGAGATACAAATCTATGATGCAATTATCATTAATAAGTAAATGTAAATAATTACTATAATTAAAAATCAACAAAAAAAATGCAACCGTTTGTATTAGAAGATTATAAAATAAATAAATGAATGTTAACTTTATAGGTAATAGATATTTCATCATTACAATCTACATTTATCAACACATCCATCAACTCACCAATCTTCATCATCTCTATTGCAAGAAAAAAAGTCTCCATTCACCGTCGTTTGGATTCCGGTAAACTTCCTTCCAAAATCCGATTAGCTAAAGGTCGATTTTTTTTTGTGAAATTCAGCAACTAAACATGTTTTAGTTAGTATATGCAGAAGATACGGTGTTTTATATGAGACTAAATCGGTGTTAGACATGAAATTGGATTTTAAGGTTTAATCATCTTGAAGCTTTGATAAATTTGGTATGTTTGTCATCTAATGTAGATATTTCATGTGATTTACATTGTGGATTATATATTTAATGAAAACGGTATATTCGGATTTTGTAATGAATCATAAAGGAAGGAAAACATATATGTTATTATAAATTCATTGATTAAAACGAATTTTTGTTTAGTATTGTATATATGGATGTTGTCTGTTGTGTTATTGAAAGTATGTATACAACATATTTGATGTAGATTATGAATTAGGATTAGGAATAATGGAAATAATATCGACATTATATCAGTATAAGTTTTCAAAATATAAGAATGATAAAGGCATATTCACAAAAGGTGTTCGTCTAATGGACCTTAACACATATTTTTTTTATCATTATGAACATATATATATTCATTCAAGTTCAATAGTACATGTTAATAACAAATGTTGGTATATTACAGGTATACAAAAATGAGTCCATCATTTCTCTGTGTGTTAGAAGAGCCATCATCGTTAAAACTGGTATGATATAATGCTTAAAAAATTATATATATCTTCTATTAGAGAACATGTAACAAATAAAAATAACTGCAGGTGCTGCCACTTGACTTTGTGAAGAATGTATATGGAGATTATTGGCAAAGGACAAAAATAATGATACATCATCAAAGTCAAAGAAGTTGGCAAGCATCGTTGAGAAGTGTAAGCGGGGAATCCGTTATCACTGACGGATGGGGTAATGTCGTAAGGGATCTTGAGTTGACAAAGAGGACGTTCTTGCTGTTAAGGATAATCGAAGATAAAAATATTGAAATCGATTGTTTCGTAGAAAACATATGTGGTGAATCATTTGTGACAATAAACCGTTACGGAGTTCTAAAGATAATAGTAAGTATACTAACATGTTTGATTCAATATTTATTTTGTTATACTTGTCAACTAAATGGTATACATATATATCTAACAATAAAATGTTACATAACTTTTCAGGTGATTCCAGAAGCTTATATCACAAACTGTTACTCTTACTCCCCAGTCAACGATTGTTATAACATATATGTAGCAGGTCAGACTTGGAAAGTTGAGACCGACAAAATCAATGATAATTATGTTTTTACAAAAGGTTGTCCGAAATTATTTGATGATCTTGAAATAGAAGAGGAGGATATGATGTTGTTGATGAAGATGGACACCGTTACATTTGAGATAGAATTTTATCGTAGAGGAGTTGAGGTAGTTTTAAGCAAGAAGGAAGAAACTGAAGATGACTCTCTGCTGGAAATACCTAAAGAAACATACTATGAAAACGTTAACTTTGTAAGTATTTTGAATTAAAGTAGCATGGTTTACTACAAAATATGACTTAGTTACGCATATTATTGTATAACAGACCTTGTCTGAAGACGAAGCCTCAATAGATCAGTTGATTTCTGAGGTAATAAGTTTACATGTATATAGATTGGAATACATTACAATAAGATTTTGTGGATTTTATTAATTATCATACACAGATGCATGAAGCTGCTAACAAAGAAGAGGTGAATAAGAACATTGGTGGAAAACAAAAGTCGAAGGTAGGAAGAAAGAGTTTGATGATGGAAGAGAGAAACAACCCAAGAAAAGAAAATGTAATTATTTCAAACATAATAATAGATCAGTAATTTCATTCATATATGTAGACATATTTAGTTAATGATTGTTGGTTAATGTTATTTAACTTTAATCATTGTATTAACAGTTTAAAAAGAAAGGGAAACAGATTGCGGCATATTGTAATCCAGACGATAGTAAGCGGTTGATATGTGGAACAGAAGTGGAAATGCCAAACGTCTCAACATTTAGACGGAGAACTCGCAGTCGGTTGGTATGTATAGAAAAAGTTAACAACATTTACTTATAAATATTTGTTATACATTAATGGATAAAATATACTACTCTAAATATAATGTGTATATGTAATAATAAGGTTAATGAAAATGGAAAGAGATATGCTAATGCATTGAAGATATTGGATGTTGAACCAAAACGTGTTGCAAGGACAAATAATGTTGAAAAAACTGATAATTATGAATTCACAAAGAAGGGAAAATACCGCATGGTATGCTTTTTTACACTAATCATTCATTAAGAGTAAAAGTATAACAATCATAAGCCTGATTTAGCTGTTAATTCTCGGATACATGCAGAGAATGCCTGCTGATGTTGTAAGAATTGTCGGATTCAAAAATAAAGTGCATGAGTTGAAAGTGAAGAACATGAATGGAAAAACCATCGATATGAATCTTAGGCGTCAGAAGAATGGAGATGGTGTAAGGTATGCAATCGAAGGTTGGTCGATGTTCATGAAGGATAATGGCCTTCGTGCGGGTGACACAATGCATTTCACATTTGTAAGTTCAGGAAATCTCCTGATCTTATCACACGTGGATGCAGTTAATGCAGGTGAACAGGTAATCTTATAAGCTAATGTTGAAGGTGTTTGTGAAGACGAAATCATGAGTGTTTTGTGCTACTGATTTTATGTATCTTTTTCTGGACATGCACGTTCTCTTCTTATCATGTTCAATTTTCGTCGTTGGTAATTTAAGCTTGAAAACAATTAGTGGTATATTATCATGACAGATACCATATTTTTTAATATAACTAACAATGGTATCGACTATAAATGCTTGTTGATTATCAATGTTCAAATATATATATATTTACAAATTAAGATGTGGTTGTTTATATGTGATTTGCATTTATTATATAAGTTCTAACTCATATTTACTAACAATTTAATGTAACCTTAAATGTTGAAGTAAACAGTAAAGATGAATTCCATAAAAAAATCAATGAAGAAAAATAAAAGTTGGAAATTACTATTAAAATACTGAAACTATAAATTTCAGAATATCTCTTTATAGACTACATTGGTAATTTTATTAGTAATGTTCCCATCACTGTCTAAATATTAACATCTTTAAGCCATCCATACTTTTGAATATTGAAAGCGTCACATATACTTGTCCGTGAGTGTTCAATATCTATTCAAAGAACCTTGAAGATGTTTGAAAGTGTGTAAAGTATTTGTATTTATAGACATAAGCTACAACTTATTTATGTAATTAATAATAAAGATTACTAAAATAAGTTGCAATCAAATTAATGGTCTGAAATATGGAAACAATCTTATATTTATAAGTTTGGGAAATTAAAGAGAATGTGTCAACACTAAAATCGAGTTGCTATAATTACGATATTTCTTAAAATAACTATAGAAATGTAACTGAATTGTATAAATATTTAAACAAATGATTAATGTTCATTTCATGAAAAGTAATTCATTAAGGTCAAAAGTAATATGTAATTTTTCATTTTCTTATTTTTACTAGTATGGAACCCGCGCGTTGCTGCGGAAGGGACAATTTGCAGCGCGGAACTCATTTTTGTTAGTATTCTATAGAGCATTTTTCACAGTTCTCAACCCCAATATTATTTTTTGTGATAGTATTGTTTATGTAATCGAAATCAACACATTAATGAGTTGTTTAAAACTTTGTAGAAGAGAAAACTGTCAATGGATCAACCAAACCCGGCATGTCTGTCATAGAAACAACCCATTTCAACCTGAACCGATTTGACCCGTTAAGATAAAGTAGTGCTTAAGGTTTGGTATTCCGGCTTCATTAACAAGAAAATTATAAGATCACATGTATATAAATATGCGTGTGCGCATTTCTGAAGCTGGTATCAACAGCAATCACCATTTACTTGTGAACAAGCAGATTCGGGTTATGTTATCCAAACTTGATTAAATGGGTAAAATTATAAATAGATTAGGAAAAAAAAATGCAACGGGCCAAATAGGCCCAAAGCGTAGCTTCAAAGCATAAAATCTCTTCAATCATCTTATCAGCAAATTACATTTTGTTGTGAATTTTTGTCTTTCGTAATCATACCTAACACATCAACTATTTATCAAACAAATGTTGGACAGAGTGACAAATAAGTGTTTCGTGTAAACCCAATCAGATCTTTTGACAAACAAAAATATCCCTTTTGATCCAAACCAGTTTATTGTAATAATTTAAATTGCTCTCTCGCAAGAGTGATGATTTGTTTTAAATAAAAAACCTTAAAAAAGAATTTAAAATCATTATACAAAACACACACACACGCATATGTAGATGTATATGTGTGTATAAGTGGAGAGAGCGACTCACTTCCTCCTTGGAGAAGCATATATACTTTTGATTCATAATGAAGTTGCAGATGCTTTGTTTTGATAGATTCCTGGAGAATTTAGACTGGACGGTATGGGGCACGGTCAAAGGCCGGCGAGCCCCGGTGCTGCCCCGGAACACCGCCCCCCTTGGCCCGTCCCCGTCTTCACCAGCAACCCACAGCTACCCAAGCCGTGCCGCCTCCTCTCACATACACCTATACATACATACATATACATATATATACATAAAGGGGCTCATCCCCCACCCCTTTGGTCCATCCCCTTTAGGCCCATCCTCACACCCGCTTACGTGGCGGGTGACGTGGCGGCCCATCCTCCCCACACCATATCTTCCAGTCTTAGGAACCGAAAAATAAGTTATACAAATATATCAAGAAAGCGCTTCTCATACAACACGTTTGTCACACACATCAATAGAAAGTACTTCTTAGTTCATTTCTATATTTTTGTTGAAAGAATTAAAAAAAGCTTGGCTTTATCTCTCTTTGAAATATGCTAACAACTGATAATCAAAAAGCTTGGATTTTTCATAATAGTAATGGTTTATTTGCAAAAAAAAATATATGGTGTGATCAGTCTGTCAATAACTTAAATAAACAATCAGAAGCTTCAAAATCATGAAAAAGAAAAGAAGGCAATACCAGCTTAATAGCAACTTCTTCACCAATCTGAATATTAACACTTGCACATCAGCAAACAAAATCCAGTCAACTAACTATTAAAAATAAATAAATAAATAAAAAGATATGACAGCAATAATTAAAAAAAAAATTAATCGATGAAGCACCGACATGAGGGACCAAGGGATCACCGATGGAAGTATTTCCTTACCGACTAAAACGCTGGCTTGCGACCAAATCTCCCGACAGATAACCTAAATTTCATACCAAAAAAAAGATCTCGTTCTTGAAAGTCATAACGTACCATGGTTTTATCAGATGGATCCAAACGGCTATAAACTCTTTTGATGCCTTCATGTGTCTTTTTTATGACTTTCAGCAATGGTAGCAGCTCGTTGGACTGCTTCTGCATTAACAAAAAGTTGCTTCATAAGTTGCCCATAATATATACATGGAAGCTTACCTCGACATCTATGCTGTACTGACCGCATCGACCCGGTTCGTCTCCGAAATGCACTAACTCGTAACACCGCCACCTGGAAACATGGTAGACCTTTTATGTCATCTTCAGGAACAAAAAGCCATCTAAAACAGTGAAATATCAGCCCTTTTTGGGTTGAAGTAGCTTCCCTGTGGTCCACAACTCCAACATCTTTAATGCAGCCCTTGGTTAATCCATAGGAACCATGTGTCCAGCGTTATGAACCTTAATAAAAGTCAAAGGGCCATGATTCTTTAAAATGCCAGCTTCTTTTCCGTCGACTATAAACGAAACATTTGAAGCTGAAATAAAATCGAATGTGAGGTGGCGACGCGTTAATAACGCAAAATTACAACCACCTGATAATAAGATGAAGATCAGCTCAAGTTTAACTTATGAATGCTCGAGGTTGGTTCGTCGATAATTTTTCAAGTGATATATTTTTAGACCCGAATAGAGCTCCAGCTGCAGCAATTGATACAGGTTGAATAGGTAATTTGTTGCTAAAATTGGTTATAAAATGTAACTTGGTAATACAGTATGCCCTATCAAAACTACCAGTGATGAAATCATATAAATTTTGTATTATGACTATATTTCTTAATTGCTTTTTTTTATGATTCTAGGAACAAAAAGGGTAGCACCAACAAGTTCACAGAGTACACGAGTAGCGTCTTCTCCTCATTCATCTTCCAAAACCAGTTTATCATTTAATCTGCCACAAAAGCTAAGCTTACTGGGAAAGGTAACTTCAAGTAAGCCGCTGTCCTTCGAGGCTCAAACTCATTGAGTTTATGACCGTTGTAACTTATCTCCCCTTCAACTCTTAAGCTCGGATCCAATCTTCCCGCCAAAGCCAACAGAAGTGTTGTCTTACCAGAAGATGGTGGCCCCAACAAAAGTGTCATCCTGTATAAATATCATCTAGTTAATAACTTTGTACTACAATATCATTTAGTTAATAAGATATATATATACCTTGCTGGTTTGATAATTCCAGATATATTTTTAAGAATGCGAAGCTTAGCTTTCTTCCAGCACACCACATATGCGTTCTAAACCTAACAAAAGCATAATACAAATTTATGTTCCAAATTTCCATAAATTGAAAACCAAAACAACATTGCAGATAATTCTATTGTGAAATTAAGTCAGCAACAATTAAAACTCCAAAAACCTAAAACAAGTACAACTCCAGAAGCTAAAACACAGGTCTATAAATCAATAAACCACACAATTAACCTCATAATATGAAAATACATGAACATATGATGATGAATTCTTCTTACTTTGATGCTGGTGACACGTGACACCAGCTAGGGTTTCTAATTGCTTCGCCGACGTACGGACACGAACGATGTTGTAATTCAAATCGGATACACAAAAATTGAAAATGATTTAGTTGAACATATTGACTGAAATCATTGAAAAGCTGTGAAATTATTGGTGGATCTATGAACCAAATACCTGAGGTAATTGAGCGCCAGTGCAAAACGGTTTTCGTCTTTTGTGTTCTCCCGATTCACGTTGTTGCTGGCTACAAAAAAACACAGGGTTTGCTTTTGGGGATGATAACAAAGACATAGAGGGGCGTGAGAAAAAGAAACGATTCAATTGCGTGAGGAGTTAATTGTAGGGTTATTAAAGCTTAATTGAAGGAGAACGATTCAGGTGAACAACCTGATGTTTATATTCGGAGGGTTTGATATTCTCAAAGGGGGTGTAAGGAGAGGAGGGTAAAATTGGAAGAAAAAATATAGGTTTTATTTGAGACTTTTAGTATGCCATCTTAAAAATTGGGTGTTAAATTACTTTTTTGGTCATGGGAAATGCTTATATATAGTATATAGATATTATCGGATGATTAAATTATGATACAATAAATAATAAATGTAGTCTTATAAAATAAGGAACATAAACAAACATGATTTCCAACCAAAAATAGTAAAGAATAAGTCAAAATGTCATAATATATAGGGAAACCATAAAAATGTATTCAAACATAAAAAAATTAAAAACCACAAAACAAAATTCCAATAGTCCAATAACAAATAAATTGTTTTTATTGTAACCACCATTTGCAAAATCTCGTTTATCAATTCTTGCCTAAATCGTCATCAAGATCATTGTTCTCAACACACATGCGAGGCTTACTTGCTACCGACCCCAGTCCCTCTTCAATCACATAAACATCACCAAGGTTACGCTTCAAATCAGAAGATGATTACTTCAAGTCACCCACGTAATCCTTTGAAACAGGTGTGGAGTTATCCCCAGTGTAAGAATCATCATCCTAAAAAATAAACAATTTATAATAACACAACTATTAAAAGTATATATCAGTATATTTTTAAAGTTAAACCTTAGAGCATTCACCACCAGCATATTGGAACTCAGACTGACTCATACCAAACGAATCAGAGACATCAAGCTGTAAAAAAAATAGAAAGAAAGAGACAAATTGTTTAAACATCTTTTAAACGGTTTTGTAAGTGCAAATATATTAATAAAACAATCGCTTACCTGGTCAATTTTCCATTTTGTATTGAGCTCATTGTTTTGGTCAAAAATCAAGCAATGATAATGCAACCAAACTTTTTGTTGTGAGGTATGATGCTTGAATTGATGAACAAAAATAAGGATCACTATGAAATGTAATGAACAAGTGACACGAAGATTTATACGAGGAAAAAGCCCTTGATCAATGAATGATCTCCGGCATAAAAAACCTCGGGTGATGGAAACTACCGATCACCAACTCAAATTAAACAAGAACTATATTACAACTTCGGATGATAGCGAGCTAAGTACAAGGATCACTATAGTGTATGGTGTAAAAAGTGTGTAATCGCAAGTGAGTTAACGAGAGCTGGTGAGAGCAGTTGTAAGAGTGTGTGTGTAGCCAAAAATAGCCAAGTGTTTTCTAATTAGCTCGCTACCCCTTTTAAAATGGAAAATATCTACACTAACTAACATTCCGCAAATGGTGCAAGTCCTCCACGACTCCATAACATCCACTTTTGGCCAGGCACGTGCGGAATAAACATAGAATATACTCCAGGAATATCGCCAAGACTAAGTCCAAGCTGATACTCCTGCAAAACAGTTTCGAATTCAAAGTAGACAACCGTTAGTACAAGGATCCTTATGATGATCCATGATCCTGATCCTGTAATACTTCTGAGGATCACCAATTCAAACAGAAGTAAGGATCACTAAGCCCAACGGCAATTGAGGATCATTGATCATTTAGAAATCCACCCCTAACAATTGCCCCCAAAATATAAGGAGTAATTATGTAAATAAATGAGTTATATTTTGTTCTTATCCGCAGTCAACCAACGGATAACTAGCCGTTGTAATCGGACTAGTCGTTACGAACATGACGTCACTGAGGTGACTATCCTGCAAAATCATCATTATAAATAGGAGTTACGGATAGGGATCATTTCACATTTAAATTCAAGAGAAACTCCCTTTAAATTCTCATCCGACGATCAAGCAGGTATCTCTTTTCCTTTTCTCCCTTTACGTTTTCTTTCTTTGTTCATCTTCTTCTCTATTGCTATGACCAAGATGATGCTAAGATCCTCACCGGCTAAGGATCACAAGAAAGACAGTCCTCTTAAGAGCCAGGGGATCATCAAAGATTTGGCGAATGAAAGGTGCTGTTTCACTGATCCACAAATAGATAGAATCCGCCATTGTTTTCCAGCAAACACCGATTTCAAGCCATTTGACCCCACCGTTCTAAGTGATTATGTTTCTGAAACTTGGGTAGCCTTCCCGGTCACATTGTTCATAATAGGATACACATATCCTTTCCCTGAATTCACCCAGTCTTTCTTCTCCCTCACCGGCATCTCCTACATTCAAGCTATGCCAATGATCTGGAGGGTCTTATATACCCTTGAAAGGATCATTGAGCAAGAAGGAATCGCCCTAGGAATGTCGGAGTTGGCAGAGATGTATGATCTCACAACATTTGGATCCCACCGATACTTATTCAAGCGTAAACCCGGTGAAGAACATCCCATCTTCAAAGCCACTAAGAATGATACTAATTGGAAACGGAGATTCTTCTTTGTTAGAAGGGATTCTCTTCCTGATGGAAAGGATCTGCCAAGGAAGTGGACCACCCATGGTAGGATAGAGGATCCTGAGAAGGATCACCAGATAACCTTGTTTTTGTATAAGGATCACTAACACCCTTTTGTTTCCATTGTACAGCTATCTCTGTTTCGCATCTTATACCATCACCTGCCACCAAGGAAAGGCTCGCTGCTTTCAGAAGACTTGATCCTGCAACAAGGTCATTCAAAACAAACACCCAGGATTCACAAGAAGTATCCTCAGGTTCTGTCACTATGTCAAGTAAGTATCCTGTATTTTGTATAGTCAAATATTTAAATAAATAGTTGAATAGAAATAGGATAAGGATACTTATCTGTTTTGAATGTGTAGGTGCTGGGAAATCCTCGAAATCTGCCTCCAAATTCAGTGTAACTGATCTTGACACTGTCAGATCCTCAAAGAAAAAGTCTGCTGCTAGCCCTTCCATTGTTATCCCCAAGGCTACCACTTCAAAGGGAAGGGGTGCAAAGAAAAGAAAAACCTCTGAAGCTAACAACCTTCAAGGCTTGCCTCTGATCCGCCATCAATTCCTCGAGTACTTTAATGATGTAAGGATCACTGACTTAGCTTAGTTATCCTATCCACTCGAGGATCATATGATCCTAACTTTGCATTGTCTTGTTTGCAGAAATTTGCTGAAATTGAGGACTACGTTGGAAATGTTGAGGATCTTGAGGAGAAATACTCTGATCTCCAAAAGGTGGCGGCGCTCAAGGATCACAAAATTGCCTCCCTTGAAAAGGATCTCAAGGATGCCAAGGCTCAGATAGCTGCAATCCTGATCAATGTTGATTATGAGAAGCACGAGATCACAGAGGATGCCAAGGTCTCTGCTGCCATTGCCATGTACAAGACCAAGCTACAGATGGGTCAAGAAGCTCAGGATCCTGCCTTTGATAGGAGCAACTGGGACGTGGAAGGCTGGAAGGCCAGGCTGGCTGAGTTGGAGGATGAGGATGAGGCTGATGAGGTTCTGGCAATCGAGGCTAGTGGCAGTGGCAAGGATCAGGTGAAGGATATGGGAGCTGAAGGAGATGGTGATGCAGCGAAGGTGTAGGCTGCATGAATGGGCGATGAAGGACATTTCTAGACGTAGCCGGAGCCCATTCTTCTTTTAGGTTTGGTTATGGTTTTTGTTTTGATGATGTTTTTGTTGAACAATGATGGGTTGTACTTAAACAATAGTAATTAGGGCTAAGGATCATGGATCCTTCAAACAATAGGTAGTATTACAAATGGTGGAGGGATCCTCTGTTTAGGGGATGAAGCCATTGTGATCCTGCCGTCTTTTGATTCCTGCACTACCAAGACCCTTAAACAATGGACGCCCTTTGCCAACCCATGTGGACGGGCCACGTTTTGCTGGTAGAAATGTGGGTTGGCAATTTTGACAACCTTAAAGGGTTTAATCTTTTGTGAATAAAATAACTTAACTTTCTGGCTTATCCTGTGTTGATATCCTTGTTAACATTTTACTTTCCACCTGTTGTGATGTTCATTTTGTTTAAACTTATCAAGTAAAGAAAAATTTAAGAAATATCCCAAAAAGTTTAGGATATGATCAAGGATCACATATCCCATAGCCGATTAGTTTTGAAAAGTAATATAGTTTAAGGATCATAAGTTTAGTTGTCAAAAGATAAGGGTTACTCAAATAAATAATGAATAGAATCAAAATAGTTAAGGATCATACCTGAGAATCCAAGTTAGGATCCTAACCTTTAACAGTTGTAAACAGGATAATCCAAAAGACAAACCTTAGTAGAAGGTAAGGATCAAGGATCCTTGGTCATTTAACTTCAAAAACCTGAAATAGGATATAACTTGGGACTAAGCCAATATAAGATGAAAGTTAGTAACTGGGGACAAGCCCAACAATTCTGGGGACAAGCCCAATATACTGGGGACAAGCCCAAAGGATAACTGGGGACAAGGGACAAGCCCAAAGGATAACTGGGGACAAGCCCAAAGGATAACTGGAGACAAGCCCAAAGGATCGTATGTAAACTGGAGTATGGCCCTTACTGGCGACTATCCAAACTTAGTGACATGAAAATGCCAAAACCTTAGCTAACGTGAAAACGTTAGAAACCTTAGGAACGGATGTATGGTACGTCTACCATTATACGTAGGATCCTGAATATAGCCAGTACAATGAAATTGTCAGCCCCTAAAGCGAGTACTGGTCCCATTGCCATGAACTATACCAGGATCATCGTGCGCTACTGGCGAAACTGGGGTCAAGCCCAAATAACTGGGGTCAAGCCCAAACAACTGGGGTCAAGCCCAAATAACTGGATACTTCTGTGGATACTCAATCCTTACTTAAGGATACCTGAACCTTCAAAACTCAGAATCAAGTGAAAGGAGGATAAAGGATACAGGATCCTTATCCTTATATAGGATAATAAAAAAATGAAATAGTTAGAAATCAGAATATTACCAGAATGAGGATCATCTGTTCTGTAAGGATCCTTCAAGGATACTAGTCAGGTAAGGATCATGGATCCTTATTACATAAAGTATTTCTTTAAGTGGACAGCATTCCAAGCTCTTGGTAGCAAATCACCTTCCATTGTTAGCAATCGATATGCCCCCTTTCCTGCCTCAGCTTCAATCAAGTAAGGGCCTTCCCACTTTGGTGCCAACTTTCCATCAGCAGGATTGGTGGTATTCTGAAATGCTTTCCTTAGCACCATATCACCAACTTGGAATTTCCTGATCCTGACATTTTTGTTGTAAGCTCCAGCCATCCTTTGTTGATAACTGGCCATCCTTATCCTTGCCAAATCCCTGAGTTCTTATATAGTATCCAGATCTTGAACCAGGTTTTCAGCATTTTCTTCAGGATCACGAATACTTGTTCTTGCAGTAGGAACCACCATTTCTGTAGGGATCACTGACTCTGCCCCAAATACCAAAGAAAATGGAGTTTGGCCTGTAGCATTCTTGGGAGTTGTCCTATCAGCCCAAAGCACATAAGGTAGTTCTTCTGCCCATTTTCCTTTCTTGGATCCAAGCTTCTTCTTCAAATTGTTGATGATGATCTTGTTGGATGATTCTGCCTGACCATTAGCTTGTGGGTGGACTGGTGTTTGTTTTGGTCAAAAATCACACAAGGATAATGCAAGCAAATCTGATTTTGTGAGGAATAATGCTTGGTTAATTGAATGAACGACAAGTGTATGAAATCAACGATGAATATCGAGATTTATACGAGGAAAAAGCCCTTGATCTTTAGAAGATCTCCGGCATAAAAAACCTCGGGTGATGGAAACTACCGATCACAAAATATATTGCTGAAACAATAGTGATCCTTGTACAACTTCGGAAGAAAACAAGCTCGATACAATGAATTTCTAGTGAAAGTGTGTGTTTTTTGCTAAGTGTTTGCAGAGAATTCCAGTGTTGTGTGTTGTTTGTGTGGTGTGCACGACTTATGCCTTCATTGAGCTCGTTTTCCCCTTAAAATGATAAGAAAAATCAACTAACTAACTTCCCGAAAAAGGTGGAAGTCACCCATGACCACCACTAACGGTTATTTCTTCAATATGAACGTGCCTAAAAGCATATTCCACGAGATTCCAGCAAAGAAGTGGTCCACTACGTCCATTACCTGCATTTACACGTTAAAAACGTGCAAAACATAAGTTCTGTTAAGGATCCTGATCCTCAGACTCGTGATCCTCAGATGCGTGATCCTCAGACTCTGGATCCTTAGACTCTGGATCCTCAGACTGTCTGCATCATCCATTAAGGATCCGTGATCCATGCCCAGACTCAGGATAGATGATTCTTAGCATAAAATTCATGCCCTAACAATTGCCCCCAATATGGCAGTTGTGATAAGGATTCACAGCTGTCATATTTCCGTCAGAAGCAGACTAGCCGTTGCTGCTGGTAACTAGTTGTTACACTGCCTGTCGTCACTGATAAGACCTGCTATAATGATCATTGCAAAATATAGAGTTAGAGATAACTCCTCAAGTGCCTTTAAAGATCAGAAGATCCTTCTGTTTGTGGAAGATGAATCCTTCTACAGCTCTCGCTATAAACCTTCCTGCATTTTAATTTCTGCATAGACACTTTAACTATTAGATAGCCCTGTCTAGCCTGGGTGGAAGATCCATGGTTTTGCTGGTGAAATCCAGGCCAGATGATTTTGATACATAATGAATAGGTAATAACATTAAACTTTTTTTTTAGCTACATCTGTAGTTGTTTCTTCCCTTTTTATTTTCCATGTATGCTTTCTATTTCCAAAGATATCATCGCCAAACAACTGGAAAGTTATTGGAAATCTGATGATAATGTTAAACTTTTAACAAAAAACTTGAAGTGTTCATATAAATGTGGATCAATGATCCTTAACCAAAAAGGATAAGAGATAACTTACAGCTTCGAAAAAGTTAGAATATAACATACCAGAGAGTCCAAGTTAGGATTCTATATCCTTGTAAATTATTGCTGAATAAGCAAACTATGAAAAGTAAAGCTTCTAGGATCAAGGATCATTATCGTCAGAACTTGTATAACTTTAGACAGTAGTTTCTAGGGTGAAGGATCATGGATCCTTGAACAATAGGCAGGATAATGGGTGGTGGATGGATCCTCTGTTTGGGGGATGAAGCCACTCGTTATCCTTCCGTCTTTTATTTTCTGCACTACAAAGACCCGTAAACAATAGACACCCTTTGCCAACCCATGTGGACAGGCCACGTTTTGCTGGTAGAAACGTGGGTTGTCAATTTTGACAACCTTAAAAGGTTTAATGTTTTGTCAATAAAATAACTTTAACTTTTTGGCTATCTCCCGTGTTGCTATCCTTATGTATCCTTTAGTTTTCAATTGTTGTGATATACATTTGTTTGAATAAGAAAAGTTAAACAAATTAAGTTTAAGAATTTTAGGATATGATCCAGGATCAAATATCCTATAGTTGAAAAGTTCTGAAAAGTAGTATATTTTAAGGATCATAAGTTCAGTTGTCAAAGTATAAGGGCTATTCAAATGAATAATGAATAAAATCAAAATAGTTAAGGATCATACCTGAGAATCCAAGTTAGGATCCTAACCTTTATCATTATAAACAGGATAACCATAAGACAAACCTTAATGGAAGGTAAGGATCAAGGATCCTTGGTCGTTTGTCTCCAAAAACCTGAAATAGGATACAACTTGGGACTAAGCCAATATAAGATAAGAGTTAGTAACTGGGGACAAGCCCAACAAACTGATGTAAACTGGGGTCAAGCCCATATAAACGGATGTAAACTGGAGTATGGCCCTCACTGGCGACTATCCAAACTTGAGCGACATGAAAATGCCGAAACCTTAGCTAACGTGAAAACGTTAGAAACCTTAGGAACGGATGTATGGTACGTCTACCATTATACGTAGGATCCTGGGTATAGCCAGTACAATGGAATTATCAGTCCCTAAAGCGAGTACTGGTCCCACTGCCATGAACTATACCAGGATCATCGTGCGCTACTGGCGAAACTGGGGTCAAGCCCAAATAACTGGGGACAAACCCATAAACTTTGGAGAGTTGGCCAACCACTTTGATCTTCTGTATAATGATAACAACTCTGCAAAAGCTTAAACTTTGTGAAAATAGATGTTAACTGATTAACATCTTTAACTTATGATAAGTAATAAGTATAAAATGAATGAAAATGAAAATGAAAGTAATGTGTTACCAAATGTAGAATCATATATCCTTTGAGGATCCTGGATCCTTAATCAGAATACCGGTATCGCTGAGGATCCCTGATCCTTCTTACTTAAAGTATTTTTTTGAGATGAACAGCATTCCAAGCTCTTGGCATGAGATCACCATTGTTAACAAATGATATGCCCCATTTCCTGCTTCAGCTTCAGCTTCAATTAAGTAGGGACCTTCCCACTTTTGTGCTAGCTTGCCATCAGAAAGATTCGTGGTATTTTGGAATACCATGTCACCAACTTAAAATTTTCTGACCCTAACATTCTTGTTGTAAGCTCCAGCCATTCTTTGTTGATAACTGGCCATTTCCTTTTTTCTAACTTTGAGCAAAAGCTTCTTCTTAGGATGCAGATGTTATGTTGGTTGGTGTAGAATATTACTGTGTTTTTGACAAGCATCACATTTCTTTGTGTATTCCACAGCATACATCTTCATGATAGGCCAATAGTATCCTGTTCTAAGGATCCTTGAGAATAGTGCTCTGCCCCCAGTGTGGTTTACACAGTCTCCTTGACTTTGAAAGCTTTAGGATTTTGTCCTGTAGGGATCTCTCCATGTTGTATATATCTTAGGATTGGAAGGATCCAGGATCCTGAATTCGACTGTGCAGGATCACCAGGTATGATTGCAGAATCCTCCACTATCTCCATGGCTACGTGATCCTCAATTGCAGGAGCTAAAACATGGGTGATGAGTATTTTTCACATCTTCTGGCATCTTTAGGAATGATCCAAGGTTAGTTAAAGCGTCAGCTTCTGCATTTTCTTCCCTGGGTACCTGTGGTAGACTGAAAAAAGCAAAAGAATCTGCCAGTTTCCTGACTATTTCTAAGTACTTGATTAGCTTTTCACATTTGACAGTGTAAGAACTGTTATAATGATTAGTAATTGATAGAGAATCTACATATACTTGAAGATACCTGATCCTCATATTATTAGCTAATTGCAAACCTGCTATCAAGGCCTCATACTCTGCCTCATGATTAGTGGTTTGGAATTCACATGCAATGGATTGGGGTATAATGTCCCCCTGTGGCGATTTTAGTAGTGTGCTTTGTTCAGTTCCTTTAACATTTGAAGCTCCATCCTTGAAGAGTGTCCAAGGATCCTTGGTTTTCTCAAGTTGTTGAACTTCTAATTCAGCTTCCCTTTGTAGATCACTACTGAAATCAGCCACAAAGTCAGCTAAAGCTTCGGACTTGATAACAGCCCTAGGTTCATACTTAATGTCATATGCATTAAGCTTGACTATCCACTTTGCCATTCTACCTGCCATTTCAGTTTTCCTGAGAACATTCTTGATAGAAAGGTTAGTTTTCACAATAATGGTGTGAGTTTCTAAATAATGTCTATGTTTAGCGAAAGCCATAATTAAATCAAGAATTAAATTCTCTAAATGAGAATACCTGGCCTCAGCATCAAGTAGAATTTTACTTACATAGTATACCTGATGTTGAGAGCCTTCATGATCCTTAACTAGGATCACACTTACTGCTTTAGCTGAAATAGCTAAGTATAAGGATAACGATTCTCCATTTTCTGGTTTCATCAGGGCTGGTTCAGTTGTTACCACTGATGTTGACATCTTGGATGAGTGTTAGGGGTGGATTTCTAAATGATCAATGATCCTCAATTGCCGTTGGGCTTAGTGATCCTTACTTCTGTTTGAATTGGTGATCCTCAGAAGTATTACAGGATCAGGATCATGGATCATCATAAGGATCCTTGTACTAACGGTTGTCTACTTTGAATTCGAAACGGTTTTGCAGGAGTACCAGCTTGGACTTGGTCTTGGCGATATTCCTGGAGTATATTCTATGTTTATTCCGCACGTGCCTGGCCAAAAGTGGACGTTATGGAGTCGTGGAGGACTTGCACCATTTGTGGAATGTTAGTTAGTGTAGATATTTTCCATTTTAAAAGGGGTAGCGAGCTAATTAGAAAACACTTGGCTATTTTTGGCTACACACACACTCTTACAACTGCTCTCACCAGCTCTCGTTAACTCACTTGGCGATTACACACTTTTTTACACCATACACTTGTTTTGGTCAAAAAATCTGTTGAGGATATTGCAACCAAACTCTCTGTTATGGGGTGTGATGCTAATAATGTAGAACAATAACAAGGATCACTTCAATGTAAATTGCACAAATGACACAAGGATTTATACGGGGAAAAAGCCCTTGATCAAGAGTTGATCTCCGGCACAAAAAACCCCGGGTGATGGAAACTACCGATCACCAAGCTCAAATAAATGAATAAATGTTTACAACTTTGGATAGTAACGAGCTAGGTACAAGGATCACTATCGTGAAATGTGTAAAAGTGAGTGAAAATGAATGAATGTTCGTCGAGAGCTTCAAGTGTGCGAGTGTATGAGAGTGTGTATGACTGAAAATGACTAAGTGTTTTTCTACTAGCTCGTTACCCCCTTTAAATTAGAAATTAACTACTAAAACTAACTATCCGACTTTTGTGCCAATCTCCCACGTTCTCCACAACGTCCATTTTTGGCCAAGCACGTGCGAGATAGTCTGGGAATATTCCCCAGGAATGTCGCCAAGACTAAGTCCGAGTTGAACTTCCTGCAAAACATTCACGAATTCAAAGTAGACAACCGTTAGTACTGGGATCCTTATAGTGATCCATGATCCTGATCCTGCAACACTTCTGAGGATCACTACTTCAGACAGAGTTGAGGATCACTAAATCCAACAGCAAATAAGGATCACTGGTAATTTAGAAATCCACCCCTAATAATTGCCCCCAAAATATAAGGAGTAAATATGTAAATAAATGAGTTATATTTTGTCGATCTTATCCATTTTTAACCAACGGATAACTAGCCGTTACAAGCGGACTAGCCGTTGCGATCATAACGTCACAGAAGTGACAACCCTGCACGATCATGATTATAAATAGGAGATAGAGATAGGATCAAATGCATTTAAAATTTTCAGAAAGACTCCCTTTATAACTGCATTCCGAAGATAGTCAGGTATTCTTTCTTCATCTTCTTCCTTCTCTTACTCTGTTTCTCTTACTTTACCATTATCTCTTCAAGAATGATGCTCTGGTCCTCCCCCGCCAAGGATCACCAAAAGGATAGTCCCTTGAAGAGTCAAAAGATCATCAAAGACTCCACAAATGAAAGGTGTTGCTTTAACGATGCTCAGATAGACAAGATTCGTCTTTGCTTTCCGGCGAATCCTTTTTTCAAACCCTTTGATCCTACTATTCTAAGCGACTACGTTTCAGAAACATGGGTTGCCTTTCCAGTTACTCCATTCGCCATAGGATACACCTATCCTTTCCCAGAATTTACTCAATCCTTCTTTTCCCTTACCGGCATCTCTTACATCCAAGCCATGCCGATGATTTGGAGGGTTTTGTATACCCTGGAGAGGATCATCGAGCAGGAGGGCATTGATTTAGGCATGTCAGAGATGACACAATTGTATGATCTTACTACCTTTGGTTCCCATCGTTACTTGTTCAAACGAAAACCCGGCGGAGAACACCCTCTTCTTAAAGTTACCAAAAATGACACAAATTGGAAACGTCGCTTCTTCTTTGTCAGGAGGGATACCCTTCCAAATGGAAAGGATCTGCCGAGGACATGGTCCACCCATGGTAGGCCAGAGGATCCTGAGAAGGATCACCAGGTAGTCTTGTTTTTGTATAAGTATTACTGACCCCTTTTTGTCTTGTATTATGCAGCTATTTCTGTCTCACACATCATCACATCACCTGAAACCAAGGATAGGCTTGCTGCTTTTTGGAAGCTTGATCCTGAAACAAGGACATTCAAGATAGACACCCAAGATTCACAGGAAGTATCCTCAGGTTCCATTACCATGTCAAGTAAGTATCCTGCCTTTTATATAGTTTAAATATTAAAATAAATAAGTAAATTGAAATAGGATAAGGATACTCATCTTGCTTTAAATGTGTAGGTGCCGGAAAATCTGCCAAGCCTGTATCCCAGTTCAACACGGCTGACCTTGATATTGTCCGATCCAGGAAGAAGAGGTCCACTACCAGTCCTAGCATCTCCATCCCAAAGGTACCCACTAAAGGAAAGGGTGGCAAGAAGAGGAAAACTTCTGATACTGAGGATCTCCAAGGCCTACCACTGATCCGCCACCAGTTCCTTGAATACTTCAATGATGTAAGGATCACCCACTCTGCCTAGGTATCCTACTCGTATAAGGATCACCTGATCTTGAACTGCTTTATCCTTTTCTTTGCAGAAATTTGCTGAGATTGAAGATTACGTGGGGAATGTTGAGGAGCAGGACAAGAAGATTGCTGACCTCCAACAGGTTGATGTGCTCAAGGACTTTGCAATTGCTGATCTTCAGAAGGAACTCCAAGATGCCAAGACCAAGACAGCTAAGCTTCTGATTGACCTTGACTATGAGAAGCATGATCTCATAGAAAATGCTAAGGTCTCTGCTGCCATCACAATGTATCAGACAAAATTGAAGATGGCCCAGGAAGCTCAAGATCCTAACTTTGATAAAAGCAGTTGGGATGTTGAGGGCTGGAAAGCAAGGTTGGCAGATCTCGAGGATGATGAGGAGGAGACTAATGAGGTCTTGGCAATTGAGGCAAGTGGCAGTGGAAAGGATCTGATGAAGGATACCGCAGCTGGAGGGGATGATGATGCAACGAAGGCATAGGCTGCATGAATGGGCGATGAAGGACATTTCTAGACGTAGCCGGAGCCCATTTTTTAAGTTTGATAGTTTGTTTTGGTTATGGTGTTTTTTGTTGAACAATGATGGGTTGTACTTGAACAATAGGTTTTAGGATTAAGGATCATGTATGATCCTTTGGACAATAGGCAGGATTGCAACTGGTGGAGGGATCCTCTGTTTGGGGGATGAAGCCATTGTGATCCTGCCGCCTTTATATTCCTGCACTACTTTCGAACTTATTATCATGGACACCCTTTACCTACCCCAGCGGACGGGCCATGTTTTGCTGGTAGATGCTCGGGGTAGGTAATTTTGACAACCTTTTAAGGGGTATTACCTTGTTAATAAATAAAATCTTAACCTTTTGTCGCTTATCTTGTGTTGTTATCCTTGTGTTTCTTTGATTTTCCTTTGTTTTGATGCTATTCATTGAATAAATAATTTTGAATAAGTCAGATTGAAAATATTTAGGATATGATCCATGATCAGATATCCTATAGTTAAACAATCCCAAAAAGCAATATGTTTTAAGGATCACAAGTCTAGTTGTCAAACTTCAAGGGTCACTCAAATAAATAATGAATAGAATAAAAAATAGTTAAGGATCATACCTGAGGGTCCAAGTTAGGATCCTAACCATAATAAGGATAACTGTAAGATAAACCTTAGAAAGAAGTAAGGATCAAGCATCCCTAGTTGCTTATCTTCAAGAACCTGAAATAGAGCATAACTTGGGACTAAGCCAACATAAGAAAAGAGTTAGCAACTGGGGACAAGCCCAAGGATAACTGGGGACAAGCCCAAGGATAACTGGGGACAAGCCCAAGGATCGCATGTAAACTGGAGTATGGCCCTAACTGGCGACTATCCAAACTTAGTGACATGAAAATGCCAAAACCTTAGCTAACGTGAAAACGTTAGAAACCTTAGCTAACGTGAAAACGTTAGAAACCTTATGAACGGATGTATGGTACGTCTACCATTATACGTAGGATCCTAGGCATGGCCAGTACAATGGAATTATCAGCCCCTAAAACGAGTACTGGTCCCACTGCCTTGAACTATACCAGGATCATCGTGCGCTACAGGCGGAACTGGGGTCAAGCCCAAATAACTGGGGTTAAACCCAAGGAACGGACTGCTTCAGCGGATAACCAATGTTATGTTAAGGATACCTGAACTTTCAAAACTTAAACTCACGTGAGAGATGGATAAAGGATACATGATCCTTATCCTTATATGAGAAAATAAACAAATGAAATAGTTCAAGTTTAGGATATTACCTAAGTAAGGATCACCGATACTTCGAGGATCCTTTAAGGATATCCTTATCGTGAGGATCATCTGTGCCATGAGGATCCTGCTCACATAAAATATTTCTTCAAGTGGACAGCATTCCAAGCTCTTGGTAGCAAATCACCTTCCATGGTTAGCAATCTATATTCCCCCTTTCCTGCTTCAGCTTCAATCAAATAAGGGCCTTCCCATTTTGGAGCCAATTTTCCATCAGCAGGATTGGTGGTATTCTGAAATGCTTTCCTTAATACCATATCTCCAACTTGAAACCTCCTGATCCTGACATTCTTGTTGTAAGCACCAGTCATTCTTTGCTGATAACTGGCCATCCTTATCCTAGCCATATCCCTGATTTCTTCAATAGTATCCAGGTCTTGAGCCAAGTTTTCATCATTCTCCTCAGGATCACGGGTACTTGTTCTTGCAGTTGGAACCACCATTTCTGTTGGGATCACTGATTCTGCCCCAAATACCAAAGAGAATGGCGTTTGACCAGTAGCATTCTTAGGGGTTGTCCTATCAGCCCAAAGTACATAAGGTAGTTCTTCTGCCCATTTCCCTTTCTTGGATCCAAGCTTTTTCTTCAAATTGTTGATGATGATCTTGTTGGATGATTCTGCCTGACCATTAGCTTGTGGGTGGACTGGTGTTGATGTTATCATCTTAATCCCCCAGCTGTCACAAAAGTTAGTGGTTCTGCCCCCAATAAATTGGGAACCATTATCACATATAATCTCAGAAGGAATTCCAAATCTAGTTATAATATTTCTTTTCATGAAGGATATAACTTCCTTTTCTCTAACTTGGGCAAAAGCTTCGGCCTCTATCCACTTGGAGAAATAATCAGTCATAGCTAGCATGAATACTTTTCCACCAGGTGCCTTAGGGAGCTTACCAACTATATCCATACCCCATCTCATAAATGGCCAAGAGGAGGATATAGGATGCAATAATTAAGCTGGTTGATGAAGGATATTACTGTGTCTCTGACAAGGATCACATCTTTTAGCATACTCCACAGCATCTCTCTTCATGGTTGGCCAGTAGTATCCTGTCCTCAGGATCCTTGAGAACAACGCCCTGCCCCCAATGTGGTTTCCACAATCTCCTTCATGGAAGTCTTTCAAAACTTCTTGGATTTCAGGATCCTCAATGCATCTCAAGTATGGTCCTGCAAGAGATCGTCTATACAACATATTATTTAAAATTGTGAATTGAGATACCTTAGATTTGAAAGCCCTAGGGTTTTCTCCTGTAGGAATCTCTCCATGTTGTAAGTATCTCATAATTGGTGAGATCCATGATCCTGATCCTGAATGGGATTGAGTATCCTCACAAGGGATAATTGCAGAATCATTTCCTATCTCCATAGCCTCGTGATCCTCGATAGCCGGGGTCAGGATATGGATAATAGGGATCTTGATATCCTCTGGGATCTTCAAGGATGATCCTAAGTTAGCCAATGCATCAGCCTCTGTATTTTCTTCCCTTGGTACCTGCGTCAAACTAAAGGAAACAAAAGAGAGTGCCAAACTTTTGACTATCTCTAAATATTTGGTTAGCTTTTCACCTTTAACAGCGTAGGATCCATTAAAGTGGTTTGTAATTAACAATGAATCTACATGTACCTCAAGATACCTGATCCCCATATGCTTTGCAATTTGCAAACCAGCAATTAAGGCTTCATATTCAGCCTCATTGTTAGTGGTTTGGCACTCACAAGCTATAGAGTGGGGTATTATGTCCCCCTGTGGCGATTTTAGTAGTATTCCAAGCCCTGTGCCTTTGACATTTGAGGATCCATCAGTATAGAGTATCCAAGGATCCTTGGTCTCTTCTAGCTGCTGGACTTCTAACTCAGCTTCTTTTTGTAAATCACTACTGAAATCAGCCACAAAGTCAGCTAATGCTTGGGATTTGATGGCTGTCCTAGGCTCATATCTTATATCATATGCACTTAGCTTCACTGCCCACTTAGCCATCCTTCCTGACATTTCTGGTTTCCTGAGGACATTCTTAATTGGAAAATTAGTTTTAACAATGATAACATGAGTTTCAAAATAATGTCTTAACTTAGTAAATGCCATAATTAGTGCAAGGATAAGTTTTTCAAGGTGTGAATACCTGGATTCGGCATCAAGTAAACTTTTACTTACATAATAGACAGGATGTTGTGTACCTTCATGATCCTTAACAAGGACCGCACTTACTGCTTTGGAGGATACTGCAAGATACAAGGATAGCACATCGCCTTTTTCTGGTTTCATCAAAGCCGGGGCTGAGGATAGGTAATCTTTGAGGGCTCTTAAAGCATTTTCATGCTTCTCAGTCCACTCAAATCTCTTGTTCTTCCTTAGGATATCATAGAATTCTTTGCACTTCTCGGAGGATTTGGATATAAATCTGTTCAAAGCTGCGATCCTGCCTGTTAGCCTTTGAACATCCTTAGCATTGGCCGGAGATTTGATGTTCACTATTGCTTTGATTTGTTCCGGGCTAGCTTCAATGCCTCTCTTTGTCACCATATATCCTAGGAATTTACCTGCTTTAACACCAAAGTGACATTTTGAAGGATTAAGTTTCATGTTATATTTGTCAAGGATATCGAATGCTTCCTCCAAGTCTCTTAGGTGATCCTCAGCTTTCAAGGATTTTACCACCATATCATCTATGTAAACCTCCATAGTTTGTCCAATCTGATCCTTGAACATCATATTCACCAGCCTTTGATATGTTGCACCTGCATTTCTTAGTCCGAACGGCATAGCAATATAGCAGTATATACCGGTTGGAGTCATGAAGGCTGTATCCTCTTGGTCGGATGGTTCCATTTGGATTTGTTGAAATCCAGATGAAGCATCCATAAAAGTTAACAGTTCATGACCCGTAGTTTCATCCACCATGGAGTCAATGTGGGGTAATGGGAAAGGATCCTTGGGACATGCCTTATTTAAATCGGTAAAATCGACACATACCCTCCACTTTCCGTTTTTCTTTTGAACAACAACCACATTGGCCAACCATCTTGGATACTTGACCTCTCTAATCATACCTGCCCGGAGCAATTTCTCTACCTCTTCCTGGATAATGGCATTCCTTTCCGGTGCAAACTTTCTTCTCCTTTGATGGATTGGTTTGAAGGATCTGTCAATGCCGAGTTTGTGAGTGATTACATCTTTGGATATACCAGTCATGTCTTCGTGTTTCCATGCAAAGGTAGTCTTTCTCCTTTTGAGGAAGGATACGAGGTCTTCTTTCACTTCGCCAAGGATCCCTGATCCGATATAGATTTTGGATTCTGGATCATCGGGATCCATGAGGATTTCTACCACATCCTGCTCTCTTGCCTCCAAGACATCCCTTGGAGGATACCTTGATTGCTATTGCTCCCTTGACTTCGAGGCTGGTTTCATCGATGAAGTGTAGCAATTCTTAGCCTCCTGCTGATCACTATCAATCTTCACTATTCCCCAAGGACTAGGGAGCTTCACACATTGATGGTAGGTAGATGGGACTGCTTTCATATCGTGTATCCAAGGCCTGCCAAGGATAAAATTACAACAAGATAAATAGTCAATAACACAAATTTTTTTATAAGAGTGTAGGCCTTCAATGTATATTGGGAGTTTAATGTCCCCCAGGGTATTCTTAGTTTCGCCACTAAATCCCACGAGCACGGAGGATCTTGGTATGATATCTGATTTAGGGATACCCATCTTCTTTAGAACATCGAGCTGGATAATGTTCACTGAACTTCCTCCGTCTATAAGGATCCTGCGGACAAAATGGTTAGAAATGAAAAGAGTAATAACTAAACCATCGTGATGAGGATCCTGGATATCAACACGATCATCCTCATCAAAGGTTATGACTTTTCCTTCGGAGACACTTGATGTTCGAACTGGTCTTTCTCCATTATCCCTTTTAGTTTCCTTTGCATGCCTTTTAGCTGCTGAGAAGGATGTGCCGCAAATGTCTGAGCCTCCAGAAATAAAGTTTATTACTTGTGCATCTGCTGGAGGGGCTGGAGCCTTCTCAGGGATCCTTTCAGGATCCTGAGTCTTTGACTTTTTTCTTCCCAATAATTCCTTTAGATGCCCCATGCTCAACAAGTATCCAATTTCCTTTCTCAGTGCAATGAACTCTTCTGTGAGATGCCCAAAGTCTTCATGGTATGCACACCACTTTGATTTATCCTTAGTTGCAGCTGGCCTATCATTTTTTCTCGGCCATCTGGCTTTATCACCTAGGTTCTGCATTGCAAGGATTAGTTCATTGTTATCAACACAAAAACAATATTCAAAAATTGGAGGATAATCCTCATCATCCTCTTCTTGATCAACAGAATGCACGTTCTGGTTATCAGATCTGTTGTAGGATCTGAACTTGTTGTTCCTGAATGAGGATCCTTGCTTATCCTGCTTTGAGGATCCTGCTAACCTCTCCTGGATCCTCTTGTCATCCTCTAGCCGAATGAACCTAAGTGCTCGGGTTCTTACCTCATCTAAGTTCCTGCATGGTGTCATAACAAGATCATCATAAAACGACGAATCCCTAAGCAATCCCATTTTGAAGGCCTCAACAGCCGTAGCTATATCTAAGTTGGGAATGTCTAAGGATTCTTTACTGAATTTGGTAATGTAATCCCTTAATGATTCATTATGACCCTGGGTTATCCTATATAGATCACTAGTTAATCGTTCAAATTTTCTACTACAAGAAAACTGATTATTAAACAAGTTAACTAGGTTAGCAAATGAGGTAATAGAATAGGGAGGAAGACTTAGCAGCCATTTGAGAGCTGATCCAGTAAGAGTGGATCCGAATCCCTTGCACAGGCAAGCTTCCTTTAACCTTTCTGGAATTGGATTGATCTCCATCCTCTCCCTGTATTGTGCTATGTGTTCTCCAGGATCCGTTGAACCATCATACAACTTCATTGTTGGCACATGGAACCTCTTGGGTATCTCAGCATCACAGATTGGTGGTGTAAAACGAGATATCTTGTGGCTCCCATCTGCAATCTCTGGGATAGGTTTGACCACTCCTGGAACACTTGATATCATATCCTTTAGCTTTTGCAATTCTCTGGCCATGGCATGATTGATACCTGGATCCTGCATAAGACCATGGTTAGTAGTACAAGAATTATTAAAAGCGTTACCTCCCATTGGATTCAGATTAGGAAGATTGGATGTTAATCCATATTGTTGAGGCTCTGGAATGATCGAGGGACCAGTAGAAGCATTGGTCTGCATTGGAATAAAATCTCTCTGATGGACATCTGAACTTCCTGTTTGCAAACTCCTCAAGGATCCTGGCATCGGGAAGGATCCCTGAAACTGGGACGATCCTGGAACGAAGGAGGATCCTTGAACCTGGGATGATCCTGGAACAAAGGAGGATCCTTGAACCTGGGATGATCCTGGAACAAAGGAGGATCCTTGAACCTGGGATGATCCTGAAACAAAGGAGGATCCTTGAACCTGGGATGATCCTGGAACAAAGGAGGATCCTTGAATCTGCTGCATTCCTGAATATCCTCCTGAATTCGTGAGGGATCCCATATGCTGAGGATAGGATCCCGCTGGCTGGAAATATGAACCTAATGCCTGAGTCATTGTTGTTGTTCCGTAGTGCACTCCTTTTGGTCCACCCACATATTGAACGTCTGGAACCACTGATGGCTGAGAAGTAATCACCGGAGTATCAAAATTCAAGGATTTCGACACCAGTGGGGAATGATCCTCGGCCGTTGTCTTTTGTTTCTTGAGATCTCCGATTTCTTTGAGAATCCTCTCATTGGTCTTATCCTGTTGCCGTATCTGATCCTTCATCTGCAAAATCAAAGTAAACATGTCACTAGTAGTGGGAGTGTAAGAAGCAGAAGAAGTTGGAGGTTTTGAGAAAATGGGAGTTGGTTTCTTCGCAACATTCTCAGCATTCTTCTGGGATCCAGAAGGTGGTGGAGGCAAGGGGGGAACGCCTTGTGAAGAAGTGAATGAGGGCATCAAATTTGAAGCATTCTTCGCTGAGGAAGCCATTTGCTTGGTTGTAGTGAACCGAAATGAGCACAGAAATGCGAATTTTTCTAAGGACGAAGCACCAATTGCCCCACGGTGGGCGCCAAAATGTTTTGGTCAAAAATCTGTTGAGGATATTGCAACCAAACTCTCTGTTATGGGGTGTGATGCTAATAATGTAGAACAATAACAAGGATCACTTCAATGTAAATTGCACAAATGACACAAGGATTTATACGGGGAAAAAGCCCTTGATCAAGAGTTGATCTCCGGCACAAAAAACCCCGGGTGATGGAAACTACCGATCACCAAGCTCAAATAAATGAATAAATGTTTACAACTTCGGATAGTAACGAGCTAGGTACAAGGATCACTATCGTGAAATGTGTAAAAGTGAGTGAAAATGAATGAATGTTCGTCGAGAGCTTCAAGTGTGCGAGTGTATGAGAGTGTGTATGACTGAAAATGACTAAGTGTTTTTCTACTAGCTCGTTACCCCTTTTAAATTAGAAATTAACTACTAAAACTAACTATCCGACTTTTGTGCCAAGCTCCCACGTTCTCCACAACGTCCATTTTTGGCCAAGCACGTGCGAGATAGTCTGGGAATATTCCCCAGGAATGTCGCCAAGACTAAGTCCGAGTTGAACTTCCTGCAAAACATTCACGAATTCAAAGTAGACAACCGTTAGTACTGGGATCCTTATTGTGATCCATGATCCTGATCCTGCAACACTTCTGAGGATCACTACTTCAGACAGAGTTGAGGATCACTAAATCCAACAGCAAATAAGGATCACTGGTAATTTAGAAATCCACCCCTAACAACACTATAGTGATCCTTGTACTTAGCTCGCTATCATCCGAAGTTGTAATATAGTTCTTGTTTAATTTGAGTTGGTGATCGGTAGTTTCCATCACCCGAGGTTTTTTATGCCGGAGATCATTCATTGATCAAGGGCTTTTTCCTCGTATAAATCTTCGTGTCACTTGTTCATTACATTTCATAGTGATCCTTATTTTTGTTCATCAATTCAAGCATCATACCTCACAACAGAAAGTTTGGTTGCATTATCATTGCTTGATTTTTGACCAAAACAGTTTGGCGCCCACCGTGGGGCGATTGGTGCTTCATTCCTAAGAAGATTCATATCTTTGCGGTCATTTCGGTTCATAACAACCAGGCAGATGGCTTCCTCAGTGAAGAACACTTCAAACTTGTTGCCGTCATTCAGTTCTTCACAAGGCGTTCCTCCTTTGCCTCCACCACCTTCTGGATCCCAGAAGAATGCTGAGAATGCTGCGAAGAAACCAACCCCCATTTTCCAAAAACCACCAACTTCTTCTCTTTCAACTAATCCTACTACTAATGATCTTTACACTCTGATTTTGCAGATGAGGAATCATGCACAAGAGCAGGACAAAACCTATGAAAGGATCCTCCGGGAGATCGATGAGATCAAGAAACAGAAGAAATCAGTGGAGGATCACTCCCCTCTGATGCCAAGATCGCTAAACTTCAACACTCCAGTCATAACTTCCCAACACTTAGCAGTTCCGGACGTGCAATACTTGGGTGAATTACCAGGAAGGCGTTATGGAACAGCAACTATGAGTCAGGCATTTGGCTCTCACTTCCATCCTCAAGGATTCTCTTCTCAACCGTCAGGATCCTCTTCTCAGCATCAGGGATACTTCACGTCAGGAGGATATTTGGGAATGCATGCAGTTCAAGGATCCTCCCAGGTTCAAGGATCCTCCCAGGTTCAAGGATCCTCCCAGGTTCAATGATCCTCCCAGGTCCAAGGATCCTCCCAGGTCCAAGGATCCTCCCAGGTCCAAGGATCCTCCCAGGTCCAAGGATCCTCCCAGGTCCAAGGATCCTCCCAGGTCCAAGGATCCTTCCCGGTTTAAGGATCCTCCTTTGTCCCAGGATCCTCTTTGGTTCCAGGATCCTTTCAGGTTCAAGGATCATCTCAACTTCAAGGATCCAATGTCCTTCAGGATCAAGGATTCTTGAGAAGTATGCAGCCTCAGAGCTCGGGCGTTCATCAAGGAGACTTCATACCAATGCAGACCATTGCTCCCTCTGGTCCTTCAATCATGCCAGAGTCTCGTCAATATGGATTCACATCCGCAATTCCAAACACGAATCCTGTGGGAGGTAACACTTTTAATAATTCATATAAGACTAACCATGGCTTAATGAAGGATACAGGTATTAATCAAGCTATGGCTAGAGAGCTACAGAAGCTTAAGGATATGATATCCAGTGTACCGGGAGTGGTTAAACCCATTCCTGAAATTGCAGATGGTAGCCATAGGATATCTCGTTTTGCACCACCCTTATGTGATGCTGAGATACCTAAAAGATTCCAGATACCATTTATGAAGCTGTATGATGGTTCGACGGATCCAGAGGAGCATGTAGCTCAATACAGGGAGAGGATGGAGATCAATCCAATTCCTGAAAGGTTAAAAGAAGCATGTCTATGCAAGGGATTTGGATCCACACTTACATGATCTGCTCTTAAATGGCTGCTAAGTCTTCCCCCTTACTCTATTACTTCATTTGCTAACCTAGTTAATTTGTTTAATAGTCTATTCTCTTGTAGTAGAAAATTTGAACGATTAACTAGTGATCTATATAGGGTAACACAAGGTCAAAATGAATCACTTAGAGATTACATCACTAAGTTCAGTAAAGAATCCTTAGATATTCCTAATTTGGATATTGCTACGGCTGTAGAAGCCTTTAAAATGGGATTGCTTAGGGATTCATTATTCTATGATGAACTTGTCATGACACCTTGCAGGAATCTTGATGAAGTAAGAACCAGGGCCCTTAGGTTCATCCGCCTAGAGGATGACAAAAGGATCCAGGATAGATTGGCAGGATCCTCAAAACAGGAGAAACAAGGATCCTACTTCAGGAACAACAAATCCAAGTCGTACAACAGATCTGATAACCAGAACGTGCATTCAGTGGAACAAGAAGAGGATGATGAGGATTATCCTCCTATTTCTGAATACTGTTTTTCTGTTGATAATAATGAACTAATCCTTGCAATGCAGAATCTAGGTGAGAAAGCTAGGTGGCCAAGGAAAAGTGATAAACCAGCTGCTACAAAGGATAAGTCCAAGTGGTGTGCATATCATGAGGATTTCGGGCATCTCACTGAAGAGTGTATTGCACTGAGAAAGGAAATTGGTTACTTGTTGAGCAAGGGGCATTTGAAGGAACTCTTGGGTCGAAAGAAGTCAAGGATCCAGGATCCTGAAAGGATCCCGGAAAGGGCTCCTGCTCCTCCAGCAGATGCACAAGTCATAAATTTCATATCCGGTGGATTAGATATCTGTGGTACCTCCTTTTCAGCAGCAAAAAGACGTGCTAAGGAAACAAAGATGGATAATGGAGACAGACCCGTCCGGACCTCCGTTGTCACCCAGGATAGAGTTATAACTTTTGATGAGGATGATCGTGTTGATGTCCAGAATCCTCATCATGATGGTCTTGTAATTACATTGTTTATTTCTAACCACTTTGTTCGCAGGATCCTTATAGATGGAGGGAGCTCTGTGAACATCATCCAGCTTGATGTCCTCAAGAAGATGAATATCCCGGAGTCTGATATTATCCCAAGATCCTCAGTGCTTGTGGGATTCAGTGGAGAGACTAAGAATACATTGGGGGACATCAAACTCCCAATCTATATCGAAGGATTGCATTCTTATCAGAAGTTTTGTGTTATTGATTGCTTATCATGTTGTAATGTTATCCTTGGCAGGCCATGGATACATGACATGAAAGCAGTCCCATCCACCTATCATCAGTGTGTAAAGCTTCCAAGTCCTTGGGGAGTGGTGAAAATTGAGAGTGATCAACAAGAGGCTAAAAATTGTTATACATCCTCAATGAAGCCAGCCTCAAGACCAAGGGAGCAATAGCAATTAAAGTATCCTTCAAGAGACGTCTTGGAGGCAAGAGAACAGGATTTGAAAGAAATCCTCATGGATCCTGAGGATCCTGAATCCAAGATCTTCATAGGATCAGGGATCCTTAGCGACATCGAACAGGAGCTAGTATCCTTCCTTAAAAGGAGGAAATCCACCTTTGCCTGGAAACATGAAGACATGACAGGTATATCTTAGGATGTAATTACTCACAAACTTGGCATTGACAGGTCATTCAAGCCGATTCATCAAAAGAGGAGGAAGTTTGCACCTGAAAGGAATGCTATTATCCAGGAAGAGGTAGACAAACTACTTCGGGCAGGTATGATAAGAGAGGTTAAGTATCCAAGATGGTTAGCCAATGTGGTTGTTGTTCAAAAGAAAAACGGAAAGTGGAGGGTATGTGTCGATTTTACTGACTTAAACAAGGCATGTCCTAAGGATCCTTTCCCATTACCCCACATTGACTCCATGGTGGATGCTACCGCGGGTCATGAGTTGTTGACTTTTATGGATGCTTCATCTGGATTTCAACAAATTCAGATGGAACCATCTGATCAAGAGGATACAGCCTTTATGACCCCAACTGGTATATACTGTTATATTGCTATGCCATTTGGATTAAGGAATGCAGGTGCTACTTATCAAAGGCTAGTCAATATGATGTTCAAGGAGCAAATTGGACAAACTATGGAAGTCTATATAGATGACATGGTGGTCAAGTCCAAGAAAGCTGAGGATCACCTTAGAGACTTGGAGGAAGCATTCAATATCCTTGACAAATTTAATATGAAACTTAATCCTTCCAAGTGTCATTTTGGTGTTAAGGCAGGTAAATTCTTAGGCTATATGGTGACAAAGAGGGGCATTGAAGCAAGTCCAGAACAAATCAAGGCTATTGTGAATATCAAATCTCCTGCCAATGCTAAGGATGTGCAAAGATTGACGGGCAGGATCGCAGCCTTGAACAGATTCATATCCAAATCCTCAGAAAAGTGCAAGGAATTCTATGACATCCTGAGGAAGAACAAGAAATTTGAATGGACTGAGAAGCATGAAAGTGCCCTCAAAGCTCTTAAGGATTACCAATCCTCAGCCCCTGCCTTGATGAAACCAGAAAAAGGGGATGTATTATCCTTGTACCTAGCAGTATCCTCAAAAGCAGTAAGTGCGGTCCTTGTTAAGGATCACCAAGGTACACAACATCCTGTTTATTATGTAAGTAAGAGTTTACTTGATGCCGAATCCAGGTATTCACACTTAGAAAAACTTATCCTTGCATTAATTATGGCATCTACTAAATTAAGACACTATTTTGAGACTCATGTCATTATTGTTAAGACTAATTTTCCGATTAAGAATGTTCTCAGGAGACCTGAAATGTCAGGAAGGATGGCTAAGTGGGCAGTGAAGCTGAGTGCATATGATATACGATATGAACCAAGGACTGCCATCAAATCCCAAGCCTTAGCTGACTTTGTGGCAGATTTTAGTAGTGATTTGCAAAAGGAGGCTGAATTAGAAGTCCAACAGCTTGAAGAAACCAAGGATCCTTGGGCACTGTTCACTGATGGATCCTTCAATGTAAACAGAACAGGGCTTGGAATACTACTAAAATCGCCACAGGGGGACATAATACCCCACTCCATAGCTTGTGAATTTCAAACTACCAACAATGAGGCTGAGTATGAAGCCTTGATAGCCGGTTTGCAAATTGCAAAGCATATGAGGATCAGGTATCTTGAGGACCATATCTAAGATGCATTGAGGATCCTGAAATCCAAGAAGTCCTAAAGGATTTCCATAAAGGAGATTGTGGAAACCACACTGGGGGCAGGGCATTATTCTCAAGGATCCTAAGGACAGGATACTATTGGCCCACTATGAAGAAGGACGCTGTGGAGTATGCCAAGAAGTGTGATCCTTGTCAGAGGCATAGTAATATCCTTCACCAACCAGCAGAACTCTTGCATCCTATATCCTCTTCCTGGCCATTCATGAGATGGGGAATGGATATAGTTGGAAAGCTTCCTAAGGCACCTGGTGGAAAAGTATTCATGCTTGCTATGACTGATTACTTCTCTAAGTGGATAGAGGCTGAAGTCTTTGCTCAAGTCAGAGAAAAGGAAGTTATATCCTTTATTAAAAGAAATATAATTACTAGATTTGGTATCCCTTCTGAGATTATTTGTGATAATGGATCCCAATTTATTGGGAATAGAACCACTAACTTTTGTGACAGCTGGGGGATTAAGATGATAACATCAACACTATTAGGGCATGAATTTTATGCTAAGAATCATCTATCCTGAGTCTGGGCATGGATCACGGATCCTTAATGGATGATGCAGACAGTCTGAGGATCCAAAGTCTGAGGATCCAGAGTCTGAGGATCACGCGTCTGAGGATCACGAGTCTGAGGATCAGGATCCTTAACAGAACTTATGTTTTGCACGTTTTTAACGTGTAAATGCAGGTAATGGACGTAGTGGACCACTTCTTTGCTGGAATCTCGTGGAATATGCTTTTGGGCACGTGCATATTGAAGAAATAACCGTTAGTGGTGGTCATGGGTGACTTCCACCTTTTTCGGGAAGTTAGTTAGTTGATTTTTCTTATCATTTTAAGGGGAAAACGAGCTCAATGAAGGCATAAGTCGTGCACACCACATAAACAACACACAACACTGGAATTCTCTGCAAACACTTAGCAAAAAACACACACTTTCACTAGAAATTCATTGTATCGAGCTTGTTTTCTTCCGAAGTTGTACAAGGATCACTATTGTTTCAGCAATATATTTGGTGATCGGTAGTTTCCATCACCCGAGGTTTTTTATGCCGGAGATCTTCTAAAGATCAAGGGCTTTTTCCTCGTATAAATCTCGGTGTTCATCGTTGATTTCATACACTTTTCGTTCATTCAATTAACCAAGCATCATTCCTCACAAAATCAGATTTGGTTGCATTATCCTTGTGTGATTTTTGACCAAAACAGTTTGGCGCCCACCGTGGGGCAATTGGTGCTTCATTTCTGAGAAATTTTGTTCATTTCGGTCATTTCAGTTCATCACCTTCAACCATATGGCTTCTCAAGGAAAAACTTCTTCAAGTTCCATGTCGGCGGTTACCTCATCACAGGGCATTCCACCGTTGCATCATCTTATCCCTGCATTCCAGAAGAATGCTGAGAATGCTCCGAAGAAGACAACCCCCGTTTTCACAAAACCAACTGTTGTTTCTTCCTCTACACTTACTAACAGTGATCTTTATGCTTTGATTTTGCAGATGAGAGGATACATGCAACAACAGGACCAAACTAATGGCATGATCCTTCGCGAAATTGATAAAATCAGCAGAGGATCACTCCCCTTTGATGCTGAGGTCGCTGAATTTTGACACTCCGGTCATAACTTCCCGGCACTTTGCAGCTCCAGATGTCCAATACCAGGGTGGATCAATAGGAATGCGTTCTGGATCATCGGCAATGTCTCAGGCTCAAGGATCCTCTTTCCAGCCTTCAGGATCCTCATTTCAGCATCGGGGATTCTTCACCAGTTTAGGAGAATGCATGGGGACGCAGCCAATTCAAGGATCCTCTAAGGTTCAAGGATCCTCTCAGGTTCAAGGATCCTCTCGGGTTCAAGGATCCTCTCAGGTTCAAGGATCCTCTCAGGTTCAAGGATTCTCCTTCCAGGTTCAAGGATCCTCTCAGGTTCAAGGATCCTCTCAGGTTCAAGGATCTTCTCAGGTTCAAGGATCCTCTCAGGTTCAAGGATCCTCTCAGGTTCAAGGATCCTCTCAGGTTCAAGGATCCTCCTTCCAGGTTCAAGGATCCTCTCAGGTTCAAGGATCCTCTCAGGTTCAAGGATCCTCTCAGGTTCAAGGATCCTCTCAGGTTCAAGGACCCTCTTAGGTTCAAGGACCCTCTCAGGTTCAAGGATCCTCCTTCCAGGTTCAAGGATCCTCTCAGGTTCAAGGATCCTCTCAGGTTCAAGGATCCTCTCAGGTTCAAGGACCCTCTCAGGTTCAAGGATCCTCCTTCCAGGTTCAAGGATCCTCATCTCAGGTTTCCGGATCCATGGATTATCCTCCAAGACCTTCATTCACAGCACATCAAGGATCCAACATCTTCCTGGATCAAGTTCTCCACAGCATTGACAATATTAAAGTCTGTTACTTTGATCACGAAAGCACACTTTAGGTTAACCAACGTTTCAAATTCAACAGGGTATTCTCTTGGAAGCTCATTTGTCTTGAGTAACTATATTAAAAAAAAATCTCATGTGTGGTTAGAATGTATATATAAAAATCTAATTGAATTAAATATAAAGTAGTACTAAATAGAACCTCGTCCTGAATTTCTATAAGTTCCTTTGCAGTTTTCCCAACAAACTTCAATGCCTCATGGTCAAACAATGTAAGTGTCACCGTACCGGTTGAATCTTGAACCCGAATTGGTATTTTAAACCTTAAAAGCGTATTTAAATAATTAACAAACATAGACGAATAGATAATATAAACGACGTACATTGTTGAATCAACAATAATAAAATTATGAATAACAAACACTTTACCTGGACAACGGGAAAAATTCTTTTCCTTGACAATCCTTGTTGGAACATTGATACACCTTCTCATCTCTAACATCACTTGTTCCATCTTCCTTATCATAAGTTTCAAAATTTTGCTCAAGTTTGGACTTGAAATGGTTACACCCATCATAATACCACATCTTATCAGAAACGATTGCTACGATAGTTCCAACAATAACCACTTTCTTTGGCTGTTTAAAGAATTAAAGAAATAAAAGTTCATTAAAATTTTGAAAATAGTTGAAATATAAAACATCAAATGTTTAGGAAAACCTCTATGATTGAGCCAAGATAAGCAATTGGTGAAAAAACATCATTGTTTAAAAATTCATCTTCCACGAAACACATCATATATGACCCAGCATGGCTACTTGACTCGGTTGAAGCATCAAGTTTTGAAAGAAACCTATAAAAACTTTTGAAGAAACCAAAATGTGTAATTAACAAAAAATACAAACAAAACGTAAAGTTGATACAATTATAAAAATATAAATAAATAATCAGACTCATTTTTCCTTGAACGATAGCATCTCATCAAAATTGTCGTTAATGAAAAGCCGTGAACCATCAAAATTAATTGAAATCCCCCATTTACCTATTTTTAGTTAAAAATAAATTAAACAATCAATCAGATATATATAAAGGAAGAACATCTATCTATATTGTATGGTATAAATTGTGTAATTGATAAAATACCTTTGTATGTCTTAACAGCACCAAAATGGACAGCAACGACAACATGTGCTTCACGATTTTTACTAACCATGTAAGAATACATGTCCTTAGCGTAATCATCCCAAAGAGTTAAATCGATCTGAACATCTCTACAATAGCATATAAGAAAAAAACATAAGTTTAACAAAATTTTATAAAAATTATAGCATAATATGGAAAAAAACAAATAAACTAAAATTTTAAAAATATATTACTCGAGATCTTGAAGCTTAAGATTGAGACGTTTCCCTTTACTACCATCCTTTTTGTTAGTGTCCTCAATCTTATAACAAACAACAGCATAACCAATGAAATCTAAGAATAAAAGAAAAAAGATGTCAGCATATATAATAACATAAAAACAACTAAATAAAACGTCAAAAAATATTGTGGTATATAAGCTTTGTAAATATAAATGAACACACCTACTGTCGTACCCTCCTTGATTCTCTGTGAAACAACATCATCGAAATCAACAAAATTGAAAATGTATTGCGGACCTTCCCATTTACTACACTTTTCCACAAACGTGTGATAGTAAAAAGATAGCTTCTGATTGTTAGGAACAATCTTGAACGATGCAGTGTTCGCAGCAAGAGATGGCCGTTTTATGATAAGGCATTCATCGACATTTAGATGTCTCTCAAACTTTGGAAATAGCTTATGTAAGCAAAAAGCTTGAATCTTGGTACCCTGAGGGTAAATAAATAATAACACACAAAGGAAATGTTAAAATGAACTCACAATCAGTATAATTAAACGAAAAAAAGATTTATGGTATTGTAAATATGTAACAAACATAATACAAATAACAAAATGAAATAAATCAAGAAATTACCATTTCATCCATCAGTATTGTTAGGGGTGGATTTCTAAATGATCAATGATCCTCAATTGCCGTTGGGCTTAGTGATCCTTACTTCTGTTTGAATTGGTGATCCTCAGAAGTATTACAGGATCAGGATCATGGATCATCATAAGGATCCTTGTACTAACGGTTGTCTACTTTGAATTCGAAACTGTTTTGCAGGAGTACCAGCTTGGACTTGGTCTTGGCGATATTCCTGGAGTATATTCTATGTTTATTCCGCACGTGCCTGGCCAAAAGTGGACGTTATGGAGTCGTGGAGGACTTGCACCATTTGCGGAATGTTAGTTAGTGTAGATATTTTCCATTTTAAAAGGGGTAGCGAGCTAATTAGAAAACACTTGGCTATTTTTGGCTACACACACACTCTTACAACTGCTCTCACCAGCTCTCGTTAACTCACTTGGCGATTACACACTTTTTTACACCATACACTATAGTGATCCTTGTACTTAGCTCGCTATCATCCGAAGTTGTAATATAGTTCTTGTTTAATTTGAGTTGGTGATCGTTAGTTTCCATCACCCGAGGTTTTTTATGCCGGAGATCATTCATTGATCAAGGGCTTTTCCTCGTATAAATCTTCGTGTCACTTGTTCATTACATTTCATAGTGATCCTTATTTTTGTTCATCAATTCAAGCATCATACCTCACAACAGAAAGTTTGGTTGCATTATCATTGCTTGATTTTTGACCAAAACAGTTTGGCGCCCACCGTGGGGCAATTGGTGCTTCATTCCTAAGAAGATTCATATCTTTGCGATCATTTCGGTTCATAACAACCAGGCAGATGGCTTCCTCAGCGAAGAACACTTCAAAATTGTTGCCGTCATTCAGTTCTTCACAAGGCGTTCCTCCTTTGCCTCCACCACCTTCTGGATCCCAGAAGAATGCTGAGAATGCTGCGAAGAAACCAACCCCCATTTTCCAAAAAACCACCAACTTCTTCTGTTTCAACTAATCCTACTACTAATGATCTTTACGCTCTGATTTTGCAGATGAGGAATCATGCACAAGAGCAGGACAAAACCAACAAAAGGATCCTCCGGGAGATCGATGAGATCAAGAAACAGAAGAAATCAGTGGAGGATCACTCCTCTCTGATGCCAAGATCGCTGAACTTCGACACTCCAGTCATAACTTCCCAACACTTAGCAGTTCCGGACGTGCAATACTTGGGTGAATTACCAGGAAGGCGTTATGGAACAACAACTATGAGTCAGGCATTTGGCTCTCACTTCCAGCCTCAAGGATTCTCTTCTCAACCGTCAGGATCCTCTTCTCAGCATCAGGGATACTTCACGTCAGGAGGATATTTGGGAATGCATGCAGTTCAAGGATCCTCCCAGGTTCAAGGATCCTCCCAGGTTCAAGGATCCCCCCAGGTCCAACGATCCTCCCAGGTTTAAGGATCCTCCCAGGTCCAAGGATCTTCCCAGGTCCAAGGATCCTCCCAGGTCCAAGGATCCTTCCCGGTTCAAGGATCCTCCTTTGTCCCAGGATCCTCTCTGGTTCCAGGATCCTTTCAGGTTCAAGGATCATCTCAACTTCAAGGATCCAATGTCCTTCAGGATCAAGGATTCTTGAGAAGTATGCAGCCTCAGAGCTCGGACGTTCATCAAGGAGACTTCATACCAATGCAGACCATTGCTCCCTCTGGTCCTTCAATCATGCTAGAGTCTCGTCAATATGGATTCACATCCGCAATTCCAAACACGAATCCTGTGGGAGGTAACACTTTTAATAATTCATATAACACTAACCATGGCTTAATGCAGGATACAGGTATTAATCAGGCTATGGCTAGAGAGCTACAGAAGCTTAAGGATATGATATCCAGTGTACCGGGAGTGGTTAAACCCATTCCTGAAATTGCAGATGGTAGCCATAGGATATCTCATTTTGCACCACCCTTATGTGATGCTGAGATACCTAAAAGATTCCAGATACCATCTATGGAGCTGTATGATGGTTCGACGGATCCAGAGGAGCATGTAGCTCAATACAGGGAGAGGATGGAGATCAATCCAATTCCTGAAAGGTTAAAAGAATCATGTCTATGCAAGGGATTTGGATCCACACTTACAGGATCTGCTCTTAAATGGCTGCTAAGTCCTCCCCCTTACTCTATTACTTCATTTGCTAACCTAGTTAATTTGTTTAATAGTTAATTCACTTGTAGTAGAAAATTTGAACGATTAACTAGTGATCTATATAGGGTAACACAAGGTCAAAATGAATCACTTAGAGATTACATCACTAAGTTCAGTAAAGAATCCTTAGATATTCCTAATTTGGATATTGCTACGGCTGTAGAAGCCTTTAAAATGGGATTGCTTAGGGATTCGTTATTCTATGATGATCTTGGCATGACACCTTGCAGGAATCTTGATGAAGTAAGAACCAGGGCCCTTAGGTTCATCCGCCTAGAGGATGACAAAAGGATCCAGGATAGATTGGCAGGATCCTCAAAACAGGAGAAACAAGGATCCTACTTCAGGAACAACAAATCCAAGTCGTACAACAGATCTGATAACCAGAACGTGCATTCAGTGGAACAAGAAGAGGATGATGAGGATTATCCTCCTATTTCTGAATACTGTTTTTCTGTTGATAACAATGAACTAATCCTTGCAATGCAGAATCTAGGTGAGAAAGCTAGGTGGCCAAGGAAAAGTGATAAACCAGCTGCTATAAAGGATAAGTCCAAGTGGTGTGCATATCATGAGGATTTCGGGCATCTCACTGAAGAGTGTATTGCACTGAGAAAGGAAATTGGTTACTTGTTGAGCAAGGGGCATTTGAAGGAACTCTTGGGTCGAAAGAAGTCAAGGATCCAGGATCCTGAAAGGATCCCGGAAAGGGCTCCTGCTCCTCCAGCAGATGCACAAGTCATAAATTTCATATCCGGTGGATCAGATATCTGTGGTACCTCCTTTTCAGCAGCAAAAAGACGTGCTAAGGAAACCAAGATGGATAATGGAGACAGACCCGTCCGGACCTCCGTTGTCACCCAGGATAAAGTTATAACTTTTGATGAGGATGATCGTATTGATGTCCAGGATCCTCATCATGATGGTCTTGTAATTACATTGTTTATTTCTAACCACTTTGTTCGCAGGATCCTTATAGATGGAGGAAGCTCTGTGAACATCATCCAGCTTGATGTCCTCAAGAAGATGAATATCCCTGAGTCTGATATTATCCCAAGATCCTCAGTGCTTATGGGATTCAGTGGAGAGACTAAGAATACATTGGGGGACATCAAACTCCCAATCTATATCGAAGGATTGCATTCTTATCAGAAGTTTTGTGTTATTGATTGCTTATCATGTTGTAATGTTATCCTTGGCAGGCCATGGATACATGACATGAAAGCAGTCCCATCCACCTATCATCAGTGTGTAAAGCTTCCAAGTCCTTGGGGAGTGGTGAAAATTGAGAGTGATCAACAAGAGGCTAAAAATTGTTATACATCCTCAATGAAGCCAGCCTCAAGACCAAGGGAGCAATAGCAATTAAAGTATCCTTCAAGAGACGTCTTGGAGGCAAGAGAACAGGATTTGAAAGAAATCCTCATGGATCCTGAGGATCCTGAATCCAAGATCTTCATAGGATTAGGGATCCTTAGTGACATCGAACAGGAGCTAGTATCCTTCCTTAAAAGGAGGAAATCCACCTTTGCCTGGAAACATGAAGACATGACAGGTATATCTAAGGATGTAATTACTCACAAACTTGGCATTGACAGGTCATTCAAGCCGATTCATCAAAAGAGGAGGAAGTTTGCACCTGAAAGGAATGCTATTATCCAGGAAGAGGTAGATAAACTACTTCGGGCAAGTATGATAAGAGAGGTTAAGTATCCAAGATGGTTAGCCAATGTGGTTGTTGTTCAAAAGAAAAATGGAAAGTGGAGGGTATGTGTCGATTTTACTGACTTAAACAAGGCATGTCCCAAGGATCCTTTCCCATTACCCCACATTGTCTCCATGGTGGATGCTACCGCGGGTCATGAGTTGTTGACTTTTATGGATGCTTCATCTGGATGTCAACAAATTCAGATGGAACCATCTGATCAAGAGGATACAGCCTTTATGACCCCAACTGGTATATACTGTTATATTGCTATGCCATTTGGATTAAGGAATGCAGGTGCTACTTATCAAAGGCTAGTCAATATGATGTTCAAGGAGCAAATTGGACAAACTATGGAAGTCTATATAGATGACATGGTGGTCAAGTCCAAGAAAGCTGAGGATCACCTTAGAGACTTGGAGGAAGCACTCAATATCCTTGACAAATTTAATATGAAACTTAATCCTTCCAAGTGTCATTTTGGTGTTAAGGCAGATAAATTCTTAGGCTATATGGTGACAAAGAGGGGCATTGAAGCAAGTCCAGAACAAATCAAGGCTATTGTGAATATCAAATCTCCTGCCAATGCTAAGGATGTGCAAAGATTGACGGGCAGGATCGCAACCATGAACAGATTCATATCCAAATCCTCATAAAAGTGCAAGGAATTCTATGACATCCTGAGAAAGAACAAGAAATTTGAATGGACTGAGAAGCATGAAAGTGCCCTCAAAGCTCTTAAGGATTACCTATCCTCAGCCCCTACCTTGATGAAACCAGAAAAAGGGGATGTATTATCCTTGTACCTAGCAGTATCCTCAAAAGCAGTAAGTGCGGTCCTTGTTAAGGATCACCAAGGTACACAACATCCTGTCTATTATGTAAGTAAGAGTTTACTTGATGCCGAATCCAGGTATTCACACTTAGAAAAACTTATCCTTGCATTAATTATGGCATCTACTAAATTAAGACACTATTTTGAGACTCATGTCATTATTGTTAAGACTAATTTTCCGATTAAGAATGTTCTCAGGAGACCTGAAATGTCAGGAAGGATGGCTAAGTGGGCAGTGAAGCTGAGTGCATATGATATACGATATGAACCAAGGACTGCCATCAAATCCCAAGCCTTAGCTGACTTTGTGGCAGATTTTAGTAGTGATTTGCAAAAGGAAGCTGAATTAGAAGCCCAACAGCTTGAAGAAACTAAGGATCCTTGGGCACTGTTCACTGATGGATCCTCCAATGTAAACGGAACAGGGCTTGGAATACTACTAAAATCGCCACAGGGGGACATAATACCCCACTCCATAGCTTGTGAATTTCAAACTACCAACAATGAGGCTGAGTATGAAGCCTTGATAGCTGGTTTGCAAATTGCAAAGCATATGAGGATCAGCTATCTTGAGGACCATATCTAAGATGCATTGAGGATCCTGAAATCCAAGAAGTCCTAAAGGATTTCCATGAAGGAGATTGTGGAAACCACACTGGGGGTAGGGCATTATTCTCAAGGATCCTAAGGACAGGACACTATTGGCCCACTATGAAGAAGGACGATGTGGAGTATGCCAAGAAGTGTGATCCTTGTCAGAGGCATAGTAATATCCTTCACCAACCAGCAGAACTCTTGCATCCTATATCCTCTTCCTGGCCATTCATGAGATGGGGAATGGATATAGTTGGAAAGCTTCCTAAGGCACCTGGTGGAAAAGTATTCATGCTTGCTATGACTGATTACTTCTCTAAGTGGATAGAGGCTGAAGCCTTTGCTCAAGTCAGAGAAAAGGAAGTTATATCCTTTATTAAAAGAAATATAATTACTAGATTTGGTATCCCTTCTGAGATTATTTGTGATAATGGATCCCAATTTATTGGGAATAGAACCACTAACTTTTGTGACAGCTGGGGGATTAAGATGATAACATCAACACCAGTCCACCCACAAGCTAATGGTCAGGCAGAATCATCCAACAAGATCATCATCAACAATTTGAAGAAGAAGCTTGGATCCAAGAAAGGAAAATGGGCAGAAGAACTACCTTATGTGCTTTAGGCTGATAGGACAACTCCCAAGAATGCTACAGGCCAAACTCCATTTTCTTTGGTATTTGGGGCAGAGTCAGTGATCCCTACAGAGATGGTGGTTCCTACTGCAAGAACAAGTATTCGTGATCCTGAAGAAAATGCTGAAAACCTGGTTCAAGATCTGGATACTATAGAAGAACTCAGGGATTTGGCAAGGATAAGGATGGCCAGTTATCAACAAAGGATGGCTGAAGCTTACAACAAAAATGTCAGGATCAGGAAATTCCAAGTTGGTGATATGGTGCTAAGGAAAGCATTTCAGAATACCACCAATCCTGCTGATGGAAAGTTGGCACCAAAGTGGGAAGGCCCGTACTTGATTGAAGCTGAGGCAGGAAAGGGGGCATATCGATTGCTAACAATGGAAGGTGATTTGCTACCAAGAGCTTGGAAGGCTGTCCACTTAAAGAAATACTTTATGTAATAAGGATCCATGATCCTTACCTGACTAGTATCCTTGAAGGATCCTTACAGAACAGATGATCCTCATTCCGGTAATATTCTGATTTCTAACTATTTCATTTTTTTTATTATCCTATATAAGGATAAGGATCCTGTATCCTTTATCCTCCTTTCACTTGATTCTGAGTTTTGAAGGTTCAGGTATCCTTAACTAAGGATTGAGTATCCACAGAAGTATCCAGTTATTTGGGCTTGACCCCAGTTGTTTGGGCTTGACCCCATTTATTTGGGCTTGACCCCAGTTTCGCCAGTAGCGCACGATGATCCTGGTATAGTTCATGGCAATGGGACCAGTACTCGCTTTAGGGGCTGACAATTTCATTGTACTGGCTATATTCAGGATCCTACGTATAATGGTAGACGTACCATACATCCGTTCCTAAGGTTTATAACGTTTTCACGTTAGCTAAGGTTTTGGCATTTTCATGTCACTAAGTTTGGATAGTCGCCAGTAAGGGTCATACTCCAGTTTACATACGATCCTTTGGGCTTGTCCCCAGTATATTGGGCTTGTCCCCAGAATTGTTGGGCTTATCCCCAGTTACTAACTTTCATCTTATATTGGCTTAGTCCCAAGTTATATCCTATTTCAGGTTTTTGAAGTTAAATGACCAAGGATCCTTGATCCTTACCTTCTACTAAGGTTTGCCTTTTGGATTATCCTGTTTACAACTGTTAAAGTTTAGGATCCTAACTTGGATTCTCAGGTATGAACCTTAACTATTTTGATTCTATTCATTATTTATTTGAGTAACCCTTATCTTTTGACAACTGAACTTATGATCCTTAAACTATATTACTTTTCAAAACTAATCGGCTATGGGATATGTGATCCTTGATCATATCCTAAACTTTTTGGGATATTTCTTAAATTTTTCTTTACTTGATAAGTTTAAACAAAATGAACATCACAACAGTTGGAAAGTAAAATGTTAACAAGGATATCAACACAGGATAAGCCAGAAAGTTAAAGTTATTTTATTCACAAAAGATTAAACCCTTTAAGGTTGTCAAAATTGCCAACCCACATTTCTACCAGCAAAACGTGGCCCGTCCACATGGGTTGGCAAAGGGCGTCCATTGTTTAAGGGTCTTGGTAGTGCAGGAATCAAAAGACGGCAGGATCACAATGGCTTCATCCCCCAAACAGAGGATCCCTCCACCATTTGTAATCCTACCTATTGTTTGAAGGATCCATGATCCTTAGCCCTAATTACTATTGTTTAAGTACAACCCATCATTGTTCAACAAAAACATCATCAAAACAAAAACCATAACCAAACCTAAAAGAAGAATGGGCTCCGGCTACGTCTAGAAATGTCCTTCATCGCCCATTCATGCAGCCTACACCTTCGCTGCATCACCATCTCCTTCAGCTCCCATATCCTTCACCTGATCCTTGCCACTGCCACTAGCCTCGATTGCCAGAACCTCATCAGCCTCATCCTCATCCTCCAACTCAGCCAGCCTGGCCTTCCAGCCTTCCACGTCCCAGTTGCTCCTATCAAAGGCAGGATCCTGAACTTCTTGAGCCATCTGTAGCTTGGTCTTGTACATGGCAATGGCAGCGGAGACCTTGGCATCCTCTGTGATCTCGTGCTTCTCATAATCAACATTGATCAGGATTGCAGCTATCTGAGCCTTGGCATCCTTGAGATCCTTTTCAAGGGAGGCAATTTTGTGATCCTTGAGCGCCGCCACCTTTTGGAGGTCAGAGTATTTATCCTCAAGATCCTCAACATTTCCAACGTAGTCCTCAATTTCAGCAAATTTCTGCAAACAAGACAATGCAAAGTTAGGATCATATCATCCTCGAGTGGATAGGATAACTAAGCTAAGTCAGTGATCCTTACATCATTAAAGTACTCGAGGAATTGATGGCGGATCAGAGGCAAGCCTTGAAGGTTGTCAGCTTCAGAGGTTTTTCTTTTCTTTCCACCTCTTCCCTTTGAAGTGGTAGCCTTAGGGATAACAATGGAAGGGCTAGCAGCAGACTTTTTCTTTGAGGATCTGACAGTGTCAAGATCAGCAACACTGAATTTGGAGGCAGATTTCGAGGATTTCCCGGGGCCTACACATTCAAAACAGATAAGTATCCTTATCCTATTTCTATTCAACTATTTATTTAAATATTTGACTATACAAAATACAGGATACTTACTTGACATAGTGACAGAACATGAGGATACTTCTTGTGAATCCTGGGTGTTTGTTTTGAATGACCTTGTTGCAGGATCAAGTCTTCTGAAAGCAGCGAGCCTTTCCTTGGTGGCAGGTGATGGTATAAGATGCGAAACAGAGATAGCTGTACAATGGAAACAAAAGGGTGTTAGTGATCCTTATACAAAAACAAGGTTATCTGGTGATCCTTCTCAGGATCCTCTATCCTACCATGGGTGGTCCACTTCCTTGGCAGATCCTTTCCATCAGGAAGAGAATCCCTTCTAACAAAGAAGAATCTCCATTTCCAATTAGTATCATTCTTAGTGGCTTTGAAGATGGGATGTTCTTCCCCGGGTTTACGCTTGAATAAGTATCGGTGGGATCCAAATGTTGTGAGATCATACATCTCTGCCAACTCCGACATTCCTATGGCGATTCCTTCTTGCTCAATGATCCTTTCAAGGGTATATAAGACCCTCCAGATCATTGGCATAGCTTGAATGTAGGAGATGCCGGTGAGGGAGAAGAAAGACTGGGTGAATTCAGGGAAAGGATAAGTGTATCCTATTATGAACGGTGTGACCGGGAAGGCTACCCAAGTTTCAGAAACATAATCACTTAGAACGGTGGGGTCAAATGGCTTGAAATCGGTGTTTTCTGGAAAACAATGGCGAATTCTATCTATTTGTGGATCAGTGAAACAGCACCTTTCATTCGCTAAATCTTTGATGATCCCCTGGCTCTTAAGAGGACTGTCCTTCTTGTGATCCTTAGCCGGTGAGCATCTTAGCATCTGTTGTGGGTGGAATTTTCTAACCTATATCCCGAAATTATATCCTGACTTTATATGTCTATTTTCGCTGCCAGGATACTGGACCAGGATATTGGTAACATCCTGCGAGGGTATCCTGCGTGCTGTTAACGATTTGCTTTGGCTGCAAGGTATAAACGGTCATGAGGCTTGGTCTCCCTGAAAAATAGGTCAAGGTGGTCACAAGAAAGACGTTGGAAGCTTGGAGAAGGGTTTTACAACGGTCAAAAGGGAATATTCGCAGGATCCCGGAATAATAGGGCAATATCCCGGATTTTTAGCATAGTTTGTTATTTCTTGTAACTATAAATAGGAGTGCTGGATCAGTAGGTTGACGGATAATCCCGTCCACTTTTACACACACATTGCAGCTACAATCACCATTTCAATCACAAACACTCACAACACTCACAAATCACAATCATTGTAACACTTAGATTTGATCCGAGCATTATCCTGCACTATATCCTGGTTATTCAAGCAATAAGAAGAACAAGGCAGCCGACGATTGTCAGCTCCCGAGGTTTTATGCCGACGATCTAGAAAGATCAAGGGCTTTCCTCGTACATCTCGTGTCAATTTTTACTTTACTTGCATTTCGTTTACAAATTGATATAGTTCTGCATCCCGGAGCTATATCCTGAAACTGTTTACATTTTCAACAAAGTTAATACATTTTTACAAATTTACATAGCACACTACCTCACAAACTAAGTTTGATCACTAAATTGCTTCGGTAATTTTTGACCAAAACAATTTGGCGCCCACCGTGGGGCAAGTGGTGCTATTTTTAATCAATACTTTGTTAAAATCATTACTCGGTTTTCTGTTTTCGAAATTCTTTTCAGAACTATTTCTAATGGCTTCTCAATCGAATTTGAACTCTTCTTCCATGTCTGTTTCAACCTCTGCTGCTGCTGGTTCATTACCTCCTCCACCTTCACGAGTTCAAACTTTTCAGAGGAGAAATGAAAGCAACACACCGAGAGAAATTCCTGATGCTCAGAATGTTTCTAGATCCGGAAATTCAGGGAGAACCCATATCCTTGCTTCTAATGACGAAATTCTATCTTTGTTTGGTAGTATACAGGAACAAATGAAGAGGAAACAAGAAACTAACTAGACGATCATGAAGAATATACAACTCTTGAAGTCAAACTCCAGGACACCTGTGGAGGATACAACTACTCCTCTACAGCCCAGGATGCTGAACTTTAGTTCAGTGACGTTTACCGAGGATAATCAAGGCAACATGATACCGAGTCAGACCCGGAGCAACATGCTGGACATACCATCATCCGCCAGGATATCGATCGTGAGGGATCCAGGATATGGCCCAGGATATGGTCCAGGATATGGCAAAAGTCAACAGGCTGGTAACATGTTTGCCAATATCAGTATCCCTGCTACTAATAATTCTGATTCTTTGCAGGATATAGGTGTAACACCAGCATTGACCAGGGAACTTCAAAAATTGAAGGATATGATATCAAGTGTTCATGGAGTAGTGTAGCCTATACCGGAAGTATCCCAGGATAGTCACAGGATATCCCGATTTGCTCATCCAATTTGTGATGCTGAAATTCCAAAAAGATTCCAGACTCCCAGCATGAAGTTGTATGATGGGACGACAGATCCTGAGGAGCATATTGCCCAGTATAAGGAAAGGATGGAAATAAATCCAATCCCACCAGAACTTAAGGAAGCATGCTTATGGAAAGGCTTCGGTTCAACTTTAACAGGATCGGCCTTAAAATGGCTTTTAAATGTTCCACCTTATTCTATTACATCATTTTCTCATTTAGTTAATTTGTTTATCAGTCAATTTTCTTGTAGCAGGGGCTTTGAGAAACTAACAAGTGATCTTTACAGGATAACACAAGGATCACAAGAATCCCTAAGGGATTATGTTAACAAATTTAGTAGAGAATCCCTGGATATCCTGAATCTTGATGTTGCTACGGCAGTACAAGCGTTCAAAATGGGGTTACGGAAGGATTGTCAATTTTATCAGGATCTTGTAATGAATCCTTGCAGGAATTTAGATGAAGCTCGGAATAGGGCTTTGAGATACATAAGGATTGAAGATGACAAGAAAATGCATGAGAGGATGAACACGTCTTCAACATATGAATGGACAAATAGGAAGTCAGAATCTTCCTACAAACAGTATCGTTCAAAGCCATATGCTAAGAACGATAATAAGAGAGTGAATGTTGTTGAGGATGAGGACGATGAAGAATATCCTGAAATATCAGAGTATTGTTTTTCTGTAAATGTTCCTGAGTTAATGTATGCTATGCAGGGACTGGGGGACAAAGCTAGGTGGCCGAAAAAGAATCTAAGGAATACAGATTGGAAGGATAAAGCTAAATGATGTGCCTTCCATGAAGACTTTGGGCATATGATAGAGGATTGCATAGCCTTGAGAAAGGAGATAAGCTACTTGCTAAGCAAAGGATACTTGAAAGAAGAAAGCTCAGGATACTGACCAGGATCCTGAGAGAGATGCATCTCCACCACCAGATGCCAAGATAATTAACTTTATCTCCGGGGGATCTGACATATGTGGAACTTCTTACTCTACAGCTAAGAGGCATGCCAGGAAGGCTAAGGAGGAAATAGGAGATAAGCTCACAAGGATGACCATGCTTACGGATGATAAAGTCATTACTTGGTAAAGGGTCATGAAGGTCAGCAGTATCCTGTCTATTATGTTAGTAAAAGTTTACTAGATGCTGAGACTAGATATTCACACTTAGAAAAATTAATATTAGCTTTAGTTATGGCATCGACTAAACTTAGACATTACTTTGAAACACATAGAATTCCTATTAAACCAACTATCCTGTTAAAAATGTGCTTAGGAAACCCGAGATGTCAGGTAGGATGGCTAAATGGTCAGTGAAATTAAGTGCCTTTGATCTTGTATATGAACGCCATAAAGTCTCAGGCTTTAGCTGACTTTGTGGCTGATTTCAGTAGTGATATTCAAAATGAAGTAGATTTAGAAGTACAGCAGCTAGGAGAAAACTTAGAATGCTGGACATTGCATACTGATGGTGCATCTAACATAAGAGGTGTAGGTTTGGGTATACTACTAAAATCGCCACAGGGGGACATATTACCCCAGGCTATTAGATGTGATATTCCTGCCACTAATACTGAGGCAGAATATGAAGCTTTAATTGCAGGATTAGAATTGGCTAAAAGTATGAATATCAAAAGTTTGCAAGTATATGTTGATTCTTTGTTAATTACTAATCATTTTAATGGAACCTATGCAGTTAAAAGTGAGAAGTTAATCGAGTATCTCGAAATTCTCAAAAAATTAGCAGGATATTTCGATGTTTTTACACTTGAACAGGTACCAAGAGAATATAATACTGAAGCAGATGCCTTGGCAAACCTAGGATCATCAGTAGGGATATCTGAGGATCCTGATGAGTATCCTGAGAAGGATCCTAAGTCTTGGATGGCTCCGATCATAAGATATCTCAAGGAAGGACACATCCCAACGGATGAGAATCCTAAGGCCTTTAGAATGAAGGTATCACGATTCACTATTATAAATAATGTCTAGTATAAGAAATCTCTTGCAGGACCATATCTGAGGTGCTTAGAGGATCCCGAAACCCAGGAAGTGCTTCAGGATATACATGAAGGGGATTGTGGTAACCATACTGGGGGCAGGTCGTAGTTCTCAAAGGCATTAAGAATAGGATATTATTGGCCGACGATGAGAAAAGATGTTGCAGAATATGCTCGAAGATGTGATGCATGTCAAAGACACAGTAATATATTACATCAGCCGGCCGAGCCACTTTATCCTATAGCTTCCCCTTGGCCATTCATGAAGTGGGCAATGGATATAGTAGGAAAATGGCCAAAAGCTCCAGGAGGAAAGGTCTTCATGCTGGCAATGACCGATTATTTCTCTAAGTGGGTCGAAGCTGAAGCATTCGTTCAAGTTAGAGATCAAGAAGTGGTATCCTTTATAAAAAGGAATATCCTGACTAGGTTCGGAGTACCAGCTGAGATAATTTGTGACAATGGATCTTAGTTTATAAGTAAGAGGACTACTAACTTTTGTAAGAGTTGGGGAATCAAGATGATTACATCTACACCGGTACATCCTCAAGCAAATGGACAAGCAGAATCCTCAAACAAGATAATTGTCAACAACCTGAAAAAGAGACTAGGAGCTCAAAAAGGAAGATGGGCAGAAGAACTACCCTTTGTTTTATGGGCTGATAGGACGACAGTGAAAAATGCAACTGGCCAAACCCCGTTTTCCTTAGTATTTGGAGCAGAAGCGGTGATCCCGACAGAAATGGTAATACCCACAGCAAGATCCAACCTCCGGGATCCTGAGCAGAATCCTGAAGTCCTATGCGAGGAATTGGATACTGTTGATAAAACAAGAGACGCAGCAAGGCTAAGGATGGCAGCATACCAACAGAGGATATCTAAAGCATATAACAAGAATATAAGGACTAGAAGGTTCCAGGTCGGAGATTGGGTATTGAGAAAGGCTTTCCAGAATACTACTAATCCTGCCGATGGAAAGTTGGCTCCAAAATGGGAAGGACCCTATGAAATTGAGTCAGAATCTGGGAAGGGAGCATACCGACTCAAGAATATGGAGGGGGATATGCTACCAAGATCCTGGAATGCTATACCAGTGAGTTTAAAATTTAATTTCTAACTCATAATGGTACGAACTCTATAACTCATTTATATTTTTGATATTATCTTTTATTTTGATACCCAATACTGACTTAAGCATCGGAGGGGTGTTAGCCAAGCTAACACCCACCTTAGTTTAAAGGTGTTTTGCAGAATATGCTTTGGGATATAGCTCCGGGATACACACTCGGGATACTTCGAAAGATTAGAGGATTGGCCCCCTCTCTCACGTTTAAGGGATCCTGATCCCTTCACAGGTTTAAAGGTATTCACCTTTCTCACGAATTGGGTTTAAACACCCCGCCTGGAGCGCAAGTTATCCGGGGATAGTTCAAGGTGGCGGGACCAGTTCATGTAAAAGTGGCTGACAATTTCGTTACTGTTGGCTATACCCTGGATCCTTAAGGTATATGAGGATTGATCACCCTCTCTCACGAAAGGGTATTTTCATACTCTCTAAGGTTTAAAGGTTATCACTTTTCTAAGTCTTGGCGTTTATACACTCCCGCCTGTAGCGCATGAAAATTTGGGATTTTCCCCAGGATTAAAGGTTTTCACCTTTCTAAGTTTTGGGGTTTCCACACCCTCGCCTGTAGCGCACGAAACGTGGGTAAAATCCCCAGTAAAACTCAAAGACTTAAAGGTTTTCACCTTTTCAAGTCTTGAGGTTCTTATACTCCGGCTTAAATGCCTGGAAAATGGGTTTAGTCCCAATAAAATACAAAGTTTTTGGATAATCCCAAAGTATATTTTCAAAAAACATAATCATTTACAAGTCTAGATATTTTTTTGAAAAAAGATTGCTAAGTTTAAACAACTGGTTGAAGAATTGCTAAAGGATCATATCCTGGTACAACATACTGGTCCTGCGCAGACAGGGGACATCCGTGATAGAACATGACGTATGCTGATACTATATCCTACTGGGGACATTTATGCTGGAGCAAGAAGGAAACCTATGCCAACATTATATCCCACTAAGGCATTGTGAGGAACTCAAAGGATCAAGTTTGGGCATAATTCGCCAAGTATCCTGGACTGGGGACACCTTCCGTGGAATGGTTGCGAAAGGACTGGAATGAAAGGATTGAGATGTCTTCTGTTTCGGTATGATCTTTCCTATTTTTGTTCTTTAAAAAAAAAAACCTTATCTAGATTGTCTAAATTTCTGAAACTATATTATAACACTTATGAGTATCCTGACCGGGATATGTTCTCAGGATATATTCTCAAGATGTATTCTCAGGATATACTTCAGGATACTTAGGTTGAAAATTGAAACTATGTTCAAATCAAACTACTGTTATCAAAACAAGCTTCGCAAAATAAAAATGAACCATCCTTTTTCTTTGAAAACTTTATCGAAATTGTTTGAGTTGTGAGAACTCTATTTGGCAAAAATCTTGGCAGGATATCTGCGGGTAACTTGATCAAGATATTTTCAGGACATTTGGTCAGGACATTTGAAATATTACACTAAGTTTGGAACATTGAAATCATATTCAAACTAAGCAATGCATAACAAGAATAGAAAAAGGACAACGATAGATAAGGTCATAAAAAGGTTATATTGTTAACATAGCAAAAGTTTGTGCTTTTGGTTTCATCTCAAACCGAGACCCATCCGCCAAAAGCACAAATTCGTTTTTTGCCATACTTACTTAACAATTGAAGACTTCGTCTTGGAACCCAAGATACCTCCCCCTTCAATTGTTAGAATGTTCAAAATTAAGCATACTAATTGATGATCAAGGGCTTCATCCTGAAACTCAGGATCCCTCCACCCTTGGTCATCATATTGTACTAATGTATAAAGTGCGGGAAAGTAAATCGTTCAACATGCAAGAAAAAGAAAAGTGTTCAACAACCAACAACCATTGAACTTAAAAAAGTGGGCTCCGGCATAGGCATAAATATCCATCATCGCTCACTTTGCCACCCGCTCACGGGGTAGCACCAGATCCACCATCACTAGCTTCTTCCGCCGTCTCACCTGCCTTGGAAGATTCGCCATTCTCAGGCTTGGCAGGATACGTCACAGGACTGCAACCAAGATCCTTCATTTTCTTCTCCCGGACATCAACGGTCCAGGTTGGGCATTTAAAGCCCGCTATCCTGGCGTCATAAGCCATCTTAAGCCTGGCCTGAAGGAGGGAAACTACGACGGAACCCTTGAGGCCATCCCTGAATGAAGCCATATCTTATTTATGTTGGACCTCGGTGACAACCAGCTCGATCTCAGTGGCCTTCTTCACTGCAGCTTCGGCATCCAGAGTCACCTTTTTTAACTTATCTTCATAATGTTGTGACCTGGCTGCAACGATATTCCCCTTATCCACGATAGTGATCTTAGCTTTCTTCAACTTGGCTTCTGAGATCTTCACTGTTTCACAAGCTTCGGTGTAGAGATGCGTCAGACGCTCAAGACCCTACAAAACATAACTCAGGTATTGTTAATATAATCTAACCGGGGTATCGATTCAACATATGTGTGCAGGATGTAGGATAAGGATATTTACCTGTTTAAGGAAATAAGTTATGAAATGGCTAGATTCCATGAAACCAAGGTTCTCGTAGGAAAAGACTTCAGCGATGACGAGAGAATCAGATTCTTTCCTCTTACGGGAACTAGAAGCACGGAGCTTTGCTGCTGAGGAAGGCTTGGGCATGGCTGCAGGTTCAGAACTAGTTGAAGGCTTGGATGCTATGGAAGGCTTGGAGCTAGGCTCTTTCTTTACTGGAACGGTTGCCGGGAAACTGTCAAGCTCTTCCAGATCAAAAAGTGAAACAAGATTGCTGGAATCTACATAAAAGGGAAGTGATTTCAATTTTTATATGTTAATACATCAACTAACCAAACATGTGCAGAAATGAATTTAGAACATACATCCTTACCCGACGTATTGGAGGATGAATGCTAACTTGAACTTGAGTGACTAAGCCAAAAAACAAACCCACTCAGCTGAAGAAAAATCTGACCGGATGTTCCAGTCAAATGGCCGGATGACGTACCATCAGGGAAGGCTCCAGAGGCACGTAGAGCCGCCATGTCGGCATTATCAAAATTGCAAACCTCTTTCTCGGGCTTGCCAAGCAGATTGTGTGCCATGAAGGTTGGCTTGGAGTCCCCGGGGCATGAACGAGTGCGTTTTGCTATGAGATCGGAGACGACGGAAAAGATGCACAAAGAAAGAATAGAGAGAGAGGGAATACCTAAATGGTCCGGTACAATGTGATAATTAACAAGAAGAAAGTAGAAGATATAGGGCGAAGATAGCTAACTATGAGAAATACTAGCCTTGAAAGCTGTATCAGGTCACATCACATCTCTATCCATTTAGACTCCAGATAACGTCGGAAAAATACATCTGTTAAGATCAAAGGATCCCAACAGCTATATTTTTGGGGACAATTGTTGTGGGTGGAATTTTCTAACCTATATCCCGAAATTATATCCTGACTTTATATGTCTATTTTCGCTGCCAGGATACTGGACCAGGATATTGGTAACATCCTGCGAGGGTATCCTGCGTGCTGTTAACGATTTGCTTTGGCTGTAAGGTACAAACAGTCATGAGGCTTGGTCTCCCTGAAGAATAGGTCAAGGTGGTCACAAGAAAGACGTTGGAAGCTTGGAGAAGGGGTTTACAACGGTCAAAAGGGAATATTCGCAGGATCCCGGAATAATAGGGCAATATCCCGGATTTTTAGCATAGTTTGTTATTTCTTGTAACTATAAATAGGAGTGTTGGATCAGTAGGTTGACGGATAATCCCGTCCACTTTTACACACACATTGCAGCTACAATCACCATTTCAATCACAAACACTCACAACACTCACAAATCACAATCATTGTAACACTTAGATTTGATCCGAGCATTATCCTGCACTGTATCCTGGTTATTCAAGCAATAAGAAGAAAAAGGCAGCCGACGATTGTCAGCTCCCGAGGTTTTATGCCGGCGATCTAGAAAGATCAAGGGCTTTCCTCGTACATCTCGTGTCAATTTTTACTTTACTTGCATTTCGTTTACAAATTGATATAGTTCTGCATCCCGGAGCTATATCCTGAAACTGTTTACATTTTCAACAAAGTTAATACATTTTTACAAATTTACATAGCACACTACCTCACAAACTAAGTTTGATCACTAAATTGCTTCGGTAATTTTTGACCAAAACAGCATCATCTTGGTCATAGCAATAGAGAAGAAGATGAACAGAGAAAGAAAACGTAAAGGGAGAAAAGGAAAAGAGATACCTGCTTGATCGTCGGATGAGAATTTAAAGGGAGTTTCTCTTGAATTTAAATGTGAAATGATCCCTATCCGTAACTCCTATTTATAATGATGATTTTGCAGGATAGTCACCTCAGTGACGTCATGTTCGTAACGGCTAGTCCGATTACAACGGCTAGTTATCCGTTGGTTGACTGCGGATAAGAACAAAATATAACTCATTTATTTACATAATTACTCCTTATATTTTGGGGGCAATTGTTAGGGGTGGATTTCTAAGTGATCAATGATCCTCAATTGCCGTTGGGCTTAGTGATCCTTACTTCTGTTTGAATTGGTGATCCTCAGAAGTATTACAGGATCAGGATCATGGATCATCATAAGGATCCTTGTACTAACGGTTGTCGACTTTGAATTCGAAACTGTTTTGCAGGAGTACCAGCTTGGACTTGGTCTTGGCGATATTCCTGGAGTATATTCTATGTTTATTCCGCACGTGCCTGGCCAAAAGTGGACGTTATGGAGTCGTGGAGGACTTGCACCATTTGCGGAATGTTAGTTAGTGTAGATATTTTCCATTTTAAAAGGGGTAGCGAGCTAATTAGAAAACACTTGGCTATTTTTGGCTACACACACACTCTTACAACTGCTCTCACCAGCTCTCGTTAACTCACTTGGCGATTACACACTTTTTTACACCATACACTATAGTGATCCTTGTACTTAGCTCGCTATCATCCGAAGTTGTAATATAGTTCTTGTTTAATTTGAGTTGGTGATCGGTAGTTTCCATCACCCGAGGTTTTTTATGCCGGAGATCATTCATTGATCAAGGGCTTTTTCCTCGTATAAATCTTCGTGTCGCTTGTTCATTACATTTCATAGTGATCCTTATTTTTGTTCATCAATTCAAGCATCATACCTCACAACAGAAAGTTTGGTTGCATTATCATTGCTTGATTTTTGACCAAAACAAGTATCATATCAATACGATACGTCTCTCTTTCATTACCTCTCATCTTCTTTCTCCACAAACTAACAATCTTCACCTTGATAGTGTAGTTTGTACTAAGAGCATCGATATCGTTCAGCAAGGTGATGTCACCTTGGTTTTCCATTGTAGCTATAAAGACAACAAAAAAATTAAGGAAAATTGGTTTTTAATAAACCAACCTTTGTCCCGTTGGTAAATAATAATCTTACCTACGTAATTGGTATACAATAATCCTACCTATCAACATGTTGGTACTCAATGAACTTCAGTTAATTTTTTTTAACTGAAGTTAGTTTTTATGTTTTATTTATTACACAAACAGTCCCTGTAGTTGTAATTTACTAGTTTTAACTATTTTATAAAACAACATCAACCACCTCTTTCGACCGATTTGAGGTTTTTTTGTTTTATAAAATAGTTAAAACTAGTAAATTACAACTACAGGGACTGTTTGTGTAATAAATAAAACTTAAAACTAACTTCAGTTAAAAAAAATTAAAGGAAGTTCATTGACTACAAACATGTTGATAGGTCGGATTATTGTATACCAATTACGTAGGTAAAATTATTATTTACCAACGGGACAAAGGTTGGTTTATTAAAAACCAATTTTCCAAAAATTAATAGACTCGGAAACAAAATAATATGACTTTAAAAACAAACATAGTTTATGTAGGATCGATTTCGGATCCGAACGAGTCGGTTAGAAGAGTTTTTCACCAAAACAAGAGGCGGAAACAAGTGTTTCGGCATAATTCAGCACGTATTCACCTTTAACTGTTGTTTATATTGATATGCAATCGATTACAGACCTGACAACACTTCGGCAGCACTTCGTGGCTCACCGGAAGACAAACACCTACCACTCTTTCTATGTGTGTGTGGTTCGCTCTTACAGCCCCTATTTATATGTGAACAGGTTCCGCTCATATGTACATGACATATGAGCGAACCTCACACTTGTACATAAACGCGGACCTAGACTATGGACACATGAGCAAACCTAGACTCTTGACACAAAAGCGGACCTACACTATGAATGAAATCAGAATTAATACAACTTTCTCATGCTCATGCAATTCTAATTTTGTCATCTTGTGTAGTCATGATGCAATTGATGATGTCATAATATGATGTCATCATTCAATATTATGACATCATACTTGAACTGATCTGCAATGAACCCGAGACTCGATGTAAGACGAAGGCGACAGATGAATGCACCAACAGACTCCCCCTCAGATGTTGACGAGTCTTAAGTGTCGAGTCTTTGCATCTTCAGTCTTTATCAGTCTTCGATCTTCCTCTGAAGTATTTATCATTGCAAGAATCCTCATTCTTTATTTCCATCATCAACAAACTTCTCTCTCTCAAATGTTGAATATTATGGTGTCTTCAGACTCCCCCTCTCAATCTGCTGGGATCATAGTCTGGAATTCACAAGAACATAACCTGGCTTTCATCCTGCTCTGGATCGAAACATGGCCAACCTGCAAAATCTCTACCCAAAAATAAATTTTCTGATAACAATTTGTGGATAAGATTTTCAAATCTAATTTACCACTTGCAGGAATAACGTTTTATTTCAAAAACTTTTCTCATTTCATTTCAAACTTTCTCAACCACTTTCACCCAAACCATTTGTTCATCATGTTTAGCACTTGGAATTTTGAAAATCAGCTCTTCAACACCAGTTGTCAGAAAATCTTTTTGAATTTTTCAAAATTTATGCTAAAACACACTAAAATCTTTTTGAATTTTCTAAAAGAAAATAACTGACACTACTTGAAAAATCAAGAAAATGCAGAAATGAAATGCTATAAAGAAATATTTACAAACAATATTTTTGTGAGTTCGTGCAAGAGGATCATATCAGTTTATGAGACATATCACTAACACCGTTAAGCTTCATTACATTTTAAGTTCTAAACAATTCACCTAGATTGTCAGTATATTGATCCACTTAAATTTTCACACAAAGTTCAATTGATCCGAGATACGAGGTTAATGTTTTAAGCTCTTGAACTTATTCATGTGTCCCACTACTTGAATATACTCCCGTATCCAGATCCCAATATTCAGTCTTACAGGTGAGTATACCACAGATGATATCTGTCAGGGGAATAAATTATAGTACGAGGGCCGTGAGAGCTCAGGTCGATCTTTCGATACGCAGAGAGATGACGGCTTCGACTTTTGGTGTGTCCCCTTTAGAGGATCTTTTGCATTGCAACAGCAGCGACTATCAATTTTATTGTTTCATCAGCTTGCTGAGGGCGATGCTATGTTTCAAGCATTTGTAGAAAGCGTTATCCGGGGACTAGGTCAGAAATTTCTTTCAGCAGAAGTCCCGGGATAATACCCCAGATATCACTGAGCATAAAGACCTAGTATCTCAGAATAAGGGACCTTTCAAACAAGATTTCAGGGGTTACCTATATATCCAAGTTTGTGTTAACCCACAGAACAAGCAAGTTTGAATTTTAGGTTTATATCTCGTCACAATCTACTAAATGTGTAAAAACCTACTGACACATCATCAGTGAGACCGTTTATCACTTTTTTATCTTACCAAATCTTTAGCATGTTGTGATCGTCCACTGATGTACTATCATTTCCTCTTTTATGCAACAAAACTCATTTATCATTTTATCATGTTTTTGGCTTTTTCAAATTTTCAAATGTTTTTGGATTTTCTAAAAATTCTTACTCCCCCTAAAATGCAAAAACATTTTAGGAAATTTGAAAACAAACTGTACAACAACGTGACAACTGATATCGAATTGCCTCAATTCGCCATCCACTTGGCATGAACAATCAGAACTCCCCCTCACAACAAACTATTTTCCCATAATGATTTCAAAACACTCAAGTTTGTTTTAATCAAAATGGTTTTTCCGGAAAATAAGTTTTGTTGATTGATTTTAACCATTTTTAGGTTAGGGGATTGGTTCATCACATTGTTTTTCAACCACTTGTAGAAAATTAGATACAACTTAATGTCCCTGATTTACCACTTATAAGATCAATCTGATCCAAATTCTGAACCACTTGTAAAACTCACAATCATACAACTCAAACCTGCTTTTCAACCAATTTACCATATGTAGGTTGAATTCTCAAGGTGCCGATTCATACTCCTCGCTTACAAACCTGGGAGTTCCGGCAAGTCCTGCTTTTCAAAATCACATTAAACAAGATAAAGAATGATGCCGATTCATGATCCACGATTACCAACTTGGGATCTCCGGCAAGTCAGGTTTTTACTCTTTGAAGAATATGTCCACCCAAGCCTGACCTTCCTTGGGTGTTACCGAGTCATCATCACTCGGTTTCTTACCTCCCCTCTTCGTCTCATAGAACTCTTTAACCCCTTTGACTTTTCGATCAATCATTTTTCCAAAAATATGTTTTACAGTAGGGTTAAAGGCCTTGTCAACATCAAAAACCTTTTTGTCATTATAAAATTGATTTGATATCTCAACTTTACCAACTTTCCTTTTGAAATTTTCAGCACGCAAAGGTGGAAAATTTTCATCGTTCATAGTTGGAACTGATTTTTCAACCTTTTCTATAACAACCTTTGGCTCCTCTGATTTTGTGGAATCAGATTCATCACCAAAACTGTTTCCTGAACCCTTAACAACCCATTTTTGATTTTTCAAAGTTTCTTTTCTTTTAATCCCATTCTTTGAACATTCACCAATCTCAAAGGTCGAATTTTCAAAGCCTGTAAACTTTCGAGTTGAAAGTTCAGTTTTCTCAATCACTTTTTCTTTTAGTTTACCAGAGACTTCCTGTTTTGGTTTGAATGTATTCGGACAGTCCCTAGCAACATGACCAACAGTTTTACACTGAAAACATGTTCTCTTTTCAATCTTCTTTGGAACAACATTCTTCTTCAGTTCTTCTTGCTTCTTGGCAAGGAATTCTTGATTTGTCTGCTTCCAAAATGAACTCTTTTGTTCTTTCTCAGCACTTGTTCCTGAAACAAAAACAGTTTTTGGTTTATAAATTTTCTCATTTTTATAGTTTTTCGGTGGTATAAAACCTAGACCATTCCTTTTGAAATTACGGTTTTGGGTTGGTTTCTTTTGCAAACCAGAACCAGAACTGTAACCATTTTTCTTGTTTAAACGTTGTTGAACTCTTGAGGTGTAGGATTTAGGTTTATCATTAAGATTTAAATCTTTTATTTCAGAAATATTAATTTCTGTTATTTTGAAAACCTTTTTGATCATGTCTGGTTTAACACCTCTTATTGGAAAAATCTCATCAGAATATAATTTGTCAGAATCTTTCAAAGTATATGCCACTTTGAATGATTCATCATTCAAATTAGATTTTGATATCAAAAACTCTTTATCGTAAACCCGTTTGTCCTTTTTGACTGTTGACTTTGACGCATCGGACTCAGACTTTGACTTGATTTTGGACTCCGGTTTTGACTCCTCACAATCATCTTTATCTAACACCTGATCGACCACACTTTTTATCAACTTTGACTCATGATCAGTGTCGGACGACGTGTACGTGACATCAATATTTTCTGGCAAGTTATCCGATGGCCCAGACTCCCATTGTAAGTTTATTGCCTTTTCGACTCTTTCGGAATTTGGATTTCGAGGTAAAAATCCATTTTCGACCGGGGGCGGACATCTAGTGTAGACCACACTTGGTTTCTTACCAGAAATCTTCACTTTATCTTCATCTTTTGTCACAGATTTCTTTTCTTCGGACGTATTCACTTCTTCAAACGTCTTTAATTCTTCCACGATCGGATAAATCCTGTCAACAACAAAAGTAGAACATGAGTAACTTTCTAATAACTTGTTGACTCTTTCAGTTTCTATCTTTTGTGTTGCCAACTTCAACTCCAGATCAGCACATTTCTTTATGTGAAAGTTAACATCATCCAGTTGTCTCAGATATGCTATCTTCAATGTATTCATTGCCACAACTTGTTCACCGTTTGAATCAGTATATTTGTTGATTTCTCTGTTCATTGTATCATATGATTCTTTCAATCTGTTTATGTTGTGCAACAACTCATTGTTTTGCTTGATTAAAGAATCACAATTCATGCACTTTTCAGGAAATTTGACAGGTCCTGCATCAACTTTGACTTCAAATTCAGGAACCTCTTTGACTGTTCGGTTTGATTGTAAAAATTCAGCTCTTCTCTTTTTCTCAGCTTTAGCTTCAGCTTTTAATCTCTCTTCCTCTTCTTCCTCTTCTTCAAGCTTTCTTCTTGTTGCTTCAGCAGCTTCCATGACTTTTCTGCACCTTTCAGCACATTTCAAATCATAAGCATTTGCAATGAAAGCTTTAGCATTTGAAGTGTCTTTGGACATCTCTTTGGCCATAAATTCTTGATCTGGGCAAAAATTGTCCCAATTGAAACCTTCAGCCAGTTTTTCATCATCTTGTTCTGCCAAACACACTTTGCTGTTTGTTGGAACATATTTATCCCAACTGAATCCACCATCCTTTCCCAGACAAGCTTTCTTTGAATCTTTAATCTCCATCATTCCATGTGCAGTTTGTGCCTGATGCAGTGCTGGTGGTGTGATTTGATGATAAATCGCCTTTTTGTGATAATCGTTGTTTCCAAAAGGATTCTGGGCTCTAGTAGCTTCACGATTTTTGCACTCTCTCTTGAAATGCCCCTTTTCCCTGCAACGAAAACATGTAACTTTAGATTTATCAAAGCCTAAATTTGAAACACTTGCATCACGGAAATCATCTCTTCCCGTAATTTGTTTAAACTTCTCAGCTCTTCTCATTACACTGGCCATGCACCATTTAATATCCATCAATTCCATTTCCTCAGCATCGATTTGATCGTAATCCTCTTTCGTGAGCATTGGATTACCGATCTTTCCGGCCACAAAACTACTATAAGACTCTAGAACCATTCCCAACAAAGACATTTGATTTTTAGCTACTTCTTCAGAATAATCTTGATCACTTTCAAGATTTAATACAATATTGCATTGAAGTTTTCTTCCGTTCTTTGTTGCAGAAATGTTTGGATCGAATGATGAAAATCTAGTGCTGCTTGATCCCTGGGATGATCTCTTTTCTGAAGAATCTTTTGCACTGTAAGCAGTTTCGACTTTTGGAGAAAAATTTGACTTTTCATTGACACCACCTTTGTAATACAAGCTGATATCTTGTTCTCCATCGTAGTTCTTCATCCTGGCAATCTTTCTCTGCTCCATCTCTTGAGCTTCCAAATGTTTGATGAAATCTCCCAGTGTCATATTTTTGTAATCTTTTCTGTTTGATCTCAGCATCATCAAAAATGTTCCCCAAGTTTCATAAGGTAGTGCATCTGCAAGTTTTTCAATCAATTCATCAGTATCTTTCTTAATTCCAAGTTTTTTTCATATTTCTCACCAAGTTACAATATCTATCAATTATTTGCTTGGTGTTTTCAGATCTCAAACCACGGAATAAATCGAATTCTTTCTTCATGAGAGACATTTTGTTTTTGAGCATATCATCACTTCCAACAAATTTTGCTTCCAATTCTGTCCAAATTGAATAAGCAGTTCCATCATGTTGAAGCAGTATTAAGATATCTTCTTTTATCGCTTGCTGAAGCAAACTCACCATCAATTTCTCATCTCGATATTTCTTTTTATCTTCCGTACTCATTTCTCGAATTGTTTGCTGCACACCATTTGTTGTGGGTTTAACATAAGGTTCCTCAGTGTGTTCCCACGCATCCAAATGATACGCCTCAACCCAATTTCCAAACCGTTCAGACCACCCATTGTAATCATCAATATCCAAAAGCTTGGGTGGTTTCTGAGACGTCCCGGTTTCATTTTCAAGCAATGTACTCTGAGTAATTGTAATAGGACTAGCAAAAGCATTGTAGAACTCGTTCTCCATGTTTCGAATTTTCAAATGAACTGTACCACCTTTGTCACACCCCGAATTCCACGTGTCACCGGTGGGCCCGGTGGGGGAGTATCGTGACGTAATTGATATCATCATAGTCAAACAACACAATATATAAATGCACAGCGGAAGCAAAAGATAAATATATTACAAGCCGAATATAAAGTAATACCAGAGTATTACAACGGAAAGTAAAAAGATCCACAGGCGGATCGAATTATCATAATCATTGTTCAACAGACTTTAGACGCCTAGGACTTGCAAGATTCCTTATAATCGCCCTGAGCTTCCAGCCAATTACGTTCAGTACCTGTCACTTAACCTTTTGGAAAAATACGTCAGTTTTCACTGGTAAATACAATTTAACTGACTCATTTTGAAAAGAGTTTGAAAATTGATTTGAGTGCAAACGGCACAAAATCTTTTGACACATTGATTAAAATGCACAGAGGCAAGATTAATCTTTTATAACTTGGGACAATTTTGTTAATAAAAATCTTGTATCCGATTTACATGTTTGTCCAACATTTAGGGCCGGTGATTATACAATACAATACAATACAAGCCGGACAAGATTAATCGACACACCACAAATATAATCTCACAAGAAGTTATCCTCACGAGTGAGTATACGTTTTACATATGCAACAGGAGGTGTTTTGTCTACACCTTGTGCTTACGTCGTGGCCATTCACTTTTTAAAATGAGCCAAGGATATCCAGGACACGGTCATTAACCCCCAATGTTATATGTTATCAAGCAATACGAATTAAAACGGGATTATGCAATTCAATCATCTCCGATCAAAAGGTCTCTACACCCGACCAAGCGGTATTTTTATAATACCGTACCCCAAGCCCGTATAAGGGAAAATAAGTCAAAAAGTATTTACCTGAGCTAGCTCCTGTCTTAATTTATAAGAATTTAATAACTCAGCCGTGTTCGCTTAAGTAAGCGTAGGTACCATTTACCGGAAGGCTCTAGTCTGGAATGATGACATAAATAATTAATTAGAATGCTAACGGGTCTTTAATTAAGCCAAAGCTTAGACCGGTTAGTCTTAAGGAAATATACGGTTCAAACGCACGATTAAGCGAAGACCGGATAGAATGTGATTTAGACCCGACAAGTTTGAAGACTTGTATAATATGGGTATACTAAACACATTCTGGATTTGGAGACAAAAATGATAAAGTTTGACTCGCTTCGGCTAATATAAATGAACTAGTCACCTAAGCCGATCCGAACGCGACAAGTGCGTAACGAGTAACCAAAAGAGTCATATGCAAGTTCCCTGAGATAATATGCTTTAAATATGATATAATATCAGCAAGTTATGTTCTATTATGCCCCGAATAATTTTAAACTCAATTTATGCCTTAGAAGGGCATTTTGGTCATTTGAAATGTTATAAAAGAGTTAAATTGGAAATCTGGGTTTCGGGTCTGATTTATACAGTACATATACTTAATTTGGCATATTATAACAGTAGGGTATGACCCATATACCAAACTTATCATTTAAAACCAAACTACGCACCGCAGGGGTATTTTAGTAATTTCACAAGGGCTAAAAACGTCAAAACTGGAAATCTGAGTTCAACAACTTATACTTACTGTTATTAGCTGAAAATACACTAAATACATCAGTAGGTATGAGTCTTATATGTTTAATACGAGTACAACGCTTACTATGCGCTAAAAACGCTAAAAATGCGATTTAGAGCCGTTTCCGGGTTTTCAAAAGAAAGCTGAGATTTTTTATATTTCCAGAGTGCTCAAAATAATTTATTTAACAAATAAAATCAGTAGAAAAAGGTTTGGGGTCAAAAGGACTTATAAAACTCATTTTATGGCTTAAACGGTCAAAACCGGCATTAACCGAATCGACTTAGCGACGTATGATCCGATCAGCCAAAAATTAAATAAAAATCTTCAAAAATCCCAGAATATTATATAACATCAGTGGGTAAAAAGTTTTATATCGAAAAGTGGCCTTAAATAGGTTATACGCTAAATGCGCCGTTTATTTAACATAAAGATATAGTTTTACGATATCGGCCATAACTCAAAATCTGGACCACCAACTGATCTCAAATTTTCGGTGCAAGTTTATAAATTAGTAATAAAGATTTCTACTCTTTCACTTTTCCAAAAATCACGTTTTATATCAAAAAGGGCAAAATAGTCAACTTTTAAGCATAATCGGAAACATGCATATGAATCGGTTAAGCATAGACTCAAGATGTAAAATTCCAGAGGGTTAGTCTTATATAAAAGTTGGTCCAAAATATGCTCTAATGCAGATCTTAACATGCATGCACGGATCAGAACTGAAAGTCAAAGGAAAAGTCAACTTTTGTGACTTTCGGTTCCGATTCGGGTTTAAACAGAAAATTGTCGAGTTGATCATGTTGAAACACATTCTTACATTATTTATAAAGTTATTTTGATGATCAAATAGGTTGCATGTAGCCTAGATTGTTAATCATGCTTAATTTTGCGAAAACCCATTCTGTTGACTTTTTAAGAAAAGCTTTGACTCGACAATTATCATGTTTAGAGTGTGAATCTGAAAATACCCTTTTAAGGGTTTGTTATGCTCATAAATACCATCATGTGGGTGCTTTCAATTTGAGAAAACACTGAGCACATTTTGTTTAATCATAAAGTCAAGTTTTATTTACGATAGTTTGACTTTCGGTGAAAGCACTAAGCTAGAACGAAAAAAATAGGATGATATGAGCACTTACAAAGGTCCTAACAAGCTTAGATATCACTAGGAAGCAGCCTTGATGTTCAGAAATGCTCCAGAATCGTTTTGTGAATTTTTGAAGTTCAAGTGTTTGAATGTTTTGCAACTTTGGTGATCTTTAAAGAGAGTTTGATCTGATTTATGGCTATATCAGATGTTTTATGGTGTTGTGGGAAGTGTCCAGAGGTCTCAGATTGCATGAAAGTTGATTGGTCAGTTCCTTAATCGATCACAGCTGTAACCAACTCGCAAAACAGGCTGACTGACAGCTGGTCGCGACTTTTGTCGCTGGGCAGATGCTCGCGTAGCGCGAGGCCACCGTCGCGCAGCGCGAGGGCGTGGGCGACCAGCATTCCAAGTTTCAACATTTTACATATTAGTCCCTGATCTTTGAAGCGATGATTTGTTCGTTTATTTGGCACTCTAGACCCTCAAATCTGGTTTTTAGGAACCTAGGGACTTTTATAAATTTGGCAAAGTTCTCGGTTCACTTTGCGCTCACCCGAAAAGTCACGAAATTCACGATATCGTATTTAACCTTTCGTATACGGTTTTAACCATAACTTTCTCATACGTTTACGAAACTTCATGAAATTTTTATCACATATTCTCATGAGCATATTTTATCATTACAAAGCTTCGGGTTTGCCAAAAGATCACTCAGAGGTATAATTTCAACATGTTGACACTTTTAGTCCCTGTAGTTTGAAATTCCTCACTTTCTTCCACTTTTCGCTTCGTATGATCCATGATTTACCCGTTTAAGACTATAAACACCATGTAGGGTTATTGTAGAGCCTATTTATCAATCGTTGACACTTTGAACCCTTGAATTCACATAGTTTCACCGTTTGTCAACTTTAGTCCCTCTAAAGTTTGTTTTCACATATTCAAAGCTTATGACACGTGTCAAGACATTATTGGACGTAAATTTTCGAGGTGTTACATCCTCACCCCCTTAAAATAAATCTCGACCTCGAGATTTGCTTAAAGTAAAGGGAGTACTTTCTGTCCTACACTGAACTTAAACTTCCTCAGTACATTTGGGCCTTTATGGCACTCCAGCTGTCCTTTATAATAGGTCATGTATCCTTTTGGGAGTTTCTTAACCTGCCGATCCTAAATCGATACGGTTTGCTCAACATATAATAAATACGCATATCATTATGTGATAATGCTTCTCAACTTATTGGTGAACACATCCTTAAATCATTAGTGTGTCATTGTGTTGCGAGCTCCGCCAAGCTCCTTAAACAGGTTTTTAGCTTATAAACTATTTGATCTCGATACATTCGATTCCTTCGTATGATTTGATATATTCAGAGCTCAACTAGTCTGATGATTTACAAATTTGCACATCCTTCCAGGGTGATATCTTTTGTTGATCCTTATTTCTTAACAAAAACTTAGGAGGGTTGCTAACTTCATTAATCTTTGATTTTCTGCCGAATAATGGCAACTTATAATCGATTCTGAATTTGTTTGATCTTATTCGTTGTTTCCAATGCAACTCTTAGATCCTGACGATTGGACTTACCAATCTTTTGTCTTAATAGATGTTTAACATTCCATCTATACAAGGTTTTCCAGAAGAGCAGCCTTGATACTTATATAACAACTATTGTAAAAACTTATCTTAAGGTGAAATGGTTATTCCAACCATTGCTTAGAACAAATCCCAAGGAATAGTTAATCCTTGCGTTAGTTGACCAAATCGACGATCCTGGGCAGCTAATGATAATTCTTAATTGTTGTCCAATTAGGGTTGCGGTAATCAATGCATAAACAAAATGAACCGTCTTTCACACTTAACTATACCGAATTCTCCGGATATTGAGTCAGGCTATATGAATCTATATCTTAAAATTTACTTAATCAGGGTTTTGATTATTCCATGATCAACACGGAGTTCCTACCACACTCTAACCTTAAGCGGGATGTTAATCTTAACTCTACTTGCCTCTCAGAAGGTAAACAGGATAGTCTTAGTAGAAGATAATTATGACACATAGAGATGCCAGAGGTGTCTGTATTTTCAGGCTTGAGTTTATCTATCGATGTCGGTGTCAGATAAATGACACATTCTCTTTATAATACAAGGATGTCCTAAGTAGAGGTACTTATAGGACATTTTTATATTGGATATCTTCCTTGAATACTACTAGTCGATTTTAGTACTATATGACCATTGGGATATCTCAGGGGTTCCATGTATTAAACCTCCATGCTGATCAGACATGGAAATAATCTATGGGACACACTAGGATACGCCAATCCTCATATGACACTTTTATCAAACATAGTTTGGTATTCGCAGGCGATAGAAAAACAATGAGAAAAATAATTAAAATAACATATGTTGTCGTACTCTATTCGAAGAAAGAGTGCTCTTAGATTTTCGGAAGGATTCCTTGCCGATCTATAGAATCGGTTACTATGGTTTCCTTGGTAGTTATACCTTGTGGATGATAAAAAAAAATTTTGCTAAGTTTATGGTTCATGAAGATTTATTATTGCCTGTATTAAAAACAGGACACTTAGCAGAAATTATCATTGATAAATGATAAGGAAGTTTATCGTACAAGTGTTTATATTACATTAGAATGGAGATTTTCACAAACTAGGCACCTAGCTCAGTTGGCTAGGCGCGCGAAAGGGTGCGGCCGGCCTAGACCCGGGTTCGATTCCGGGGACGGTCAGTTCCACCATTTTTTTATGTTTAATATTAATTAATCGTACGGACCCGTGTAATTACGAGGGTTGTCTCATAAGGAGTCTTGATAATTAATTGCTTCTTATCACTCACAATATGGGCTTGATTCTTAAGGCAACCAATCGATTTTTATCACTATATTGAGTCCTTAAGTATGCAACCAAAAGTTTGCTATAAGGATATTAGAAAAATGATTTCTAATAGATATTAACATCAATATAGGATTTGTTGGAGCATTTTCGACGTAACATCGTCACTTTCTACCGGGCATTAAATGACCGGAGTCTTATTCAGGTGGAGACAACATTTCTCAACCTTTATCATTCATAATATATTTATACGTGCCAGTATTAAATAAGTTTCTACATAAACTGCTTGATAACGAAAGGTACATATTATACTATTATTATCCTGCCCCATCTCTTGGGCGTTCATCCTGACAACTCGTGCGTCTGTTATCTTGGCCTACTCGGGCTTCTTCTGATTCCTAGGGCAGTTGGTCTTGATATGCCCCTTCTCGTTGCAACCATAACAGGTTGCATCTTTCAACTTCTTGCAATCTATGGTTTTATGTTTCCTAGATTTGCAAATTCCACAAGCTCTGGGCTGCGATTTGGATTTTTGGTTCGAACCTGCATTTCCCATAATGGCGCTTCTTGCAGGTCCCACATACTGGTTTCTGGTCGGACTTTTGTTTGTTCTTTTTCTTAGAACTCTGGGAGTTATCTACCTCCCTTATCCTTTTTAGTTCATCCTTTGCATCGGAGGCATGAACGAGGTCCTTCTCGTGAGTAAGGTCGTGTGGTCTCGGATGAGACTTTGAGCGATTAGCATTGGGCTCCTTGAACTTTTTCACGGCCTCCTTCACAGCTTTTCCAACAGCTGCGTCTATCATAGTTTGAAGGACATCATTGGAAATTCTAAGATTTACAATTGTAGTATCATTGGCATGCGTCGCATCATCCATAGCACGATCAACGGCTGTCTTATCTGAGTTCGCCATACTTGATATTGGTTCCTAATATTGATAAAACAATTGCTTAATTGCAATCCGACAACCGCTATTCATCATCCTGGCAATTTATCATATACTATCCATGGTACTATTAGACCATAGGCCAATATAACATGAATATTCTTAATGAACATTGTTTAGATATGTATACTTATAGATTTTACTTAGCCTAGGCCATGAAAGACCATCGAGAGCATTTAGGGTCTGGACCTAGTCCATCACCTTTTTGACAGGGGATCAAAATGTCACAACTGTCTTCATTTTATTGATGAAATTGGATAGCTTGAAAGCTTGCCATAAGGATATTAGAAAAGAGTGGTTCCTAATAGACATAAAATATCTTTCTAGGGTTCGTCGGAGCATTCTCCAAGGTATCATCGGCCAATTTCTACCTTACGTCAAATGGCCGGAGTTTAAATCAGGCGAAGACAACAATTCTTAACATTTATCGTGCATTAAAGAATCATATGTGCCAGCATAAAGAAAAATGATTTATGCATAAACTTCCGGATATGGAAAAGTACCTGCTATATGGTTAGCATTCTGTACCACCTCGTGGGCGTTCCTCTGGAAGACTCATGCTTTTGTTTTTCCTGGCCTTTCTCGGCTTCTTTAAAGTCTTTGGGCAGTTAGTCTTGATATGCCCTTCCTCGTTACAATTGTAACAGGTCGCGTTCTTCAACTCCTTGCAATCTAAAGTCTTGTGACCCTTGGTTTTGCAAATTCCACACAGTTTGGCACCTGGGTCAATTGTACACTTCCCAGAATGTTGCTTTTTGCAGTTACTGCACTTGGGTATGTTATTAGACTGACTCGAGTTTTTCCTAGACTCGGAATCTTTCTTGTTCCTTAAGCTTTCCTTTTTCTTCTTATCAGATCGATGAAAGTTCTCTTCCTCTCTTTCTCTTTTTCCCTCACCAGAAGCCTTAACAGACTTATTTCTGATTGCATCTAAGGTGAGAGATAGGGACAAGTCCACTGCGGACCTATATGTGGCTGGCCTAGATGCTTTAACATTTCCCTTTATCTCTGGTGCTAGGCCTCCAATAAAACGTGCTATGCGTTTAGGTTCAGGGGTGACTAAGTAAGGAATTAAGCGGGACATAGTGTTAAAACTTGTCACGTATGTCTGGCAATCTAAATCCTTCATGACTAGAGTCAAGAAGTTTGATTCTATCTCTTCTACCTCATGCTGAGGGCAAAAATTTTCCTTGACTAATGCAACAAATTGATCCCAAGATAAGTTGTAGAGTAGGACCTTTCCCGTGGCTTGGAGCAATGATCTCCACCATGCCAACGCTTCTCCTTTGAATGATTGTGAAACAAATTTCACAACATCTTGCTCCGTACAACCGCTGATGTCAACAACAGCGTCCATCTCATCGAGCCATGTCATGCAATCGATGGCCCCTTCTTCTCCTGTAAAGTCTCTGGGCTTGCAGGAGACAAAATATTTATATGTGCAGGTCTTAACTGGTGCCTCTTGGTGAAACGTGACCTGAATAGGCGGAACACTCCTTCGATGTGTTGAGTTATGAACATCGTCTTCCTCTAACTCATTTGATTTAGGAGGGGGCTTAGTACGAGCCACAGATAGAGTCGTAGAGTGGTTATCATTTGATTCATTATACTGACTGTCAAGAGCTTGAGTAATAGCACTATTTATTAGTGCCTGCAGTTCCGCTTCCGTCATGCTAATTCTGGTAATATCATTGTTCTTCTTCGGGTGGCTGTTGACCTCCTCTGATCCAGCCATGTAGCTTGATTGCTACATAAATATTGACAATGATTTATTCAGAGGTTATTATGGGATCCCCATTTTTGACGATTCATCAACCATGGTAATATAAACCATATTGGTTAATTTGATAGTTATTTTAAATTAGTAGTCTCCATTATAATTTATCCTAGTTATAAAACGTTAAGGATATTAAAGTGACGCAGAAGGCCTAGTCACAAGGACAGTTTCAAATTTATAAGCCATGATCGTTTGGGATCGAGGCATTTAAGGTTTGAGCATAGTCGGTTACTTTTCTTAACAGGGAGTCGAAGACTACAACTGCCTTTTGTCTTTTAGGACAATAGATATAGCCCTTGGGCATTCCCTTCTGAGGGATGTTTATGATATGATCATCTTTTCAGATGCTATTAGTCAAGATCGTTTGGATCATACCGACTATTATGCTTGGACATGGTCCAACATTTTTAGACAGGAGGTCAAAGACCACCACTGTCGTTGTCTTATCGGACAACAAATTTAGCTCGTAGGCACTTCATCACTTACGGATGTTTATAATATGATCATCTTATAAGATGATATAAGCCATGATTTCTTAGAATCATAAGGTAAATTATAAATTTTAAAAAAAATTCCAATATAGGGATGACTGTTGTGATTTTATCGAATCACATTTGTCAGGAGTGCTAACACGTTCTTAGGTGTTAACAAGGATCTGAATCTCTTGAGTAGGTCTCACCATCTTGGCCGCGTAGGCTAGGTTTCTTCTTTATGATTCCTTTTTAAAATGTACACTGACAGAGAAGGGGGATATTTATTTCCTTCAGGATTCTCCTCATAAATCCTACTTTACAAGTTAATAATAGCACAAATGGCCTAGTCGCGTAGACAAGTTTATAAGCCATGACTTCAGAGAATCGAGGCATTCAAGTTTTAATAATGGCACAAATGGCCTAGTCACGTAGACAAGTTTATAAGCCATGACTTCAGAGAATCGAGGCATTAAAGTTTTAATAATGGCACAAGTGGCCTAGTCACGTAGACAAGTTTATATGCCATGATTTCAGAGAGTCGAGGCATTAAAGTTTTAATAATGGCACAAGTGGCCTAGTCACGTAGACAAGTTTATATGCCATGATTTCAGAGAGTTGAGGCATTAAAGTTTTAATAATGGCACAAGTGGCCTAGTCACGTAGACAAGTTTATATGCCATGATTTCAGAGAGTCGAGGCATTAAAGTTTTAATAATGGCACAAGTGGCCTAGTCACGTAGACAAGTTTATATGCCATGATCGTTTGGGATCGCGGCAATTAGGTGTGAATCAACGTTCATTACCTTTTCTTGACAGGGAGTTGTAGGCTACTACTGTCTTTAGTCTCAGAAGACGTTAATTATAGCCCGTAGGCGCTCCCCTTCTAAGGGATGTTATTTTCCATTTATTTCATGTTTCATGTTTAGAATGAAAACTTTGTTTAATCAATCCATTATATGGAGATAAAAGTACAGAGTTGCCCTAAGCGGGTCTTCGAAAGGAATAATGTGTCCTCGAAGGGACTGAAAGAAAAATATATATATAATAAATACGTCCTTAGAAGGACTATTAAGGAAACGATCTTCAGTAAGAGGAGTTTCTTCTTCATTCTTATTTCTGAATGCTTTCTCCTTGTAGGCTCGTTTCATCCTGGCCGCGGTACGAAACTCAGCATTTCAAGGCTCCAGGTGTGGAGGATTCCTATTACAGCTTCTTCGCTTGGCGACGTATTCAATTAGATTTGGAAGCAAAAATTTCCAGATTAGGATTGAGATTATTCCTACGTTAAGTCTAGACTCAGAATGTCAAAGAATGTGCTATTGTGTCATTGAGATTAAACACAAAAGGATAGTGTTTAATTCCCTCAATGTTGGCTCTGATACCAACCTGTCACACCCCGAATTCCACGTGTCACCGGTGGGCCCGGTGGGGGAGTATCGTGACGTAATTGATATCATCATAGTCAAACAACACAATATATAAATGCACAGCGGAAGCAAAAGATAAATATATTACAAGCCGAATATAAAGTAATACCAGAGTATTACAACGGAAAGTAAAAAGATCCACAGGCGGATCGAATTATCATAATCATTGTTCAACAGACTTTAGACGCCTAGGACTTGCAAGATTCCTTATAATCGCCCTGAGCTTCCAGCCAATTACGTTCAGTACCTGTCACTTAACCTTTTGGAAAAATACGTCAGTTTTCACTGGTAAATACAATTTAACTGACTCATTTTGAAAAGAGTTTGAAAATTGATTTGAGTGCAAACGGCACAAAATCTTTTGACACATTGATTAAAATGCACAGAGGCAAGATTAATCTTTTATAACTTGGGACAATTTTGTTAATAAAAATCTTGTATCCGATTTACATGTTTGTCCAACATTTAGGGCCGGTGATTATACAATACAATACAATACAAGCCGGACAAGATTAATCGACACACCACAAATATAATCTCACAAGAAGTTATCCTCACGAGTGAGTATACGTTTTACATATGCAACAGGAGGTGTTTTGTCTACACCTTGTGCTTACGTCGTGGCCATTCACTTTTTAAAATGAGCCAAGGATATCCAGGACACGGTCATTAACCCCCAATGTTATTTGTTATCAAGCAATACGAATTAAAACGGGATTATGCAATTCAATCATCTCCGATCAAAAGGTCTCTACACCCGACCAAGCGGTATTTTTATAATACCGTACCCCAAGCCCGTATAAGGGAAAATAAGTCAAAAAGTATTTACCTGAGCTAGCTCCTGTCTTAATTTATAAGAATTTAATAACTCAGCCGTGTTCGCTTAAGTAAGCGTAGGTACCATTTACCGGAAGGCTCTAGTCTGGAATGATGACATAAATAATTAATTAGAATGCTAACGGGTCTTTAATTAAGCCAAAGCTTAGACCGGTTAGTCTTAAGGAAATATACGGTTCAAACGCACGATTAAGCGAAGACCGGATAGAATGTGATTTAGACCCGACAAGTTTGAAGACTTGTATAATATGGGTATACTAAACACATTCTGGATTTGGAGACAAAAATGATAAAGTTTGACTCGCTTCGGCTAATATAAATGAACTAGTCACCTAAGCCGATCCGAACGCGACAAGTGCGTAACGAGTAACCAAAAGAGTCATATGCAAGTTCCCTGAGATAATATGCTTTAAATATGATATAATATCAGCAAGTTATGTTCTATTATGCCCCGAATAATTTTAAACTCAATTTATGCCTTAGAAGGGCATTTTGGTCATTTGAAATGTTATAAAAGAGTTAAATTGGAAATCTGGGTTTCGGGTCTGATTTATACAGTACATATACTTAATTTGGCATATTATAACAGTAGGGTATGACCCATATACCAAACTTATCATTTAAAACCAAACTACGCACCGCAGGGGTATTTTAGTAATTTCACAAGGGCTAAAAACGTCAAAACTGGAAATCTGAGTTCAACAACTTATACTTACTGTTATTAGCTGAAAATACACTAAATACATCAGTAGGTATGAGTCTTATATGTTTAATACGAGTACAACGCTTACTATGCGCTAAAAACGCTAAAAATGCGATTTAGAGCCGTTTCCGGGTTTTCAAAAGAAAGCTGAGATTTTTTATATTTCCAGAGTGCTCAAAATAATTTATTTAACAAATAAAATCAGTAGAAAAAGGTTTGGGGTCAAAAGGACTTATAAAACTCATTTTATGGCTTAAACGGTCAAAACCGGCATTAACCGAATCGACTTAGCGACGTATGATCCGATCAGCCAAAAATTAAATAAAAATCTTCAAAAATCCCAGAATATTATATAACATCAGTGGGTAAAAAGTTTTATATCGAAAAGTGGCCTTAAATAGGTTATACGCTAAATGCGCCGTTTATTTAACATAAAGATATAGTTTTACGATATCGGCCATAACTCAAAATCTGGACCACCAACTGATCTCAAATTTTCGGTGCAAGTTTATAAATTAGTAATAAAGATTTCTACTCTTTCACTTTTCCAAAAATCACGTTTTATATCAAAAAGGGCAAAATAGTCAACTTTTAAGCATAATCGGAAACATGCATATGAATCGGTTAAGCATAGACTCAAGATGTAAAATTCCAGAGGGTTAGTCTTATATAAAAGTTGGTCCAAAATATGCTCTAATGCAGATCTTAACATGCATGCACGGATCAGAACTGAAAGTCAAAGGAAAAGTCAACTTTTGTGACTTTCGGTTCCGATTCGGGTTTAAACAGAAAATTGTCGAGTTGATCATGTTGAAACACATTCTTACATTATTTATAAAGTTATTTTGATGATCAAATAGGTTGCATGTAGCCTAGATTGTTAATCATGCTTAATTTTGCGAAAACCCATTCTGTTGACTTTTTAAGAAAAGCTTTGACTCGACAATTATCATGTTTAGAGTGTGAATCTGAAAATACCCTTTTAAGGGTTTGTTATGCTCATAAATACCATCATGTGGGTGCTTTCAATTTGAGAAAACACTGAGCACATTTTGTTTAATCATAAAGTCAAGTTTTATTTACGATAGTTTGACTTTCGGTGAAAGCACTAAGCTAGAACGAAAAAAATAGGATGATATGAGCACTTACAAAGGTCCTAACAAGCTTAGATATCACTAGGAAGCAGCCTTGATGTTCAGAAATGCTCCAGAATCGTTTTGTGAATTTTTGAAGTTCAAGTGTTTGAATGTTTTGCAACTTTGGTGATCTTTAAAGAGAGTTTGATCTGATTTATGGCTATATCAGATGTTTTATGGTGTTGTGGGAAGTGTCCAGAGGTCTCAGATTGCATGAAAGTTGATTGGTCAGTTCCTTAATCGATCACAGCTGTAACCAACTCGCAAAACAGGCTGACTGACAGCTGGTCGCGACTTTTGTCGCTGGGCAGATGCTCGCGTAGCGCGAGGCCACCGTCGCGCAGCGCGAGGGCGTGGGCGACCAGCATTCCAAGTTTCAACATTTTACATATTAGTCCCTGATCTTTGAAGCGATGATTTGTTCGTTTATTTGGCACTCTAGACCCTCAAATCTGGTTTTTAGGAACCTAGGGACTTTTATAAATTTGGCAAAGTTCTCGGTTCACTTTGCGCTCACCCGAAAAGTCACGAAATTCACGATATCGTATTTAACCTTTCGTATACGGTTTTAACCATAACTTTCTCATACGTTTACGAAACTTCATGAAATTTTTATCACATATTCTCATGAGCATATTTTATCATTACAAAGCTTCGGGTTTGCCAAAAGATCACTCAGAGGTATAATTTCAACATGTTGACACTTTTAGTCCCTGTAGTTTGAAATTCCTCACTTTCTTCCACTTTTCGCTTCGTATGATCCATGATTTACCCGTTTAAGACTATAAACACCATGTAGGGTTATTGTAGAGCCTATTTATCAATCGTTGACACTTTGAACCCTTGAATTCACATAGTTTCACCGTTTGTCAACTTTAGTCCCTCTAAAGTTTGTTTTCACATATTCAAAGCTTATGACACGTGTCAAGACATTATTGGACGTAAATTTTCGAGGTGTTACAACCTTGTAAAATACCTAACAACACACAAATAAAAATACAATCAGTTTAGAGAATTATCAATAAACCGAATAAGACTGATACTTGAACTGATGAATATTCTGTTTGGACTGAAAGTTGACACACTGTGCGGACTGCTATGACCTGACCCTTTTTCGTGCAAACTGACGGCCTTTCAAAACAACCTGATGAACCTTTAAACACTTAGAACTCCAAACCGTGTGACCTGTAGACTTAAGACAAACTGACAACACTTTTGATTAACTTCGTGTGATCGTAATATAATCCAAATGAATCTTTTGCCGACAAGATAACAACTATACTCAATTTGATTTGACCAAGACACTTTAAGATACCAAAACTGTGATTGGGTCTCAATTAAAATGAATATGATTGGGCCGCTTTAAAAGGATTCTCGTGTAATGGGTCAGACAATCACAAACATACATTGGGCCTATATATCCACTAAGCTGACAAAAACAATTGTGATCACATGGGCTGCTCTTCAATCGATTTGTAATTTGAGCTGACAACAATTAGTGGACTTTATCAATGTACAACCAATATGATTGGACCAAATACTTTTCACATGGATCCTGACAACACTGCAATCTAATATTTCGATTTTTGAATATGACCAACAACTTTGTATCACAAGTTTACCCTATTGGACCTCAAATAACCACCAAGCCGACAACTCTTAGTGTGCTGACACCTTTATCACCTTTCACATGCAAACCGACTTACACTTTAATTTTCAACACATGGTTCGATTAACTGGAAAAATATGCAGTTTACTTTAATTAGGCCGCTTGGTCTTGAACTTATCCAACTAATTCAAAAACTTGATTATGCCGACAACACCCACTAAACTGACAACATATGTTTGCTATTTGAATCGATAACTAAAATAAATCAACAACTCGTGAATGCTTTAATGTAACCTGACACAAGCACATGATTCCTTTATCCCAAACATCAATGACCTGACATCCTCGTAGACTGTTATACACAACTTGATGTACGCACTCAATCGGTTCACACTACTCAATGCACTTTCGATAATATCACATGCACTGACACCCTCGTTTAATGTTACACAATATATGATGAACAATCACGTGAAAAACTAAAACACTTTGGAACTGAATTCCTAAGTGTCACTATGAGCGGACCTCAAATGTCACTAAGAGCGGATCTCAAATGTCACTAAAAGCGGACCTGCTGATGACACTAAAAGCGGACCTCAAATGTCACTAAAAGCGGACCTGCTGATGACACTAAAAGCGGATCTCAAATTGTTCAAATGAGCGGACCCAATAGTTGTTCAAATGAGCGGACCAGATGAGCTGATGTCATTTTTGAACGTGACCGTAAAAGCGAAACCTCAAAAAATTCGATGTTTTAGGTCGATTCAAGCTTTGAAACTTTCAAGGATTTACTTATACAAGATTACGAACACACTGTGTGAATTTAAAGCGATTTCGACCGTAAAAATTTTTGTTTTTCGGAAAAGAAAGGTGTAGAAACAGATTTTTCAGCTGAATTGTAGAAAACTCTTCTTCACTGGCTCTGATACCAATTGTAGGATCGATTTCGGATCCGAACGAGTCGGTTAGAAGAGTTTTTCACCAAAACAAGAGGCGGAAACAAGTGTTTCGGCATAATTCAGCACGTATTCACCTTTAACTGTTGTTTATATTGATATGCAATCGATTACAGACCTGACAACACTTCGGCAGCACTTCGTGGCTCACCGGAAGACAAACACCTACCACTCTTTCTATGTGTGTGTGGTTCGCTCTTACAGCCCCTATTTATATGTGAACAGGTTCCGCTCATATGTACATGACATATGAGCGAACCTCACACTTGTACATAAACGCGGACCTAGACTATGGACACATGAGGAAACCTAGACTCTTGACACAAAAGCGGACCTACACTATGAATGAAATCAGAATTAATACAACTTTCTCATGCTCATGCAATTCTAATTTTGTCATCTTGTGTAGTCATGATGCAATTGATGATGTCATAATATGATGTCATAATTCAATATTATGACATCATACTTGAACTGATCTGCAATGAACCCGAGACTCGATGTAAGACGAAGGCGACAGATGAATGCACCAACAGTTTACCTATCCAATGTACATTAACCAAAGAGAGGTTGTTTTTTTTAAATGGAATAATGATTGAATAACAAATGATCTTTTTATATAAAATTAGAAAAGATAATATTTTTAGTAATATATGATGAAAAATTCAAATCACAAAAAATCGTTTTTAAAAATACCATAATTAAGGAAACAGTATAGTTTTTAATTAGATAAAACAAATTAACATAAATACAAATTTATAAAAAGAGAAACTGTATAATCATATAACTAATCATATTCATCAAATAAAAAGAGTTGACTTTACAAAAAAAAAATTTGAACGTCCAACATAAGAATCGTCGGGTACTCCGTACGCGGCACCCATTGGCCGAAAGGTAGCCCGCGGCAGCCCAACCTGCACGCACGGAGCCCCTAGCCCACCATGCCACCAGTTCCGGGGAAAACCCGACCCTGCACCCGCCCGAGGGCACGACAATGCAAAGCCGGTAAAACCCGGGTGGATCAGGAATCGAACTCGAGACCTTTCGGTCAGAAGTCTTCCCTCATTTCCATAACCACTGAGCTATAAGCCCAGGGTTTTTGACTTTACAAAATTAACTATTATTTAAAAGATATAAAATAAGTATCATAATTAAAAAGAACTATAATTATTTCATGAATGAATTTTATTAATAAACATTATACAATGTGTACTTACAGTAATGTTTTCAGAAGGCTTCATTATATCAATAACAACACACTCATTCTTCCTCAAAACGTTTACACGAAATTTTTGGACAACTCGTGTACACGAAATTTATTCTTTGGTATCAAGAAATTATCGAGATCCATATCAAACTTGCTTTTGACCTAAAACAAAAGAAAAAAAATATGATAAAGTAAAACACATAATATGATAAAAAATACAATGTACATATTGAAAAAAAATATTAAATTATGGTATTAGTTCATTTAAACCTTTGGAGAAACAGTTTCATCACCACAAACAACCTTTGACTTCCCTTTCGTGTCCAACTACACAACAGTGAATAAGAAGCATATAAATATAACATGAAGTAATTAATAGCATCTATATAATATATAAACAAACTTATAAAAAAATATTACGTGACATTGAGGGGTAGCAGACGGAGTCTCTTTCAAAGCATCATTCTTTGTATTCCAACCATCATTGAACTACATAAAAGAAAATAGTAGCACAATTTAATAGTGTACTTATCTAATAGATATAATAAGATCTGTTAATAATTTGAACACATACACTTACCAGCTTCTTAGCATCTTCCATCTCAATTAGAGCAGCTATATGTCGATCAAACTTGTAGTCGTCAGTATCCTAAAAAATGACATCATAAATATAAAAATATAAGAATACAACAATGTACTGGTTGTTAAAGTTTGTTAATATATATTAAAACATAGTTACATACATTAAAAATAGACTCAAAATTTGGAAGTTGAAAGTGACCAACACTATCCCAGCAACACCTTCTTCAACATGACTTTCGGTAGTCTGTGGCTTCTCCATGTGTTTCGACTACAGATAAAAAGTCCACATTAGTAACAATGTTAAATAAAGTTCAACTAATAAGATCGTATCAATCAACTTTAACAACGAAGGAGCGTTGTTTTTAGGATCCATAACTACAAAGGAAGTAAACAATGTTTTTAAAAAATATAACGTTAATCTATTTATAGAAAGAATGTCTATTTACAGAAACCGAATAATAATTCCGAATACAAGAAATTCAACTTAAAACAGTAATTTGTTTATAGAAACCAAAAAAAAACTTTAAAAAGAAATTAAAGGTATCCTTAAAGAATTAACAACTAACTAAATAGAAAAAATATAATTGATAAAACAAACCATATGAACTTCAAAAGATAATCACATAAACTTTCAAAATAAAGCATAAAGACAAAACTTAAAACCAAAGACTATAGATATCAATAAACAAACAACACCAAGAAAATTGAACTAACCTGTTTTGGTTGACGAACACTCCGAGTTCGATTGGCACAAAAGATGGAGGGTTCACCATGAGAAAACAAACCATAAATCATTCAGAACATATATTATTAATTTTTGAAAAAAATAACCGAACAGAAAGGATAAAATCAAATATTACAAACTTAAAAAAGAGAAAACAACTATAACATTCAACTAACCTCTGTTGTTTGTTCAATGATCGTTTGTCCGATTGTTATCCAAGATTTAGGGATTCACATGAAAATCAAAATAAACCAAAATCAGTAAGTTTGATAAATGCCCAAGACATGATTAACGTTCATAGATATTACATAAATCAGAGAATGTAGATGATGATAACAAACCTCCGATCTTGATATTGTTTGCAAAAAACAGTGATTAAATCGGATAATGTATATCATAAAGAACAACTCAAAAAATACAGAGAAATCTTCAAAAATTGGGATTAAACACTTACAATACATAATAATCTAATATAGAAACAATTTATTTATAGAAACAAAATCAATATTCCGGAAAAACAAATCAGACCATAAATAAAATAAAATAAACAAAATCTTTAATGGATTGGTAATTAATACAATACAAAATTTATTACTAACAAAAAAAACGTAATCTGTTTATAGAAACAATGTCTAATTACAGAAACCGAGTTATAATTCCAAATACAAAAATTAACCTTAAAAAAGTAATCTGTTTATAGAAACAAAAAACAACTTTATTGAGAAATTAAAGGTATCTTTAAAGCTAAATTGAAAAAATGATAACTGCCAAAAAAAACATATGAACTTCAAACCATAATCACATAAAGTTTCAAATTAACACTAAACACAAAATTTACTAAGAAAAAGAAAGAATTTACATATCAAAAAACAAACAATACGAAGAACATGTAACTAACCTGTTTTGGTGGACGAAAAGTCAAAGTCCGAATTTCACAAAAGATTGAAGGGTTCACCATGAGAAAATACAAACAATAAAACATTCAGAACATATATTACTAATTAAAAAAACTGAACATAAAGGATAAAATCAAATATCACAAACTTAAAAAAGATTAAAGAACTATAACATCACATAAAGTTTCAAATTAACACTAAACACAAAATTTACTAAGAAAAGGAAAGAATTTACATATCAAAAAACAAACAATACGAAGAACATCTAACTAACCTGTTTTGGTGGACGAAAAGTCCGAGTCCGAATTTCACAAAAGATTGAAGGGTTCACCATGAGAAAATACAAACAATAAAACATTCAGAACATATATTACTAATTAAAAAAAAACTGAAAAAAAGGATAAAATCAAATATCACAAACTTAAAAAAGATTAAAGAACTATAACATTTAACTAACCTCTGTTGTTTAACGAATGATGAGATTCCGATTGTAATCACAGAGTTAGGGATTCACATGAAAAACAAAATCAACAAAAAAATTTAAAACAGTAAAATATTATGTACTTTAATCATGTACTTTTAAATTAGATATTTTCATTGATTGTTGATTAAACTTACCTATAACATGTTTCTTCTACAAAAAAAAAATTACAGAAAAATCATAAAAAACTGAAATTAAACATTTACGATAAATACAAATCTAATATAGATTACATACCTGCAAATTATGTGGAATGATCTACAAAAAAATAGCAACAATAAACATTAAGATCTGTCGAAAGGGTTTTGAACAAAATAAATAATTGTTGATCTAACCTTAATCTGAAGATCTTTGAGATGTAACAACAAACCGAAAAGCATGAGATCTAACAACAAACTACATCATAAACCCAAAAAAAATTCATATAAGATCTAACAACATATAAACAGTATATAGATTTGATAAAGTACATTTATCTATGATTCTTGAAAGATTCGTCACATAAGATGATGATCGGCTATAGTATTTTGATGATCGGAGTTGGTATGTTGATTTAGGGTTTTTAATCGAATATGGTAGGTAGAAAAGAGAGAACAGAGAGAGAAAGAAGATGATTCAAGAAGAATGTTATGAAAAATAATTGAGTGAAATAAATTTAAAGGATCCGAATTCAATATGGGTTATTCGGATAACCCGAAAAGGGACCCATTCAATTCCGGATCCCGTGTAACTTTGTTTTTTAGGTTTGTGTTTTGTGAAACTTGGTTTGTTTATAGAGAATTACATCATTTCCCTCCCAAAATCAAACTCCACTAAAGCAATGGTTGCCACATCATCAAAATGGCTTCATCATTCAAGGACACATAGCCCACATCATCTCATTTATTAATATATATAGATATTTATTCAACACGTACAATAAATGAGGTTTTTAAAGATATATTGTTTTATTATTTAGTATATAAAATTTATTTATTCAACCTCGTGTAATACACGGGGTTATAACCTAGTAAAATTTATTTGAAAGCGTAGATGAAAATAAAAATCTCGCAAAGGTGTGTTTCAAATAAAAAGGTTTAAAAATATTGTATTTGACTTGGCTCGGTTTTTATTTCGCTCCGGTTTGTGTGAAGGTATGATTATATTAAATATAAAAGTTAAAAATTTAGAACGATAAATATATAAAATTTAAAAATTTTAAAAAGGACATGTGACAATGTTCAAATAGTTTGTTGTGGTGGTACTGTATTAAAATTTGAAAAGTTTAAAAGAAAAAGTTTACAAAAATATATAAAAAAACTTAATGAGTAAAAAAGAACATGTGTCAAGTGATGTATGGTGGTAGTATTATTCATACGCCATAACTTTATATAAAAAAGAACATGTGTCAAGTGATGTGTAGTAATAGTACTAGTAGTACTATTTGCAAGCCATAACTTTATAGCGTAAATAGTATAGTAATTACCAAATATCACATTTTATAAAGTTTATAAAGTTTACTAAATAGTTGCACTTTGTAGGCCTAGATTAATTCTAAAGAAAATATTGACAATTTCGCATTGTTATATCTAACTTACTAGTATTAAGCCCCTGCGTTGCAGCGGTTGTCGTAAAACTGTGTCAAGTAGTATCAATGCTATACCATTATCAGCGATCACCAACACCGGAAAACTCGAAAAAACAAAATAAATAAAAACGGAAAAAAGATAAAGCCGAGCGAAAAGTAGACGTAAAATCTTTGAATTATGCACGCTCGTTGCGGAGAAATTAAATCGAAACGTAAAACATAGAAAAAATAACTAAGTTAATCCAGGACCCATGTGTTGTGACGAACGTGTCAAACGGAGAAAAATAGATGTGTTTTGTTAGGACCGGTTTTGACTCTGAAACGATTGCGAACCGAACGTGGGACGTGCGGAATCCGTACACGAACGTGACCGAACACAAGATCGTACAATTTACCAAATTCTTATTGAACAATATAACAAATACAAGCACCGAGAATCACCAACGAACACTTTCTCTCTCTAGACTTTCTCTCTCTAAGCACCAAGCTCCAAGATCTCAACTGGCCAAAAGTCTCTAATGAAAACCCTAAGTCTTCTATTTATTGGCACAAGGTATAAGGATTTCTCCTTATTTACAAGATTGCCACATTGCCCATTTTATCTAAATATTACAATAAAAGCTCTAGATTTCTTCAGTGTCTTGCTACGATGCTGATTGACGGAGACGATAGACATACTGCACTAACAGACTCCCCCTTGGATATTGTCTCAGTCAATCTCGTAGCGTCTTGTGTTTCTCTCTCTCTGAGTCTTCTTGAAGGTTTGATATTATCAGCAACCACATACTCCCTCTTGGACATAGCTTAGAAATCTGCGAAGTTTAGTCTTGATCTGCCTCGGATTGCATATTCAAGCAAACAAAGTAAAACTGTAAGCTCCCCCTTGGATAATGCTTCGAATCTTAGATTTGACAATTAATCTTGCTCCCCCTTTCATTTAGCTTCCTGTCAAATCTTGTCATTATTCAAACGTTCAGATTTAACTGGTGAGAGTTTTCTAAACATATAAATGTCTATTATCATATTTGACTTTTAAGCATGATCAAATTCAGTAACCCTCACAGATGATCAAGTTCAAATTAATGACCTTGATTATCCAACTTATCGATTTTTTAAATTTTCATTTTGAAATTCAAGTTTCAAATTAATGAACTTGTTTATGTTCAGCATCTTCAGATTTTGAAATTCAGCTTTCCATGATCGGTTGTCGAAAATAAAGTGGAAACAAAATCTTTTTGTATTTTTCAAAGATTATGCTAAAACATTCCTAAAATCTTTTTGTAATTTTTCATTAATGAAAAGTAGTAAAGAAATATTTACAGACAATATTTTTGTTTGAGTTCGTGTCAGAGGATCATATCAGTTTATGACAAATCACTAGCACCGTTAACCTTTTTAGACTTTAAGTTCTAAACGATTCACTTAGATTGTCAGTATACTGATCCACTTAAATTTTCACACAAAGTTCAATTGTTTCGAGATACGAGAATTGGTGTTTTAAGCACTTAACTTATTCGCGTGTCCCACCTCAGAATATACTCCCGTACAAGATTCCCTAGATTCAGTCTTACAGGTGAATATACCATAATGATATCTATACTCTAGGTTAGTGCGAGACCTTGAAAGCTCAGGTATGAACTTCCGTTCAGTCAAATTGATGAAGGCTCGACTTTGAGGTGTGTCCCCCTTGGGGATCTTCTTTACAACTGCACTTGAATTACATCTTTCGATATTTTTCAATTTTTATGCAGAGGGTAAGCTTTTAAAGCACGTAAAGTATTATACGAGGTCTAGGCCATTGCTTCCGCAATATCAGAAGACCAGGTATAATACCCCAGATATCAAACAGTATTGATGCGTGTGAAGTGTGTATATAAGTTTAAGTATATTTTAAGCCCTTTTACACTTTCTTTTGCCAAGTTTTAAATTTATAAAACACGATATTTACTAACACTAAACACACATATGGGGAAGTGCACCCATCGTGAGCGTAGTATAGTGTTGGTAAGATACCGAGTGTAAGAACTCTCAAAAACATCCCAATATGACTCGTAAGTGAAAACCCTGACCCCTAAAACCATACTGTGCATGAAAAACCAATAAAACAAGAATAATGGTGTTCAGGCGGGCCGCGTAAAAGACAAGCATTGTCTTACGCGGGCCGCGTCAAACATAGGTTGACCGGATAAGTGTTCCGGATCCACGTAGTGACCACCTGGCAACCCTAACCCATGACAAATCAAGCCTACTCGTAGACTAGGCGGCCACGCGGGCTGCGTAAAGGTAAGCCGAAGGCTTACGCGGGCCGCGTGAGGCCTCAATTTCAGCTATAAATAGCTTGTTGCATGCACAGTCCACTGGTGTCGAAACAAACTTTCAAAAATGAATTGCTACTGTCCTAAAGTCGAATTTACTTTCAATATTAGCGAGGCGCTGCTCCGATACTGGGTATTAACTCGATCACTGCTACGATTTAATGTCCGATCGATTAAAACTATCCAATGGATGTTTAAGTGCTGCCCAAATTAGGGTTATGCTTTGTCATTCGTCGTGAATTCGATGGATGTTTAAGCATCGCACTTTGTCATTCGTTGTGAGGGTTTAATCTCGTGAGTTATCGTAAATGCTGTATTAGTTACTAACCTAGTTCGTGTGCATGTTATTAATTTAGGTTTCAAGGCTAATCAGTAGACTAGACTCTGCTCATATTAAATCTGCAATGTGAGTTATTCTATTTTTATCAAAGTGTTTTATAAATTCTTAAATATTTTCAAAGTTATAATTACAGGGATTAAGCCTTTGTAATCACCAAATTACAGCCGGTATGTGGGGTTTTGTATACATTACTTGATAACCGTCCACATTGGACAACGGGGTAGCCAAGGGGTGATATGACCATAGTCACAGACACCATTGGACAATGAGGTTACCAATGGATGGTCGAGTGACAAATACTGTGGGTAGTTGGTTGATATATGGAAACATTGTAATCGCTCTTAATACTGTAAATTATAACAACGTGTCGTTTTAGTAAAAAGAATGATTCACCAGTATTTCCCGCTGACAAAACCTTTTTCAAACATGTTTCAGGTGATCTGTTGTGATCCAGGAAAAGTGCCGTGAAACACTACAAGCTTAAGAAAGTGGCTCAATATAAAATAAAGAAACATGATTTGTAAAATAAAGATTTCTCAGTGAAATCATATGATTGTAAACTACCGGGGTTTATCCCAAATTGTGAAATGAAATAATCAGGAAATTTTAGTTTTAAAAAATCCTGTTAAAAATCTTCCGCTGTTAAGTCAATTAAATAAATACCACGGGATTTTCTGTCCCACGGCTCCTAAACTGGGTCAAACCGGGGCGGGGGCCGTGACAGAAAAATGTGGTATCAGAACCACTGAGTTAAGCTAATTAAGTATTTGAAAAATACTTAATTGTCCTGATTGTCATTTTGTGATTATGTGTTTATTAACTGACTAATTGTTAGTTACAGTATGGGTAAGCAAAAGCTTTCGAATATCTATCTTAAATTAGATAGTTTGTCAAAAGAGAAGGGTAGTTCATCCCAATCAAAATCCTCAAGATACTCATTAGATACTGAGGATGGAATATTTGTTCGTAAAGCCCAATATGAGGAACCACTTTCTCCTAATAAAAGAAGTTTGATTATTAGGAAAAGTCAAGAGAAAATAAAGAAATCTCAATCAAAAGAAATGAAAGTTAATCAGGAAATTTAGAAACTCGGTAGTAACCCACCATGGGAAGACAAGTTAGATGAAAAATGGGCAGATCTCTATATGCCAGCCACTGTAGCAGTAAATGCAAATATTTAAAATACTTTGACTCAGTATTAGCACCCTTATCACCTACAAGTCAGAAACTTTACCCAGTAAATAAATAAAGTTACAATAAACCCTAGTATGTTTAATTTTCAGTTATCCTTTGTATTAAATTAGTCATACGATATGCAATAATACTTGAAATTTATCTATGAAAATTTTGTTATAAAATTTTAACTTAGTATTTTTGCATATATACTAAACAGCATGAATGAGTTATCTGGAGCCCTAGAGAATCTCAACCTTTATCCAGTGAACATAGAAGTTTCCAAAGATTTTACGGGTTACTTTGCTGATGTAGAACAACCTATGGAATTTTGTGCTCCACCTCTAGAGAAACCAAAACCTAAGAAAAGGAGAAGACTTGTAGGCTGGAGACGTGTACGTAGGAGGAAACCAGCAACTAGGAGGGTTCCCAAAATAGAGAATCCCCTAGATAAAGGAAAAGGCATAGAGATTGAGGAAGATTCAAGGCAAGCAGGGATGGAAATTGGGGAAAATGCTAAGCAAGAAATTAGAGAAAGCTCTAAACAAACCCAGGAAATGACAGGAGGAGCTAGATTTCATATTGGCAAGCTGTGATACTATTAAGACTGTCAATGAAAATGTTTTTACTCATCCTATTTGTAACACCTCGAAAATTTATGTCCAATAATGTACTGACACGTGTCATAGGCTTTGAATATGTGAAAACATACTTTGGAGGGACTAAAGTTGACAAACAGTGAAACTATGTAAATATAAGGGTCCAAAGTGTCAACAATAGATAAATAGGCTCTACAATAACCCTACATGGTGTCTATAATCTTAAACGGATAAATCATGGATCATACGAAGCGGAAAATGAAAGAAAGTGAGGAATTACAAACTACAGGGGCTAAATGTGTCAACATGTTGAAGGTATACCTCTGAGTGACCTTTTGGCAAACCGAAGCTTTGTAATGATAAAATATACTCACTAGAATATGTGGTAAAATTTTCATAAAGTTTCGTTATCGTATGAGAAAGTTATGATCAAAACCGTGCACGAAGGGTTAAATGCGTTAACGTTAAAATTCGTGACTTTTCGGGTAAGCACAAAGTTAACCAAGGACTTTACCATGTTTGTAAATGTCCCAAGGTCCTTAAAAATCAGATTTGAGAGTCTAATGAGCAAGATAAATAGCCAAAACCACGTTACAAAGGACCAAGGACCAAAACGTAAAACAATAAAACTTGTTAACCTGATCTGCGCTTGTACGCGGCACGCGAGGGGGGTCTCGCGCCACGCGAGACCGCTACCAGCGAACAAAACAGCGCAGGTGCCAGTTGCAGGTCTGTTTTCGAGTTGTAACCAGCTGTATCCGATCCCAGAGCCTCACCAATGGATTTACATGCATCTAGGGGCACTTGGACTCATCTTATATCATCCCTATACTCATGTGGCAGCATCAAATGAGATCAAACTAGTTATAAAAGATCATTGTAGTTGCAAACATTCAACACTTGCATTTTCAAAAATTCACAAGATCATCTCTGGAGCTCTCTGGACATCAAGCCAACTTTCTAGTGATCTCTAAGCATTATTAGGACTCTTGTAAGTGTTCATAACCTTCTCTAATTCGTTCTAGCTTAGTTAATTAAGCAAAAGTCAAACCGTCGTAAATTAAGTTTGACTTTGAGATTAAACGAAATTTTCTCAGTCATTTCTCGAATTGAAAGTACCTACAAGTTGGTATTTATGTGGGTAACAAACCCTTGAAAGGGTATTCTCAGATTCTCACTTTAAATATGTTAATTGTCGAGTCAAAGCTTGTTTTAAAAAGTCAACAGAATGATTATTTGCAAATTTAAGCATGATTAGCAATGTAGGGTACATGCAACCTGTTTGATCATTAAAATAACTTGGTAATTAATGTAAGAACATGTCTCAACATGTTCATCTCGACAATTTTCAGTTTAAACCCGAATCGGAACCGAAAGTCGCATAAATTGACTTTTCTTTGACTTTCAGTTCTTACCCGTTCATGCATGTTTGAGATCTGCCTTAGAGCTTATTTTGGATCAAGTTTCATATAAGTATAACTCTCTGAGATTTTACAACTTGGTTCAACACTTATCCGATTCATATGCATGTTTCCGATTTATGCTTAAATGTTGACTATTATGCCCTTTTGACTAAAAAACGTGATTTTTGAAAAAGTGAAAGAGTAGAAACATTAATTACTGATTTATAAACTTGCACCTAAATTTTGACATCAGTTTGTGGTCTAGATTAAGAGTTATGCTCATTATCGTAATTTGAAAGCTTTATGTTAATTAATTGGCTTATTTAGCGCATAGCCTAGTTAAACCCACTTTTAGACATCAAACTTTTTACCCACTGATGTTATATAATATTTTGGGATTTTTGAAGATTTTTATTTAATTTTTGGCTGAGCATAACATAGGTCTCTAAGTTTAATTCGGTAAATACCGAATTTGCCCTTTTAAGCCATAAAATGAGTTTTACAAATCCTTTTGACCCCAAACCTTTTTCTAAAGATTTTATTTGTTAAATGAAATATTTTGAGCCTTCTGGAATTATAAAAATATCAGCTTTCCTTTAAAAACCCGGAAATGGCTCCAAATCGCCTTTTTAAGCGTTTTTATCGCATAGTATGCACTATAACCATATTAGACATATGAGATTGATACCTACTGAAGTTTTTAGCATATTTTTATATAATAACAGTAAGTACAAGTTTATAAACTCAGGTTTCCAGTTTTGACCTTTTAGCCCTTGTGAAATTACCAAAATACCCCTAAGGTGCATAGTTTGGTTTTAAATGATAAGTTTCACATATGGGTCATACCCTACTGTTATAACATGTTAAATTAAGTGTATTTACTGAATAAATCAGACCTGTAACTCAGATTACAAATTTAACTCTTTTATAATCTTTTAAATGACCAAAATGCCCTTATGAGGCGTAAATTGAGTTTAAATTCGTATGGGGCATAATAGAAAATATCTTACTGATATTATAACATATTTAAGCCATATTATCTCAGGGAACTTGCATATGACTCTTATGGTTACCCGTAACGCCCTTTTCGCGTTCGGTTCGGTTTATGTAACTAGTTTGCATAAATTGACCAAAACGGGTCAAACATTATCATTTTTGTCTCAAAATCCAGAATGTATTTAGTATACCCATATTATACAAGTATTCAAACTTGTCGGGTCTAAATCACATTCTATCCGGTCTTCGCTTAATCGTGCGTTTGAACCGTATCGTCCTTAAAACTAACCGGTCTAAGCTTAGGCTTAAATAAAGACCCGTTAGAAATCTAATAGGTTATTATAAACCTTTTGTTCCAGAATAGAAGAACCAGTAAAAGCTACCTTCAATTTCTAGTTGTGATTTATACATACCAAGGTAAATACTTTTAACTTATTTTCCCTATACGGGCTTGGGTTACGGTATATAGAATACCGCTTGATCGAGCATCAAATCTTACATCTTTGGGTGGTTAATTGAATAATTTGATCGGCTCATTTAAACAGTCGTGTTCACTTAAAGCCTTTGGGGGGTTAATGACCATGTCCCGGATATCCTTGGCATCATCTTACGAGATGGCCACGACCTGAGCACGAGGTGTAGGCGTACACCTGTCAGTGTATAACTCAATAATGTGGTGTGTCTATTGATATTTAACCCGGACAAGATCCGGGCTACTGAACGCACAAGTAACATGTAATTCGTTCACAAGATTATATATTAAATAATTATCCCAAGTTATAAAAATGTTTTGTGCCGTGAGCATTCAAATCAATTTTCAACGCTTTTCAAAATGAGTCAGTTAAATTGTATTTACCAGTGTAAACTGACGTATTTTTCCCAAAAGGTTAAGTGCAGGTACTACTCGTACTAGGCTGGCTGTCTTCTAGAGCGTCCACAATAAGTCTCGCAAGCTTGGATGACAATAAACTGTTGAACAATATCTTATTTTATTTTTGATCCGCCTGTGGATCCGTTTCAACTATTAGTGATATTTAATATTACACTTTATTAAAGTTGAAATGAATCTATCTTTGCTTCCGTTGTGCATTTATATATTGTGTAGTTTGTCTATGATGATACCAACTACGTCACGATACTCCCCACCGGTGACAATTGCACATTCCTCGATTCTCGAGTCTGTGAATTAAACACTAGCCTTTTGTGTTTAATCTCAGTTACACAATTGCACATTCCTCGATTCTCGAGTCTAGACAAAGAACTTAGGAAATTTCCAAATTTTTGTTTTATTTCTAACTTTGTCTTATATATATTTTTGTTGTATCACTTGTTGTTTTTGACAGGTTCACAAAAATGCCACCACGTATGAGAGGAAGAGGCAGAGGACAAGGAGCACATGTGGCCCCAAACGACCACGAGGTCGGACCATCACACCGGCGAACACCTTCGGATCCCCATAACACAGATGCTCAAAATCTTTGGAGGTCTTTTATTGAACCAGCTAGGCGCTCAGTTTCACTGAGTACCTCACCTTCCATTCCACACTCCTTCGGGCCTCATTCTGAAAATGAGCCCCACAACTCTCACCAGTCCTATATACCTCTCCAAGGACACCATTCACCCTTTGACCACCCATCACCTGTTTTCCAGGGCCAGTTCAACCTGGCCGACTACCTTGGCGAGCCCGTGGGTTTTAACCCACTTGGACCCGAAGACCACTTTTCTGGTGGCAACCCGATGGATATCGATGAGGACACTGATCCTGCAATGCCACCATCTGGAACCCCGAACCACCCCATCGAAATTTCTGATGGGTCACCTTTTGTGGGATCACCTTACAATGGTCCCGACAGCTTTGAGGAGAATTTCAAACAGTATGACTGGGTATTTACGCCCAGTTATCATAGCTCTCCCCTGCACCAGCCGCAGCACAACTCTCCCTTGCACCAGTTTCAGCACTACTCTCCCCTACACCAGCCACATCACTCTCCTCTACACCAGCAGGAGCAGCCACAACAGCAGCAGAATCCTTCTGAGGATTCCCGACTTGTCGCGGTCACTCCGCCGCCACCGCCACCTCAGCTTCAGCCTCCCTCGCCTCCGAGGCGAAGAAGAATGAACGCACAGATATCCGCGCGAGGAGGAGTGCGCATAAGCACCCCTCCACTTTCAAGTGGCAGTCGATACTCGCCACTTCACGAAGAACCAGAGATGGGAGGACCTTCACAGCCCATCTCAGAAGTAGTCTCTGCGCCAGTCGCACCACAGCCACCATTGGGTTTTGGAGACCCAATTCCCACTTACACTGGTGCTGCAGCATTCAACCCCTTCGAGCCGCCGATGCACCCGAACTACAACTTTACAGAGGATCCCTACTGGATAGCAGCAAACTCCAACACTCTCCATCAGGAAGGTCCCTACGGAGGTCCCTGGGCTACGGGACACTCGACCTATGGGTACCCACCATATGGGTATCAACAACCGCCTCCTCAACCTCCGCAATATCAGCAACCGCCGCCTCCTCAACCTCAGCATTATCAGCCACCACCTCAGGCGCCGGCGATGTCACCGCCACAATTTGAAGAAATTCTTCATGAGATACATGAGGTGCGACAAGAGATGCGGCATGAGTTGCGGGAAGATCGGAGGCACAACCGGGGGATGTTTAAGAAGATGGTGAATTTGATTAAGGGAAAAAGCAAGAAGGATCACTGAATCCTTTGTTTGTTTGTTTTAGTATTGTAATCATGTCCCTGCGAGGACATTTATTTCTGTACTCTACCCCTGCGTGGGTATTTTCTTTTCTGTTCTACCCCTGCGTGGGCATGTTTTTCTATTATGACCCCTGCGAGGGTTTGTTTGTTAGTTTGGCCCCTGCGTGGGCATGTTATTTGTGTAAAAGTCCCGTTTAGGGCAAATTTGTACTAGTTTAAATTTTAATGGTATGATTAATTCAAGTTTTTTCATTTTTAAATTATGTGCATAAACATAGTATATGAATAAATGAAAAATAACATTTATTATTTTAAATTACCATTTTAAATAATAAGAATCTTAAAAAGGTAAAACCTAGCTTGAATGTCATATTAAAGACCTGGCCAATATGGTAGAACCTGTTTAAAAGGATTCAAATCTCTGTTAACATCTGCAAACATGTTAACATTCTTGGCTAGTGGGATCCGCAAAATCACACATGTCACCCTTTTTAATAAATTATTCAATTTATATATATATCTGAGTGTGACATAATGCCTACGGGTTATAATTAATGTCATATAAAACAAAAGGCAGTCGTAGTTTATAGACTCCCTGCCAAGAAAAGGATTGGTTTCATTTTATTCAAACTTTAATCCTATAAAAAAAATCTAAATTTATAATTTAGAAATTTGTCCATGTGACTAGGACTATTATGCCAATATCATATTTCATTCTAAAAAGGTTACTAGTAAAAATCCCGAATGAAATTATTGAACAAATTAACTAAAATGGCTATTAAAACCATGGTTAATAAATCGTCCAGAACGATAATACTGTTTAGGCTTCTAAATAAACCTTGTCCTTATTTCCTTTATGTAGCAATTAAAACTACATGGCCAAGCCAGAAGAAATAAACAGTCGTCCAGTGGAAAACCCTGAAAACGCTAAAATACTTGTAACCGGTGCGGAGCTACAAGCATTAGTAGAAAATGCTGTTACCAGAGCCATCGAGAGGCAATATAGCGAATCGGGTAGTACTCGAAGCACGACCCGATCAGCTCCTCACTCTAAGCCAAAAACACATTCTGTAGCTCATAGTAAACCACCCTCTAAGAAAGAGGAGCCAAAGAAGGATGATGAGGATCATCACTCCTCGAACCAACACAGTGTCCCGTCAAGGAAGGTCGAGCATAAACAGGAACCGCGTAGTAAGTCCTGTACGTACAAATACTTCGTCTCATGTAAACCCAGAGATTTTACTGGGGAGAAGGGAGCGGTTGACTGCATGACCTGGTTGGACGAAATGGATACGGTTGTGGACATCAGCGGTTGTGCTGAAAGGGACGTAGTGAAATACGTATCCCAATCGTTCAAGGGAGAGGCATTAGCATGGTGGAAGTCTCTCATACAAGCTGCTGGAAAGATCCCACTTTACAACTTGTCATGGGATCAGTTTGTTGCTCTTATTAAAGAGAATTATTGCCCGCAGCACGAAGTCGAGAGAATCGAATCAGACTTCTTATCGTTAGTGATGAAGAATTTAGACTGCCAGGCATACCTCACCACTTTCAATACCTTATCTAGGTTGGTTCCGTACTTGGTAACCCCAGAACCAAAAAGGATTGCTCGCTTCATCGGAGGTTTAGCCCCTGAAATTAAAGCAAGTGTTAAGGCATCAAGGCCTACAACCTTCAGATCAGCAGCTGATCTGTCTCTATCTCTTACCTTGGACGTAGTCAAGTTGAGAGCGCTCAGGAACTCAGAAGAAACTAAGAGGAAGCGTGAGGACGATACCTCACGAAGATCAGATAAGAGACACCGAGGAAATAACGACCACAAGAAAGGGTTGGGATCTAAGAAGGATGGGCAACAATAGGGGGATAAGCCCAAATGTAAAACTTGTAAGAAGAACCATTTTGGGAAGTGTCGATTTGAGTCGAAATCCCAGTCTCACATGAGATCCTGTGGGATTTGCAAATCTACGGATCATAAGACTTTGGAGTGTAAGAAGCTGAAGGATGCAACATGTTACGGTTGCAATGAAAAAGGGCACATTAAGTCCAATTGCCCAAAGAACGCCAAGAAAGCCGAGGATGGGAAGAAGACCAATGCGAGGGTCTTCAAGATGGACGCTAAGGAAGCGATTCAGGATGACAACGTGATTACAGGTACTTTTCTCGTAAATGATGTTTATGCTAGAGTATTGTTTGATTCTGGAGCAGATAAGTCTTTTGTTGATGATAAGTTCTGTAAGTTATTAAACCTACCTGTTAAAACCTTAAGTGTGAAATACGAGGTGGAATTAGCTGATGGAACCATAGAAACAACCTCAACTGTTTTAGATGGATGTGTTATATCCATTAGGAACCATTATTTTCCTTTGTCCTTACTTCCCTTTAAGCTAGCCGGCTTTGATATAGTTTTAGGTATGGATTGGTTATCGCATAACCAAGCCCAGATTGTGTGTAACAGAAAACAAGTGGTAGTCAAAACTCCGTCTGGTGAGTCGCTTACCATTCAGGGGGATACCCAGCATGGATTGCCTGAGCAAGTGTCCATGCTCAAGGCATCTAGATGCTTGCAGAAAGGTTGTGTCATTTATATGGCACAAGTTACTATTGATGAGCCTAAGCCAAAGATTGAAGACATCCCTGTCATTTCAGAATATCCTGAAGTTTTCCCCGAAGAACTACCTGGTTTACCACCAGATAGGCAAGTGGAATTCCGAATTGACATCATCCCGGGTGCAGCACCAGTAGCAAGAGCACCTTATAGGTTAGCACCAACGGAGATGAAGGAGTTAAGGACGCAATTAGATGATCTGCTAGCCAAAGGTTTTATTAGACCTAGTTCGTCTCCTTGGGGAGCGCCGATCTTGTTTGTTAAGAAGAAGGATGGGTCGATGCGTCTATGCATCGATTACCGTCAGCTAAATAAAGTCACTATCAAGAATAGGTATCCTTTGCCCAGGATCGACGATCTGTTCGATCAATTGCAAGGGGCAAGCTACTTCTCTAAGATCGATTTGAGATCAGGTTATCATCAGTTGAAGGTTAAAGATGAAGATGTACACAAGACAGCGTTTAGGACTCGTTATGGACATTACGAGTTCCTAGTGATGCCTTTTGGGCTCACTAACGCACCAGCTGCATTCATGGATCTCATGAATCGCGTCTGCAAGCCTTATCTGGATAAATTCGTCATCGTCTTTATTGAAGATATCCTCATCTACTCAAAGAATCGAGTTGACCACAAGAAACACCTTCGTTGTATTCTCAAACTTCTACATCATGAGAAACTCTACGCCAAATTTTCGAAGTGCGAGTTTTGGCTTCGAGAAGTCCAATTCCTTGGACATGTGGTAAGTGAGCGTGGTATCCAAGTAGATCCCGCTAAGGTAGAAGCAGTTATGAATTGGCAAGAGCCAAAGACGCCTACTGAGATTCGTAGTTTTCTGGGTTTAGCAGGATATTATAGGCATTTCATCGAAAATTTCTCAAGGATTGCTGCCCCCCTAACTTCGTTGACACGTAAGAAAGTTAAGTTTGATTGGGGCCCTAGGCAGCAGGAATCCTTTGACATTCTTAAGAAAAAGTTGAGCAATGCACCAGTATTAACATTGCCCGATGGTATAGAAGAATTTGTGGTGTATTGTGATGCATCACACACTGGTATGGGCTGTGTACTCATGCAGAAAGGCAAGGTTATTACCTACGCTTCACGACAGCTAAAGGTGCACGAGAAGAATTACACCACCCATGATTTGGAGTTGGGTGCCGTTGTATTTGCATTAAAACTATGGAGACATTACTTGTATGGAACCAAGTGTGTGATCTATTCAGATCACAAGAGCCTTCAACATTTGTTCAATTAGAAGGACTTGAACATGCGACAAAGACGATGGATGGAAACTCTAAATGATTATGATTGTGAGATAAAATACCATCCAGGCAAGGCAAACGTAGTTGCTGACGCCCTAAGCAGAAAAGAAAGAGTGAAGCCGATAAGAATCAATGCCAAACGCATTAAAATAAGGAATAGTTTGAACGAAAGGGTGTTAGCTACACAGAAGGAAGCTGTGTTGGAAGCTAACTATCCTGAGGAAAAGCTAGGAGTAACTGAGGAGCAGTTATCCTATGACAAGGACGGAATGCTTAGATTGAATGGACGAATATGGGTTCCAGTTTATGGAGGACTTCGGGATGTTATCCTCCAGAAAGCCCACAGTTCCAAATATTCCGTTCATCCTGGAGCTGATAAGATGTACCAGGATCTAAAAGCAAACTACTGGTGGATTGGTTTGAAAAAGTCTGTAGCTGCCTACGTAGCAAAATGTTTGACTTATGCGCAAGTCAAAGCTGAACATCAGAAGCCGTCAGGCTTGTTACAACAACCTGAAATTCCCACATGGAAGTGGGAGATGGTGACGATGGATTTCATCACCAAATTGCCAAAGACGAGAAAGGGAAACGATACTATATGGGTCATAGTGGATAGACTGACGAAGTCAGCACATTTCCTACCCATTAAGGAAACTTACAGCTCAGATATGTTAGCTCAATTGTACGTAGATAAGATTGTAGCTCTGCATGGTATACCTGTGTCTATTATCTCTTATAGAGATAGTAGATACACGTCACATTTTTGGAAGAGTTTCCAACAATCTTTGGGCACACGTTTAAATTTTAGTACGGCTTATCATCCTCAGACTGACGGTCAGAGTGAGCGTACTATTCAAACGTTGGAAGACATGCTACGTGCATGTGCAATCGATTTGGGTGGTAGTTGGGATAAGAACCTACCATTAATTGAATTCTCCTATAACAATAGCTATCACACCAGCATAAAGGCTGCTCCTTTTGAGGCATTATATGGTAGAAAATGCAGAACACCCATTTGTTGGGCGGAAGTAGGAGAAGTTCAATTATCCGGACCAGATTTGGTCTTTGAAACAACGGACGAGATTGTCCAGATTCGCGACCGCCTGAAAGCTGCCAGGGATAGGCAGAAAAGTTATGCGGATCCAAAGCGTAAGTCTTTTCACTTCGAAGTAGGTGACAAGGTATTGCTTAAAGTATCACCCTGGAAAGGAGTGATGCGATTTGGCAAGAAAGGCAAGCTAAGCCCGAGATACATAGGACCTTTCGAAGTTATCGAACGTGTCGGGTTAGTTGCTTATAAGTTAAACTTTCCTGAAGAGCTTAGTGCTATCCATAATGTGTTCCACATCTGTAATTTGAAGAAGTGTTTCACTGATGAATCACTGGTTATACCACATACGGATGTACATATAGATGAAAGCTTGAAATTTGTGGAAAAGCCATTAACGATTGAAGATCGACAGGTAAAGAAGCTTCGAAGGAAGCATGTACCTATTGTTAAGGTCAAATGGGATGCCCGTAGAGGTCCCGAATACACATGGGAGGTAGAATCCACGATGAAAGAAAAATACCCTCATTTGTTTCAGTAAATCTCGAGGTCGATATTTCTTTTAAGTGGGTGAGGATGTAACACCTCAAAAATTTACGTCCAATAATGTACAGACACGTGTCATAGGCTTTGAATATGTGAAAACATACTTTGGAGGGACTAAAGTTGACAAACAGTGAAACTATGTAAATATAAGGGTCCAAAGTGTCAACAATGGATAAATAGGCTCTACAATAACCCTACATGGTGTCTATAATCTTAAACGGATAAATCATGGATCATACGAAGCGGAAAATGAAAGAAAGTGAGGAATTACAAACTACAGGGGCTAAATGTGTCAACATGTTGAAGGTATACCTCTGAGTGACCTTTTGGCAAACCCAAAGCTTTGTAATGATAAAATATACTCACTAGAATATGTGGTAAAAATTTCATAAAGTTTCGTTATCGTATGAGAAAGTTATGATCAAAACCGTGCACAAAGGGTTAAATGCGTTAACGTTAAAATTCGTGACTTTTCGGGTAAGCACAAAGTTAACCAAGGACTTTACCATGTTTGTAAATGTCCCAAGGTCCTTAAAAATCAGATTTGAGAGTCTAATGAGCAAGATAAATAGCCAAAACCACGTTACAAAGGACCAAGGACCAAAACGTAAAACAATAAAACTTGTTAACCTGATCTGCGCTTGTACGCGGCACGCGAGGGGGGTCTCGCGCCACGCGAGACCGCTACCAGCGAACAAAACAGCGCAGGTGCCAGTTGCAGGTCTGTTTTCGAGTTGTAACCAGCTGTATCCGATCCCAGAGCCTCACCAATGGATTTACATGCATCTAGGGGCACTTGGACTCATCTTATATCATCCCTAGACTCATGTGGCAGCATCAAATGAGATCAAACTAGTTATAAAAGATCATTGTAGTTGCAAGCATTCAACACTTGCATTTTCAAAAATTCACAAGCTCATCTCTGGAGCTCTCTGGACATCAAGCCAACTTTCTAGTGATCTCTAAGCATTATTAGGACTCTTGTAAGTGTTCATAACCTTCTCTAATTCGTTCTAGCTTAGTTAATTAAGCAAAAGTCAAACTGTCGTAAATTAAGTTTGACTTTGAGATTAAACGAAATTTGCTCAGTCATTTCTCGAATTGAAAGTACCTACAAGTTGGTATTTATGTGGGTAACAAACCCTTGAAAGGGTATTCTCAGATTCCCACTCTAAATATGTTAATTGTCGAGTCAAAGCTTGTTTTAAAAAGTCAACAGAATGATTATTTGCAAATTTAAGCATGATTAGTAATGTAGGGTACATGCAACCTGTTTGATCATTAAAATAACTTGGTAATTAATGTAAGAACATGTCTCAACATGTTCATCTCGATAATTTTCAGTTTAAACCCGAATCGGAACCGAAAGTCGCATAAATTGACTTTTCTTTGACTTTCAGTTCTGACCCGTTCATGCATGTTTGAGATCTGCCTTAGAGCTTATTTTGGATCAAGTTTCATATAAGTATAACTCTCTGAGATTTTACAACTTGGTTCAACACTTATCCGATTCATATGCATGTTTCCGATTTATGCTTAAATGTTGACTATTATGCCCTTTTGGCTAAAAAACGTGATTTTTGAAAAAGTGAAAGAGTAGAAACTTTAATTACTGATTTATAAACTTGCACCTAAAATTTGACATCAGTTTGTGGTCTAGATTAAGAGTTATGCTCATTATCGTAATTTGAAAGCTTTATGTTAATTAATTGGCGTAATTAGCGCATAGCCTAGTTAAACCCACTTTTAGACATCAAACTTTTTACCCACTGATGTTATATAATATTTTGGGATTTTTGAAGATTTTTATTTAGTTTTTGGCAGAGCATAACATAGGTCTCTAAGTTTAATTCGGTAAATACCGAATATGCCCTTTTAAGCCATAAAATGAGTTTTACAAATCCTTTTGACCCCAAACCTTTTTCTACAGATTTTATTTGTTAAATGAAATATTTTGAGCCTTCTGGAATTATAAAAATATCAGCTTTCCTTTAAAAACCCGGAAATGGCTCCAAATCGCCTTTTTAAGCGTTTTTATCGCATAGTATGCACTATAACCATATTAGACATATGAGATTGATACCTACTGAAGTTTTTAGCATATTTTTATATAATAACAGTAAGTACAAGTTTATAAACTCAGGTTTCCAGTTTTGACCTTTTAGCCCTTGTGAAATTACCAAAATACCCCTAAGGTGCATAGTTTGGTTTTAAATGATAAGTTTCACATATGGGTCATACCCTACTGTTATAACATGTTAAATTAAGTGTATTTACTGAATAAATCAGACCTGTAACTCAGATTACAAATTTAACTCTTTTATAATCTTTTAAATGACCAAAATGCCCTTATGAGGCGTAAATTGAGTTTAAATTCGTATAGGGCATAATAGAAAATATCTTACTGATATTATAACATATTTAAGCCATATTATCTCAGGGAACTTGCATATGACTCTTATGGTTACCCGTAACGCCCTTTTCGCGTTCGGTTCGGTTTATGTAACTAGTTTGCATAAATTGACCAAAACGGGTCAAACATTATCATTTTTGTCTCAAAATCCAGAATGTATTTAGTATACCCATATTATACAAGTATTCAAACTTGTCGGGTCTAAATCACATTCTATCCGGCCTTCGCTTAATCGTGCGTTTGAACCGTATCGTCCTTAAAACTAACCGGTCTAAGCTTAGGCTTAAATAAAGACCCGTTAGAAATCTAATAGGTTATTATAAACCTTTTGTTCCAGAATAGAAGAACCAGTAAAAGCTACCATCAATTGCTAGTTGTGATTTATACTTACCAAGGTAAATACTTTTAACTTATTTTCCCTATACGGGCTTGGGTTACGGTATATAGAATACCGCTTGATCGAGCATCAAATCTTACATCTTTGGGTGGTTAATTGAATAATTTGATCAGCTCGTTTAAACAGTCGTGTTCACTTAAAGCCTTTGGGGGGTTAATGACCATGTCCCGGATATCCTTGGCATCATCTTACGAGATGGCCACGACCTGAGCACGAGGTGTAGGCGTACACCTGTCAGTGTATAACTCAATAATGTGGTGTGTCTGTTGATCTTTAAACCGGACAAGATCCAGGCTACTGAACGCACAAGTAACATGTAATTCGTTCACAAGATTATATATTAAATAATTATCCCAAGTTATAAAAATGTTTTGTGCCGTGAGCATTCAAATCAATTTTCAACGCTTTTCAAAATGAGTCAGTTAAATTGTATTTACCAGTGTAAACTGACGTATTTTTCCCAAAAGGTTAAGTGCAGGTACTACTCGTACTAGGCTGGCTGTCTTCTAGAGCGTCCACAATAAGTCTCGCAAGCTTGGATGACAATAAATTGTTGAACAATATCTTATTTTATTTTTGATCCGCCTGTGGATCCGTTTCAACTATTAGTGATATTTAATATTACACTTTATTAAAGTTGAAATGAATCTATCTTTGCTTCCGCTGTGCATTTATATATTGTGTTGTTTGTCTATGATGATACCAACTACGTCACGATACTCCCCACCGGGCCCACCGGTGACACGTGGAAAATAGGGGTGTGACACTATTGAAACCCAACTTCCCATAAACTTAGAACCAGCCATCCCAGAGCCTCTGATTCACACTCAACCTCTAGGAATGGACGAATGGTGGACTAACGATTGGCAGTTCCAAAACCTTCTAAATAATCCTTACACGTTTTTCCCTCAGTTTGACCAAGAACCTATACCAAATCCACCGATGAGTAATGAGAATATGGCTGAACTCCGTCATTTTGGCGAAGAGCTGATGGATGCTGGGAATAGGATCCGGGAAACAGGAGGACAAATCTCCTAGAAATACGATGAGAGGGAACATCGCTTTTAAAATACAAGTTGACAAGGGAAAAGTGGGTTGTGAATATGTGTTTGTATAATAATAATAATAATAGTAATAAAAATCAGTATGTATAAAATAAACAATAAAATGGTTGTAAGATAAAAATGTGTATGGAAGCATATTATAATATATAAACAAATGAAAATTTAGAAATTGACAATCTTGGTTATATATTTGTTTATGTAATTATGTGCAATTAATTGTTATATTTGGTTATTTCTTATTTTATACTAATTGTTTATATATAAATTAATTATCAGATGGCAAACGTTGGTAATGAACCAGTAAATGAAGTAAATCAATCTGAGCAAAATCAAGAAGAGCAATTGTTAAATAGGCAAGATATCGAGGATATCGTTGCTCAAGGAATAGCCAATGCTATTCCAGCAATCCTTGCTGCTGCCCAGAAATCTGTTAAACCTCAATCAATCATTCCTAGTAAACGTACACAAGGCGACAATTTTAGTAATAGTATAAACGGGGGTGGTAACCATATTAATAACAACAATGATGAATTGCAAGCTCCGCTCCCTAAGAAAATGAAAACCGCAACACCTGGTTGCACTTACAAAGAATTTCTTGCCTGTAAACCTGCTGAGTTCGCAGGCAATGAAGGGGCAACTGCAGCACTGCGTTGGTTAGAGAAAACCGAGGCAGTAATTGCAATAAGTAAATGTGCCGAGGAAGACAAAGTGATGTATACATCGCATTTGTTTAAAGAAGGGGCACTAGAATGGTGGAACACAATACTTCAAGCCAAAGGAAGAAATGTGGCCTATGCCATGAACTGGGAAGAATTTAAAAGTTTGATGGAAAGAAAATTATGTCCCGAGTATGAAAAGGAACAAATGGCGAATAAGTTCCTGAACCATCGAATGATGGGTGTAGACTGTCGAGGATATACTTCGACATTCTTTGAATATGCGAGAGTAGTACCAACCCTGGCTTCGCCAGAGCCGGTGCTCATTTCTCGCTATATTTGGGGATTAATTGGCGAAATCCGTAATATCGTTAAAGCTGCGAGACCTCGCACTATTGACGATGCGGTAGAATTAGCTAACACCCTAACTGATGAGCTGGTACGCACAAGAGATGAAAATAGGAAAAAGGAACTAGCTCAGAAAATTACCCAAGGATTTCATGTGGGTAATAATAGCAACTTCAAGAAAAGAGGAACAGGGCAATCTTCAACTCCACCGTTCTGTAGGAATTGCCGAAAGAAACATTATGGAAGATGTAATGTAACCTGCAACTTTTGTAAAATGGTAGGACATCGTGAAGAAGACTGCAAAAAGAAAACAAGAATCTGTTTTAACTGTGGCGAAGCAGGGCATTTTAAAACAGAATGTCCTAAATTGGTCAAACCAGCAGACAACAAAGCCAAGACAGCCGACGGAGCTATTAAAAAGAATGTCAGAGCATTCCAGCTGACCACTCAAGAAGCAGAACTCATCCCAGATGTGATAGCTGGTACGTTCTTAGTTCACAACGTGTATGCAAAAGTATTATTTGACTCTGGTGCAAACCAAAGTTTTAACAATACTTCATTCTGCCAAGCTCTTAATTTACCTTTGACCAACCTTAGGCAAATTTTTACAGTCGAAACGGCAGATGGAAATTCAGTTAGCATAGATAAGGTTTTGCAAAAAGAAAATATAGAACTTTCAGGTCATAAATTTTCTGCAAACCTGTTACCTATGAAATTAGCCGAATTCGATGTTGTGTTAGGATGGATTGGTTAGTAGCCAACCATGCTCGAATCCTTTGTGATAAGAATTCCATAGAAATTCGTGCACCCACCGGAGAAGTACTTATGATTACAGGAGATAAGCCACATAAACCCATGAAGTTCATTTCAGTAATGAAAGTTGCTAGTTATGAACGAAAGCAAGGAATAGTGTATATGATTTCTGTAATCATTAGCACTAAGGGTAAGGAACTTAAGGACATTCCTGTAGTCTCAGAATACCCAGATGTATTTCCTGAAGAACTCCCGGGATTACCACCTGACAGGGAAGTAGAATTTAGGATTCATCTAATTCCTGGAATTACACTGATAGCCAAGGCACCTTATCGGTTAGCACCCACCGAAATGTTAGAATTGAAAAAGCAATTAGATGAATTACTAAGTAAAGGATTTATACAACCTAGTTCATCCCCTTGGGGAGCACCAATGTTGTTCGTAAAGAAGAAGGATGGTTCCATGAGAATGTGTATTGATTATAGAGAACTGAACAAGGTTACAATTAAAAATCGATACCCATTACCTAGGATTGATGATCTATTCGATCAACTTCAAGGAGCTAGATATTTTTCTAAAATAGACTTACGCTCCGGATATCATCAATTAAAGGACATGATGAATAGAATCTGTAAACCGTATTTGGATAAATTTGTAATTGTCTTCATTGATGATATACTTATTTATTCCAAAAGTCAAGACGAACATTGTAAGCACTTACAGGCACTCTTAACTTTGTTAAGAAAAGAAAAGCTCTATGCTAAATTTTCAAAGTGTGAATTTTGGCTACAAGAAGTGCAATTCTTAGGACACATGGTGAATCACGAAGGTATTCACGTAGATCCTGCTAAGATAGAAGCAATTACCAAATGGAAGGTTCCGCAAACAGCAATGGAAATTAGAAGTTTTCTAGGGCTAGCCGGATATTATAGACGGTTTATTAAGGATTTTTCCAAAATAGCAATACCATTAACTAAGCTAACCTGTAAAGCGGTTAAGTTTGAATGGGGACCTAGGCAAGAAGAGGCGTTTAGAATTTTAAAACAAAAGTTAACCAATGCTCTAATTCTAGCTTTACCAGAAGGAACTGAAGATTTTGAAGTATATTGTGATGCTTCTAAACTAGGATTAGGATGTGTGCTAATGCAACGCAAGAAGGTAATTGCGTATGCTTCAAGGCAGTTGAAAAAGCACGAGGAAAATTACACGACTCATGAGTTAGAGTTAGGAGCCATAATTTTTGCCCTTAAGATATGGAGACATTATCTGTATGGAAGTAAGTTTACTGTCTATACGGATCACAAGAGTTTAAGGTATATATTTGGGCAAAAAGAGTTAAACATGAGACAAAGGAGATGGATGGAAATTCTAAGCGACTACGACTGTGATATCCAGTATCATGAAGGAAAGGCAAATGTAGTTGCAGATGCCTTAAGTCGTAAGTATCATGAGAAACAACGACGGGTTCGTGCTCTTAGATTAAATCTACAGTTAGATTTAATGGAACAACTAAAGAATATTCAAGAAACAGCAATCAAGGATGATGCTGAAGGAATGAAGGGACGAATAAAGGAATTAAAGCAAGGAGGTGATGGAATTTGGAGATTCCATAAAAGAAGGATTTGGGTACCTAAACAAGGAGAATTAAGAGATAAAATTTTAGAAGAAGCTCATAAATCTAGGTATACCATGCACCCAGGAAATAATAAAATGTACCAAGATTTAAGAAATAATTTCCGGTGGATAGGAATGAAAAAGGACATAGCTAGATACATTTCTAAGTGTCTTACTTGTTCACAAGTTAAGGCAGAACACCAGAAACCTTCAGGGTTACTTCAACAACTAGAAATGCCTATATGGAAATGGAAACTTATAACAATGGACTTTGTTACTAAGTTACCCAAAACCAGAAAGGGTAATGATGCGATTTGGGTAATTGTGGATCGGTTAACCAAATCAGCTCATTTTCTACCCATGAAGGAAACCTTTAGCATGGAAAGGTTAGCCAAGTTGTATGTAGATGAAGTAGTATCCTTACATGGAGTTCCACTCTCCATTGTATCGGATAGAGATAGTCGTTTCACTTCCCATTTCTGGACTAGTTTCCAGGAAGCAATGGGAACTCGACTAAATTTGAGTACTGCGTATCATCCACAAACAGACGGGCAAAGTGAAAGGACGATACAAACTTTAGAAGACATGCTCCGAGCATGTGTGATAGATTTTGGTGGAAATTGGGACGACCACTTACCTTTAATTGAGTTCTCCTATAACAATAGTTATCACTCAAGCATTGAAGTTGCCCCATTTGAAGCACTGTATGGACGCAAGTGCAGAACTCCAGTTTGTTGGGCAGAAATAGGAGAAAGTCAATTGTCAGGACCAGAGATTGTGCAAGAAACTACCGACAAGATCACTCAAATCAAGGAAAGATTAAAGACTGCTCGAGATTGTCAAAAGAGTTATGCAGACAATAGACGTAAGCCACTCGAGTTTCAAGTTGGAGACAAAGTACTATTGAAAGTTTCTCCTTGGAAATGAGTAGTTCGATTTGGAAAGAAAGGAAATCTAAGTCCAAGATACGTAGGACCATTTTCAGTGATCCAACGTATAGGACCAGTTGCTTATCGGTTACAACTACCAGAGGAGCTGGCAGGAGTACATGATGTATTTCATGTATCCAATCTCAAGAAATGTTTATCTGATGAGTCCCTGGTAGTACCTCTTCAAGATATAGAGGTAAATGAAAAACTGAAATTCGTTGAAAAACCACTTCAAATCGAAGATCGAAAGATCAAGTTTCTCAAGCACAAAAGATTGGTGCTAGTCAAAGTCAAGTGGGATTCCAGAAGGGGACCCGAGTACACTTGGGAGCTGGAATCGGAAATGAAGCAAAAGTATCCTCACTTATTTCAGTGAATCTCGAGGACGAGATTTTAAATAAGGTGGGGAGGATGTAAGAACTCTCAAAAACATCCCAATATGACTCGTAAGTAAAAACCCTGACCCCTGAAACCATACTGTGCATGAAAAACCAATAAAACAAGAATAATGGTGTTCAGGCGGGCCGCGTAAAAGACAAGCATTGTCTTACGCGGGCCGCGTCAAACATAGGTTGACCGGATAAGTGTTTCGGATCCACGTAGTGACCACCTGGCAACCCTAACCCATGACCAATCAAGCCTACTCGTAGACTAGGCAGCCACGCAGGCCGCGTAAAGGTAAGCCGAAGGCTTACGCGGGCCGCGTGAGGCCTCAATTTCAGCTATAAATAGCTTGTTGCATGCACAGTCCACTGGTGTCGAAACAAACTTTCAAAAACGAATTGCTACTGTCCTAAAGTCGAATTTACTTTCATTACTAGCGAGGCGCTGCTCTGATACTGGGTATTAACTCGATCGTTGCTACGATTTAATGTCTGATCGATTAAAACTATCCAATGGATGTTTAAGTGCTGCCCACATTAGGGTTATGCTTTGTCATTCGTCGTGAATTCGCTGGATGTTTAAGCATCGCACTTTGTCATTCGTTGTGAGGGTTTAATCTCGTGAGTTTTTGTAAATGCTGTATTAGTTACTAACCTAGTTCGTGTGCATGTTATTAATTTAGGTTTCAAGGCTAATCAGTAGACTAGACTCTGCTCATATTAAATCTGCAATGTGAGTTATTCTATTTTTATCAAAGTGTTTTATAAATTCTTAAATATTTTCAAAGTTATAATTACATGGATTAAGTCTTTGTAATCACCAAATTACAGCCGGTATGTGGGGTTTTGTATACATTACTTGATAACCGTCACCATTGGATAACGGGGTAGCCAAGGGGTGATATGACCATAGTCACAGACACCATTGGACAATGAGGTTACCAATGGATGGTCGAGTGACAAATACTGTGGGTAGTTGGTTGATATATGGAAACATTGTAATCACTCTTAATACTGTAAATTATAACAACGTGTCGTTTTAGTAAAAAGAATGATTCACCAGTATTTCCCGCTGACAAAACCTTTTTCAAACATGTTTCAGGTGATCTGTTGTGATCCAGGAAAAGTGCCGTGAAGCACTACAAGCTTAAGAAAGTGGCTCAATATAAAATAAAGAAACATGATTTGTAAAATAAAGATTTCTCAGTGAAATCATATGATTGTAAACTACCGGGGTTTATCCCAAATTGTGAAATGAAATAATCAGGAAATTTTAGTTTTAAAAAGATCATGTTAAAAATCTTCCGCTGTTAACTCAATTAAATAAATACCACGGGATTTTCTGTCCCGCGGCTCCTAAACTGGGTCAAACCGGGGCGGGGGCCGTGACACCGAGGTCGTCCAAGGACACAAGAGCTTTTAGTACCGGTTTATCCTCAACGTCTAATCAAATCAAAAGTTTAGAAAAAAGTTTTAAACTAAGAAAAATAAAAACTAACTAAAATGCTGAAAATAAAAATAAAAGTAAAAACAGATAGACAAGATGAATCACTTGGTTCCGACTCGTGTTTAGTGTAACCTTTGATTATTTGCGCACTTTTGCACTATTTAAGAGATTATCTTAATTATTGTAGTAGGCTCCTCTTTTGGAGGTGACGTTACCCTCAACCCAGTAGTTTGAGTCAGCATGGATACAATCCTAAAGGGTCGGATTATTGAAAGATAATTAATTAAGTTATTAATGCAAATTGTGGTAGGCCCCTCTTTTGAAGGTGACGTTACCCTCGGCTAAGTAGTCTGAGTCAGTAGGGATACAGTCCTAAGTAGCCGGGTTAAAGTATTAATAGTAGTTTAACTTATGAGGGGATCAAAGAGTTTGGACCCCCGCCATCCAATACCGTTAAGTATTGAAGGAGGTCCTACTAAATTTGACCCAGGTCCTTTGCAGGATCTATACACTGAACAATGGCAAGACTCTTACCAAACCGTTCCCTTAACCCCCGACCAGGTAGCCAACATACCTCCATATAGACCGTGGAGATATGAATGGTGAAAATCTTTTATTTTATATAGACAGTAAAATAATGCCAAGACACCACGGACAAACGATAAGGAAGAATCACCTTCAACATAAGAAACTAGTTATTAAAGTCATTAATACATAACCAATTAAAAAGTGCGAAAAGATTAAAAATAAAAAGTATTACACTAGACACTTTGTCTTCACCAAGTGATGTAAGAGACTTAGGTAAACATGGCCTTGATTGTCAAGAACTCTTACGATCAATCTTGGATCCCGAGACGACTCACACACTCTATGATGGACAATGGATGATGGTGGTGGATGATGGTGTTATGGTGGTGGTGGGTGGTGGGTGAAGTGTGAGAGAGGTGGTGTGCCAAGGGATGGTTTGAGCTTGAGCCAAACACTCCTATTTATAAGCTGAACAGAAGCTCGGGCACGGCCCCGTGTCCGGTGGGCACGGCCCGTGTCCACATCCTTCTCTTTCTTTATTAATTGCTCTTGTCTTTTTTAGTTGATCACGGCCCCGTGTCTGCTGGGCACGACCCCGTGTGCAGAAGCATATCTGTACTATCAAGATTTTCCTGGATTCTGCGAATCTTATAGTTGACCACGACCCCGTGTCCGCTGAGCACGGCCCCGTGGTGGGCGATGGAAGCTTCTACAACTTTGTCTTTTATGCTGACACTTGGGCACGCCCCCGTGCTCACTGAGCACGGGGCGTGTTCAACCTCCTGTTTTCTTGTTTTGCTTGGGAAGATGCTTTCGGGGAGGTCGGGCATGCCACGTTTATTCCTTTTCTTGTATTTATGTTAGATTTAGCTGCCTTTTTGCTTCTTTTGTTAATTTGAGCTCATTTAATCCTGAAAATACAAAAGGAAGACAAAAACACACTTTTTCCAACATTAGTACTAAAAAAGGGTTAGTTTTATGCCACAATTGATGTAATTTATATGTTGCATTTTGCACACATCAGTATAAAGACCTAGTATCTCAGAATCAGGCAATCTCTCAAACAAGATTTCAGGGGTTACCCATATATCCGAGAGATGTTCCCCACGAGATAAGCAAGTTTTGATATTAGGTTTATATCTCGAAAACAATCTACTAAACGTGTAAAAACCTGCTGGCATATCATCAGTGAGACCATTTATCACATATTTAACATTCCAATTCTTTAGCATGTTGTGATTGTCTACAGATGTACTATCATTTCCTCTTTTTACACAAAAACTCATTTTGAATTTTATCATGTTTTTTACTTTTTCAAATTTTCAAATGTTTTTGTATTTTCAAAATTTTTACTCCCCCTAAAATCCAAAACATTTAATAAAATTTGACAAACCGATGTAGATAGCTTCATCTCGCCATCCATTTATGCTTCACATTCTCTGTTTAGCTCACATGCACCCCCATGATTTACAAACCACTTGGTTATAACGTTTTGAAACCATTTTTCAATCTTGTTTTGTCATGTGTTTGTTTAGCCGTGAGGGTTTCGGCATATTCCTTTTAAATTTTCAAAAAAATTTAACAATTTAAACCAAACACTTCCTATTTTTAACACCGGTTTTCTCCTTGTGTGCCAGGCTGTTCTGTTATTCATGCTGAACTTGAATTGGCCCCTGAACACCTGCACATGCAAATGAATTTGATTAGTTTTGAATTGGAACCCAATCCATACTGGATTTAGGTTTACCAAATTCATCAACATATGACATGAACGACCTTTCACAATTTCTTTTATATTCAAACACTTTTATAAAAATTTTATCTGAAAATTTAACTTTCTTTGATTTTTTAACCGTTTGATTAACCAATTTTTTCTTCTTTATTCTCTCTTTTGTCCTCATATTTGTATTTGATGAATTCGTTTTACTTGACTGATAATTCTTTGGAGAGCAAAACGATTCATCAGAATTGTTATCTGGCTCATCGGTTGTATCCGAGGACAAAATCTTTTCTAAATACTCTCTCGCTTTCTTTCTTTTCTTTCTCTGTCTATCTTTCTGCCCTTGTGATAATTTCACTTTCTGTTCTTTGGGCTTTTCTTCAATTTTGACTGTTTTCTTCACCATTCTATGAGATTCAGCCCTCGATCTTCTCTTTAATCTCATTGGGCAATATCTGGTAATATGACCTCTGATTTGACATTCATAGCATCTTCTCGTCTCAAATCTCTGACTCTGGCAGTTAACAGCAATGTGTCCTTCAAAACCACATTTGTAACATACCTTGTTATCGTACCATTCTCCACTTTCAAACCAAACACTTAGATCGTAACATTGATTTGACTTGTGGTAATCATGACTTCTCCTTTTTCTATCATCATAATGATTTGTCTCTGAAATATCTTCATTCCATCTTCTCTTGTAAGCTTGATTTGACTTTTGAGCACCGTGGTCAAACCTGCACCACTTATTATCAACTTTTTGTGAGTTTTGATTTTCAAATTTTTGTGAATGTTTGTTTTTATAGTGATTTGATGATTGAACCGATGATCTTTTCTTTTGAACATTTTTTGAATTTTTAAAATTTTGTTTTTGTTCCCCATTTTGCTTAGAAGTTGAACATTCCCCATTTTCAACAAATTGTGGAACTGTTTCTTTAAAATTTTCTTTTAGTTTCAATAATATATTCTTTTTATCATTTTCATCATCAGATTCATCATCACAATCTTTAATTATGATTTCATCATTTGTGACATCATCACTTATTGGAATTTTCACTGGGGGAGTTTTGTTTTTCGTGTTATCTGGTACAACGGTCTTTGTTTTGCCCTTTTCCTGACGGTTGATACCCAATACCACGGTTACAAAATTCATACTCATCCTCCCCAGTTTCTTCATTTTTATTGATTGGTTTTGGAACTATATTGTCATGCATTAAGGACGAAGCAACAAAACCTTTCAATTTATTTTCCAAATCTTCAATTTTATTTTTAGCGATCTCAGCATCTTGTTCAAGTTTTGTGATTTTTTCAAGATGTGAGTTTATTATATTTTGTTTTTCAAAATCATTTTTATTGAAAATTGATTTTTCATTTTCTAAAGTTTTTATTTGATTTTTCAAATCATTTTCTGATTTTATAAAATTTTTGTTTTCTAATGTCAAACTTTCCACATCTCTCAACAGTTTGACATTTTCAGATGTTGATTTTTCACAATCTGAGCACACAGGTTCAGAACTTGAAGTTTCATTTGTTGATGCACTTAATTCTTTGACTTCATCGTTCTGTGACAACACTGTTGACTCATCTTGTTTAGACTTTTCTTGGTGAGCATTGTCAACATGTTTTTTCTTAGATTCTTCATTGTTTGGAGTTTGTTGGTACACTACATCTGTCGACTTCGTCTTGTATCGAGTCTTAGACTAGTTAGAATAGATCAGGGCACATAGAACGAGAGAATGAGAGAGAGTTAGCAAGATTTCGCTTGAAGGAATGTGTATGTAAAGGATTTCGCTTGAAGCAGCTCAAGCGAAATCAACATGTTAAGATTTCGCTTGAGTCATGCTGAAGCGAAATCTCATTCTCTATATATAGGAGGTCAAGGTCAAGCGAAATCAAGAGTAACATTTGAGTGATTCCATACCGAAGTGCTGCCGGTGTGAGAACTGATTGTATTTGTGTTCAAATATCAATATAATCAGTGTTAAAGTGAAGAATCAGCTGTTTCATAGTCAAATACTTGTTTTCCGCACCTGTATTTGATAGAATTCCTCTGAACCGACTCATTTAGGTCGACAACACGATCCTACAATTGGTATCAGAGCCAGTTGAGGAGTTCTGCAGGATTTCAGCTGAAATTGACATCGTTCTCTTATTTCTACACCTTCTTTTCTCAGTTCAGAAAGATTTTACGGTCAAAACCTGTACAATTTCTCACAGATTGTGTAAAAATACAAGATAACAAACCCTTGAAAGTTTCATTGGAAAATTCGACGTAAAATTATCAGAAACAAACCTCCGAATGGATTTCGCTTGAACAAATCAGTTTTCTTTAGAGGATTTCGCTTGAAATTTCAAGCGACATCTAGATTTCGCTTCAAATAGCATTCTATTTCGCTTCAGGGCTGTCGCTTCAACGATTCCGTTTCAGAAATTATTACTTGACAATTTCGCTTGAAATATTTCGCTTCAAGTATTTCGCTTCAGAGATTATCTAGATTCGCTTCAAAGGTTTTCGCTTCAAAGCTTAGGTTGTTGATTTCGCTTGAGAGTGAAACTGATTTGGTGATTTCGCTTGAAAAGATTTGACTTGAGATTTCGCTTGAGTGTATAATCTGATTTCGCTTCAAGAACTTATTTCACTTGAAAGGTCTCGCTTGAACTGTGATTAACTTGGTGATTTCGCTTGAACTTACTGTTGCGTGAAATTTTTGAATTCTAAAAATGGACGAAGATTTTTTCAACGCATTCGCTACTCCGGTTACCCCGATCAGTCTTGCACAAAATACGAAATTGGAAAACGAGACCGGCACTATGCAAAAGCCTCCCAAACTCATGAACATCGAGGAGTACAAAGGTTGGGAAGGGCGTTTCGAGAATTGGGTGCAAGCAAACTATCTTGATGCATGGGAATGTGTTGAAACAAAATATGTGCGACCAATGAATGATGATGAAGAAGTGGTTCCGATTAAAGATTTAACTGCTAATGCTAGAAAGAAGTACAAAGATGAGAAAATGATGCTGAGTTTATTGCAACAAGCTGTGAAAGAAGATATTTTGGTTCTATTGCAACATAATGGAACTTCATATTCGATTTGGAAAGCTTTACGGTCTAAGTTTCGTGGTAGTGAAGAAATGATCAAAAGCAAGAAATCGCTTCTAAAGAAAGAATTTGATCTATTTCGAATATTAAAGAATGAAAGTACTAGAGAGATGATCGAAAGATATTGCAATTTGCTTGCTAACATGAAGAGATTGAGTATTGAGAAAACCAATGAAGAGTTGATCGAAAAACTTGCTGATGCTTTGCCATATGAGACTTGGGGAACATATCTTATGATGCTCAAAAACAAGAAAGGTTTTAGCAATTTGACACTTAGCAAGTTTATTGAAAAGTTGGAAGCTCAAGAGATGGAACAACGAAAGATTATTCGAATGAAAGATTTCGATGGTGAACAGGATATTGGGTTGTATTACAAAGCAGGGGTGAATGAGAAATCTACAAATTTATCTCCAAAAATAGAAACTGCTTTCAATGCCAAGAACTCTCCTGGAAGTTCATCATCAGGATCAAACAGCAAAACAAGTTTCACATCATTTCCATCTTTCGATCCAAATATTACAGCAACAAAAAATGGGAGAAAATTTCAGTGCAATATTGTTTTAAATCTTGATAATGATCAAGAGTATTCTGATGAAATTGCTAAAAACCACATGTCTTTATTAGGAATGGTTTTAGAATCTTGCAGTTGTTTTGTTGCAGGTCGTATTGGGAATCCAATGCTAACAAAGGAAGATTACGATCAGATAGATGCTGAAGAAATGGAGTTGATGGACATAAAATGGTGCTTAGCCAGCGTGTTGAGGAGAGCTGAGAAATTCAAACAAATCACTGGAAGAGATGATCTTCGTGAGGCTGGTAACTCTACTTTAGGTTTTGATAAATCTAAAGTCACTTGTTTTCGTTGCAGGGAGAAAGGTCACTTCAAGAGGGAGTGCACCAATCGCGAAGCAAATGGAGCTCAAAATCCGTTCAACAACAACAATGATTACTATCGAAAGGCCATTTACCATCAAGTTACTCAACAACCACCTCAACAACAACAACATCAGGCACAAACTGCGCATGGAAGATATGTGATTGAAGATTCTGGAAAGAGAGCTTGTGCGGTTAATCAAGATTCTTTAAAGAGAGTTAATGGTAGTGCATTAATAATAGATCAAGATGATGAAAAACTACCCGAGGGTTTTAGCTGGGAGAATTTTAATTGGGATAACTATATTCCTGATCAAACCAAAGCTTATTGTTGCCAAAGTTGAAGAAGATAGTGATGATGATCGTGAGTATTGGGCGAAAAAATTCGCAGCTGATATGAAACTGATTGCTGAAAGTGACAGTGAAGATGAAAAGGTTAAAAAGAAGAAGAAAAAGATCAAGACTCCAGTAAGTAGTGATGACGAAGAAATTCCAGTAATCAAAAGGAAAGTAAAAGTTGAAGTTGCAAAGTTCAAAGTTGAAGATGAAGTTGATGCAAAGAAGATTCCAGTGAAGTGTGAAAACTGTGAAGCTGTAAAGAAGCAGAACAGTACATTGATCTATAACTTGAATAGTTTGAAAGAATCTTATGATGTACTGAACAAAGCAATGAACCAATACAATTTAACTAGTGAAGAACAAGCAACAGCGATGAAAACACTTCAAGGAGCTTTTATGACGAAGCAAAAAGTGGTGAACAACTATATTGAGAAGTGTGCTGTGCTAGAACAAAAGTTGGAATTGCAAAGAATTGAGACTGAACGAGTTAATCGTTTGTTGAAAAGTTACTCATGTACTTCTTATGTCATTGACAGGATTTATCCAACTGTTGAAGGCTTGAAGGCATTTGAAGAGGATGAAGTAACTGAAGAAAAGAAGGATGATGGAAAAGAGACTGAAGAAAAGACTCCAGAAAAGAAGAACAAGAAGAAGAATGATACAAAGAAAAAGACTGACAAGAAGGATTCTGGTAAGAAACAAGAAGTCAGTTATAACAAATGTCCACCCCCGCTAGAAAATGGATATTTGCCCAGGACTCCAAATCAGGAAAGAGTCGAAAAAGCAACAAATTTACAGTGGGAGTCGGAGTCGTCGGTCAATTTGCCAGAAAATATTGATGTCGTGTTTACATCATCTGACACTGATCATGAGTCCGAGTTAATAAAGAAAGTCGTCGATCAGGTGTTGGATAGAGATGAAACTGAGGAGTCAAAGTTGGAGTCAAACTCAGAGTCAAAGTCAGAGTCAGAGTCAAAGTCTGGTTCTGAAAGTTCGAGTTCGACGGTCAACAATCAAAATTCTTCAGTTAAAAGGGTTTACAACAAAGAATTCCTGTTATCAAAATCTAATTTGAGTGACGAAACATTCAAAGTTGCATATACATTGAATGATTCTGACAAATTATATTCTGATGAGGAATTTCCACTAAGAGGTGTAAAAACTGAGATGATCAAAAAGATTTTCAAACTAACAGAAATCAATTTTTTCTGAATTAAAAGATGTAAATCTTATTGATAAACCTAAAAAATACACCTCAAGAGTACAACAAAGATTAAACAAGAAAAAAGGTTACAGTTCTGGTTCTGGTTTTCACAAGAAACCAAACCCTAACCGTAATTTCAAAAAGAAAGGTCTTGGTTTTACTCCAACAGAAAAACAGAAAAATGAAACATATGTTCGTGATTTTAAAGCAAAGATGACATTTGTTTCAGGTACATCAAGAGATGAGGAAGAAAAGAAAAGGTTTTGGAGGCAGTCGAATAGTAAATTTCTTGCAAAGAAGCAAGAAGAGATGAAAGAAACGAGAACCTGTTTCCAATGCAACACTGTTGGACACATTGCCAGAGATTGTTCTAAGGCAATATCATCAAAACAGGGAGTTTTTCGTAAACAAAGAGAGAAAGTGGTTAAGTTTGAACCACCAATTGACCGAACCAAATTATTCAAAAATTCTACTTTTGAAATTGGTGAAAGTTCAAACAGATTTTACAAGAAGAAAGCAAATCTTGACACTCAGAAATGGGTTGTTAAGAAATCGGTTGATAGTTCTGGCGATGAATCTGATTCCATAAAATCAGAGGAGCCACAGGTTGAGTTAAAATTGAAAACTTCAGTCCCTCAAATGGATGATGTTCATTTTCCACCATAGAAGGATGAAAATTTTAAGAAGAAAATTGGTAAAGTTGAAATATCAAACCAATTTTATGATGATAACAAGGTTTTTGATGTTGATAAGGCCTTTAACCCCACTGTGAAACACATTTTTGGTAAAATGATTGATCGAAAAGTCAAAGGGGTTAAAGAATTTTACGAGAAGAAGATGCAGAAAGATAAAGTTGAACCATCCCTGGTTTGTGACTGGGATGGTTCATACTATGAACAGTAAGTCTGTGGACTTGCCGGAGATCCCAAGTTGGTAATCCTGGATCAGGAATCGGCATCATTCTGTGTATTTGATTGTGTTTTTCGTACAAGTGGTAAATCAGGGACATTAAGTTGTATCTGATTTTCTACAAGAGGTTAAAAAACAATGTGATGAACCAAACCCCTAACTCTACAAGTGGTAAAAACAAACTTATTTTCCGGAAAAACCATTTGATTAAAACAAACTTAAGTGTTTTGAAATCGATGGGAAAATAGTTTGTTGTGAGGGGGAGTTATGATTGTTTATGCCAAGTGGATGGCGAATTGAAGCAATTCGATATCGGTTGTCATTTTATTGTACAGTTTACTTTTAAATTTCCTAAAATGTGTTTGCATTTTAGGGGGAGTAGAAATTTCAAGAAAATCCAAAAACATTTGAAAATTTGAAAAATCCAAAAACATGATAAAATCAAAAATGAGTTTTGTTGTATAAAAGAGGAAATGATAGTACATCAGTGGACTATCACAACATGCTAAAGAATTGGAAAGTTAAAAAGTGATAAACGGTCTCACTGATGATGTGTCAGTAGGTTTTTGCACATTTAGTAGATTGTGACGAGATATAAACATAAATTTCAAACTTGCTTGTTCTGTGGGTTAACACAAACTTGGATATATAGGTAACCCCTGAAATCTTGTTTGAAAGGTCCCTTATTCTGAGATACTAGGTCTTTATGCTCAGTGATATCTGGGGTATTATCCCGGGACTTCTGCTGAAAGAAATTTCTGACCTGGTCCCCGGATAATGCTTTCTGCAAATGCTTGAAACATAGCATCGCCCTCAGCAAGCTGATGTAACAATAAAATTGATAGTCACTGCTGTTGTAATGCAAAAGATCCTCTAAAGGGGACACACCAAAAGTCGAAGCCGTCATCTCTCTGCGTATCGAAAGATCGACCTGAGCTCTCACGGCCCTCGTACTATAATTTATTCCCCTGACAGATATCATCTGTGGTATACTCACCTGTAAGACTGAATATTGGGATCTGGATACGGGAGTATATTCAAGTAGTGGGACACACGAATAAGTTCAAGAGCTTAAAACATTAATCTCGTATCTCGGATCAATTGAACTTTGTGTGAAAATTTAAGTGGATCAATATACTGACAATCTAGGTGAATTGTTTAGAACTGAAAATGAAATGAAGCTTAACGGTGTTGGTGATTTGTCTCAGAAACTGATATGATCCTCTTGCACGAACTCACAAAAATATTGTGTGTAAATATTTCTTTACTGCATTTCATTCTATTAAAAAATCCAAAAAGATTTTAGTGTGTTTTAGCATAAATTTTGAAAAATACAAAAAGATTTTCGACAACTGGTATTGAAAAGCTGATTTTCAAAATTCTGAGTGCTAAACATGATGAGTATGATTTGAGGGGGAGTTTGTGTTTAAAACTGATTATTTTTGTTAAATCTTCAAGTGGTTCATCAAATTGAAAGATCATTTTGATTAGGTTTTTAGAGAAGAGTTTGAATTAGTGAAAGTTTATATGTTTGAAATGAGTAAATTGTAAAATTTATTGTGAGGTAGAGTTTGTGCAGGTTTAAAGTTTGAGAAGTAATGATTCTGAATAGCCAAAATTGTGAAAGTCAGACAACGGTCCTGAAGCAGATGATGCTGAAGAACGAAAGGAATGCCAGCACATTGCAAGGGGGAGTCTGTTGATGCTGATAGAAAGAGTAAAGCCCAGAGACTGATCAAGACTGAAGATATGAAGACACAGCATTGTTGTGACTCGATAGTCGACTCGTCAACATCTGAGGGGGAGTCTGTTGGTACACTACATCTGTCGACTTCGTCTTGTATCGAGTCTTAGACTAGTTAGAATAGATCAGGGCACATAGAACGAGAGAATGAGAGAGAGTTAGCAAGATTTCGCTTGAAGGAATGTGTATGTAAAGGATTTCGCTTGAAGCAGCTCAAGCGAAATCAACATGTTAAGATTTCGCTTGAGTCATGCTGAAGCGAAATCTCATTCTCTATATATAGGAGGTCAAGGTCAAGCGAAATCAAGAGTAACATTTGAGTGATTCCATACCGAAGTGCTGCCGGTGTGAGAACTGATTGTATTTGTGTTCAAATATCAATATAATCAGTGTTAAAGTGAAGAATCAGCTGTTTCATAGTCAAATACTTGTTTTCCGCACCTGTATTTGATAGAATTCCTCTGAACCGACTCATTTAGGTCGACAACACGATCCTACAGAGTTGAATCTGTCTTGAATGTACCTGTAGAAAAAAATTTAATAAAATCAAGAGGATTCATATTTTCATCTATATAACAACCCCTCTTAAAATCATATTTCATAACATATTTTGCTTCAAAACATATTTTGCTTCAAAACATATTTTGATTCTTCTGCTTATTTCAAGAACCACATCCAAACTTATTTTATCTAGGTTCTTTTCTATTTCTTTTATCAAATCTTTCTTTTTCTTATTAATTTCATAATTGTGTGTTTTAAGCTCTTTGATGAATTCTCCTGGATAAAAATTTGAAAATCTAGAATCCTTTTTCAGTTTAATCAAAAATTCATCCCACTCTGAAGGTAACGCATCTGCAAATTTTGATATCTTTTCAGCATTTGACATCCTTATCTCGTACCTTTTTAAATTGTCAAGTAATTCATCATACTGGTTTTCCAACTCATTAAACGTTTCATATTTCTTACACAAAAAAATATTCAAATCTTTTAACCCAAGCATTCTTTTTCTCATCTTCTTTCCTCTTATCCCACCACATATCAAACCAATCATTTATTCTTCCAAGTTTATCGTTTTCCTTTTCGTCAAACATTTTAAACGCAATTTCTTTGTTAAATGACTTGGTTCAAAAATTGTTTTTAGCGTCCACAAAATTTCAACTTCTTGGTATTTGCACCTTGTAAATCACCTGCAAACAGACAAAATGAAATGATTAGGATCGAGTGGTAATCCGTTCGGATTGCCACTGGATTCGTTGCACTTTAAAACTTTGAACAAACAAAAACCTTTGTCTCGGATTGTGACCCGATCGGGTGGGTCAACAAAAGTCAAACTTTAAAGAAATGTAGTGAATAGGGTGAGATGTCCTTTAATCGGGTGACTTTGAATCGGATTACCGCCCGATCGGGTGGTGATCCGATTAGGTAACAATCAACAATATTCAAAGATTCAGTGAATAGGGTGGCAACTCGCTCGAGTCACCACTCGTTGGATGTCACTACACGACAAAAATTTATGTTGTCCGATCGGGTGGTCAGTTGACACTTTGACCTCAAAGACGAACTTTGACTTTTAATACAAAATCACATGCAAACTGTTATGTCACATGCAATCTGACAACATCTTTAATTTTACTTTTTGATTTTGCCGATTGAATATAGTGGATGATTAGACTAAGGGGCTGTCACACCCCCAAAAAATCCACCCGCGGAGTACTACCGCTTGGAGGCGTGACTGACCAGGATCCAGCCACCAATCATATTGAACAACATATAAGTAGTTATGAAAATCCGACCAATACAATTGGTGTTCAAACAAAACATAGTTAAGTTGCAAGCGGAAGCATAAGTCTTAAAGTCAAAACATAAGTTTAATAGTTTCAAAGTTTAACATGGCACACAGCCGTCCATGTCCCACAACGATCCTCCTCCATGCAAGCTCCAGCTAGAACCTAAGGACCTGCAAAGCATGTAGTAACGAGTCAACAACAAGTTGAGTGAGTTCACGGTTGGGTGTTCGTTTTAAGTTGTTTCGAAAACAGTTTCCTTTAGCTGGCATCCTGCCGTGGGGGTTACCCCGTAGTTAAAAACGTGACTTGTTTATTCCCGGTTACTCTGGCTATCCTGCCGTGGGGGCTACCCCGTGTTAGTTATCTGGCATTTCGGCCGTGGGAGCTACCCCATGTATACACTAGACTCGTTACCATATCGACTGCTGACTGTAGTCATGTTTAAGTGCCCTGAAACTGTCAATGTCTATCATCATTGACGTGCCCCAGATCCATTAGTTCACGCCCGTCCTCTGCGGCACGGTGTGAGGTTTGTCAGACCTAAATAGCGCTATCTAACTAATGACCCGCTCGCCATTGGCCCGGCGATTAAGTCGATATAAAAATGAGGGACTTCGTGATAGAGTTTTGGTCTAGTACGAGTTATTTGTCCGTGAGGACGAGGAATTTCATTCCTGAACCTTTGCTGTCCTACCCAAGGAGGACGAGGAACCCATGTTCCTTAACCCCAATTCCCCGACCCCTGGGAAATCCCATGCTTTGTAGAGGGTGTGAACTCACCTTGGTTTGCTCGGTAGATACACAGAAAAGTCAATCAAGCAATATTGTGGTTACTCACGTCCTATCATAGTTGTATCATACAATCAGGTTCGTATTCAAGTAGTGCACGTATGTTTCTAGCATAATTCATTCAAGTACCGTTCATGGCATACACGTTTGATCATAGCAGTTCAACAATATTCACGTTCAAGTAACATATAAGGTCTGTGCATTAGGCCCACGAGTCCGGCCCAATCAATTAAGTCTGAAATGAGGTGCAAGCCCAAACAGCGTGTATCTGTGTACAGTCTCGAGTCGCAACTAGGCGTTTGCGACTCGCAACCTGAGTCGCAATCATGGTTTCGGTTCGTGTTGTTTTGGTCTCGAGTCGCAACCGGACTCGTAACTGTGGTTTCGAGTCGTAAGGTTTGTGTGCTGATCACTTGTGGTTTCGAGTCGCAACCAGGTGTTTGCGACTCGCAACCGATGTCGCAACCGAGGGTCTCGACTCATCATGTGGTGGTATCGAGTCGCAACTGGAGGTTTCGGCTGGGAACATTTGCTGAATTCAATGGTGTACTTGGCCAATCAGATTTCACTGTTGTGATTTCATGTACTATCCAATAACAATACCCTAACATGTCTAATTGTCTAACACTTAACCAAATTAGATCAAACATGGCAATTTCAAATATCCAAATCATGTTCATATCATGTTCATCATGTTCTTCAAATATTCAAGTAGTTCATCATCATTCATATGAACCTAGGTCTAACAAAAATCATGAACAACAATCAAACTCTTGAACATATTCATCTAACCCACATATACACATCCGATTTCATGAGTAATAAACCTTCTAACATAATCAAGCCACTCGGATTTAAGCCTATGTGGAACCGATAGCATTCAATCATAGTCAAACATACATTGTTCATCCCAACATAATCAATACATTAACCTATAATCATCTTTAACCGAATGTAAACATGCTACATGAAACATTTATGAACCGATTACTCAAGAAGGGTGTATTCCTCATGTATGACACTTACAAGTAGACATATTATCACATAATTTTCATCACACATCATTATCAAACCGAATATCACACATTAACACCTTTAATCATGTATGAACATGTATTTTCCAAGAGATCACTAACCGGTTCAAGTGTGGGTTCAAAAGTGTGAGTGAAGCTTCCAAACGGTGTGTACGAGTTGATCCGAGGGCTCCTTAGTGGTCACCGGTTGATCCGAGAGTGAGGGAGGAGAAATGTGATGTTTGATGTCTAGGGTTTTAGTGAGAAGGTGGAGAGTGTGTGTGTTAACCAAAGAAAATGGCACCATGGCTAACACTAAGATTTATATACTTGTTCTCTATGGTGTACCCTAATGGGTTTCGAAATAGGCTAAGTGTGTATGTGTGGCCCAACCGGCCCATAAGTTATTGTTCACTCGAGACCACATGGTCTCGAGTCGGGTTCGTGTTGTCTCGGTTCATATATATACTCGCATACATACACATAAGCATACATGTAACATAACACATAATCATATAGAGGTTCACTTATCATTCATTAAATCATCAAATTAGTTAGTCACTTAGTGTTCAAGCGTACAACGAAAGGTTCTAAATTTCGAGTTGTCACATCATCCCCAAGTTGAAAGAAATTTCGTCCCGAAATTTGGTAGGCACTCACTGAGGAAGCTAGTTAAGTTGTATGGTTTTCCTGGGGTGTCACATCCACCCCCCGTTGATCTGGAATTTCGTCCCGAAATTCCGTAGCTTCAGCCTCAGTAGTGGGTGTACTGTTTGCGAACAGTTGGGGATACTTTTGTTTCATCTGATCTTCGCGCTCCCAGGTGAACTCTGGGCCGCGACGTGAGTTCCAACGAACTCGAACGAGAGGTATTCTGGTGCTCTTGAGGACCTTAACATCCCGGTCCGTGATTTCGACTGGTTCCTCGACGAATCGTAACTGCTCGTCGATAGTGAGTTCCTTCAAAGGAACTACGTGGGTCTCATCTGACGGACACTTCTTCAGATTCGACACGTGAAAAACGTTGTGAACTGCACCGAGTTCCGCTGGTAAGTTTAGTCTGTAAGCCACCCTGCCTATTTTCTCAATGACTTCGAAAGGTCCAACGTATCGTGGGTTAAGTTTGCCGCGTTTACCAAAACGAACCACACCCTTCCAGGGTGAAACTTTGAGTAGTACCCGCTCCCCAACCTGGAGCTCAAGTGGTTTCCTGCCCATGTCGGCGTAAACTTTCTGACGTTCGCGAGCCGCCGTCATGCGTTTTCGTATTTGAGCAATTTGTTCGGTTGTGTCTACCACATATTCTGGACCAGTGATCTGACTATCTCCCACCTCTGCCCAGCAAAGAGGTGACCGGCATTTACGTCCGTACAATGCCTCAAATGGAGCAGCTTTAATGCTGGTGTGGTAGCTGTTATTGTACGAGAATTCCACAAGTGGCAGATGCTTTTCCCAGCGGTTGCCAAAGTCGATTACACATGCACGAAGCATGTCTTCTAAGGTTTGAATAGTGCGCTCGGATTGCCCGTCCGTCTGAGGGTGATACGCTGTGCTCATATCTAATCGTGAGCCAAAGGATTTGTGCATTGCTTGCCACAGCTCGGAAGTAAAACGTGCATCTCGATCCGAGATAATGGAGGTGGGCACCCCGTGCCTCGAAACAACTTCTTTGATGTAAATTTCTGCGAGCGTGGAGAACTTATCCGTCTCCTTGATAGCCAAGAAGTGTGCAGATTTTGTGAGTCGATCCACGATCACCCAAATAGTATCGTTCCCGCGCTGGGATCTAGGTAGGCCAGTAACAAAATCCATGGAAATTTGCTCCCATTTCCATTGAGGTATCTCTGGTTGTTGGAGTAGGCCTGATGGTTTCTGGTATTCCGACTTGACTCTCGCGCAAGTCAAACACTTGCTGACGTAGGTCGCTATGTGGGCCTTCATGCTAGGCCACCAATACGTAGTTTTGATGTCGTGGTACATTTTATCCGATCCCGGATGTACCGAGTAGCGAGACTTGTGTGCTTCATCCATCACAAGCTCTCGTAGGTTGCCATAGAGTGGGACCCAAACGCGTCCCGTTACGTAATAAGCACCGTCTTCCTTCTGTTCTAAGCGTTGCCTCGATCCGCGTAGGGCTTCGGCCCTGACGTTTTCTGGTTTCAGTGCTTCTATCTGAGCAGCTCGTATCTGGGAAGGAAGACTAGAATGGATTGTGAGTTGTAGAGCTCGTACGCGCTTAGGCGCAGTGTCCTTTCGACTAAGGGCGTCAGCCACAACATTGGCCTTGCCCGGGTGATACCTGATTGAGCACTCGTAGTCATTCAGCAGCTCGACCCATCGTCGATGTCGCATATTCAGTTCCTTCTGTTTGAAGATGTGCTCGAGGCTCCTGTGGTCGATGTAGATTGCGCACTTGGTACCATACAGGTAATGCCGCCATAACTTAAGTGCAAAAACAACAGCTCCCAGCTCTAAGTCGTGCGTCGTGTAGTTCTTCTCGTGAACTTTAAGTTGGCGTGAGGCGTAAGCTATAACTTTGTCTCGTTGCATCAGTACACAACCAAGACCTTGAATTGATGCGTCACAGTAAACCACAAAATCGTCTGTGCCCTCTGGCAATGAAAGGATAGGCGCGCTACAAAGTCTATCCTTTAGGTGCTGAAATGCCAACTCCTGTGCGTTTCCCCAGCGATAAACAACGCCCTTCTGCGTTAGTGAGGTGAGAGGCTGTGCAATCTTAGAAAAATCCTTTATGAATCTCCGGTAGTATCCTGCCAAACCCAAGAATTGGCGAATTTCCTTTGGTGTACGAGGTGCAGGCCAGTTCTTAATCGAGTCTACCTTGGATGGATCAACGTGAATCCCATCCTTGTTTACCACGTGGCCTAGGAAATGGACTTCTCGAAGCCAGAAGTCGCATTTCGAGAACTTTGCGTAAAGCTGTTCTGTTCGAAGGAGTTCCAGAATAAGTCGCAGATGTTGCTCGTGTTCCTCCCGATTCTTGGAATAGATCAGGATGTCGTCGATGAAGACTATAACGAACTTGTCCAGGTAAGGCTTACACACTCGGTTCATCAAATCCATGAAAACCGCAGGTGCGTTTGTCATCCCAAAAGGCATGACCAAAAACTCATAGTGTCCGTATCGAGTTCTGAAAGCTGTTTTGGAGACGTCCTCTTCCCGGACTCTCAGCTGGTGATAACCCGATCTCAAATCAATCTTCGAGTAGTAGCTCGACCCTTGCAACTGGTCGAATAAGTCGTCGATCCGCGGCAGAGGATAACGGTTCTTCACCGTCACCTTGTTGAGTTCTCGGTAGTCGATGCACATTCTGAAGGTACCGTCTTTCTTCTTCACAAATAGCACTGGAGCTCCCCAGGGCGATGAGCTAGGACGAATAAATCCCTTATCCAGGAGTTCTTGTAGTTGCGTGGAGAGTTCTTTCAACTCTGATGGAGCCAATCGATAAGGTGCACGGGCTATAGGCGCAGCTCCAGGAGCTAGTTCGATCTGAAACTCGACTTGGCGATGAGGCGGAAGACCAGGTAATTCCTCAGGAAATACCTCTGGATAATCGCGTACAACTGGAAAATCTTCTATCTTCTTTTCTTTTTCTGAGGTGTCAGTAACGAGAGCCAAAATAGCAATGTGGCCCTTTCGCAAGCACTTTTGGGCCTTAAGGAGAGAAATGACGTTCTCAACAGCACTCCTCTTGTCGCCATGAATCATGAGAGGTTCACCACCGCGACCTGGAATACGGACCACCTTCTCGTTGCAAAGAATCTCTGCTCGGTGTTGGGATAACCAATCCATCCCAATGACAACGTCGAAACTACCCAAGACAATAGGAATGAGGTCGATAGAGAAGGTCTGGTCAGCGAGAATAAGTTTACAACCCTTGACTACGTGTGTGGCTTCTAAACTCTTACCATTTGCTAGCTCTACGGTGTGCTTGTTGTCCAAAGGGGTTGGAACACGCTTAAGCATTCGACTAACTTCTAGTGACATGTAGCTAGTATCGGCACCCGAATCAAATAAAACTGAAACATAAAAGTCGTCGAGAAGGAACTTACCCGCCACAACATTGGGGTCATTCCTTGCTTCACCTTGGCCAATCACAAACACCCGCCCCCTGGCGCCATTGTTGTTGTTGTTCCCATTGTTACCATTCCCCTGATTGTTGTTATTGTTGTTGTTGTTCTGGTTCCTGTTCAGTTGGGGACAATCTCTCTTGAAGTGGCCCTCAGCTCCACACTGAAAGCACCCTTTGTTATCTCCCTGCTGCTGCTGCTGGCGCTGGTTCTGTTGAGCTTGCTGACGATTCTGATTAGCGGGGTATAAGCTCCTGCAATCCTTTGCAGCGTGACCAGGCTTGTTGCACCGATGACAGTTGCCCCTGGTGCATGGCCCGCTGTGGTGCAGGCTGCAGCGATTGCATTTGGGGTGGTTCCCTTTGTACCCACCATGGCCTTGTCCATCAGACGATTGCTGATTAGGGCTCTTGTAGTCATCAGTCTTCCTCTGCTGAGACTGGGACTGAACAGAAGTCGAACCCTTACTTGAAGTTCCATCCCATTTCCGTTTGTTGTCACTAGAGGTACCAGAAGTAGTTGCAGCACCTATGCGTTTTGGTAACTTGTTCTGCTCCACCGCTGGATCCGTGAGGCGGTGAGCTAACTGAACGGTTTGCTGGTAGGTGGCGAGGTTCGCTGAAGTCACGTGACTTTGGATTTCCGGCACTAAGCCCTGAAGAAACAGTTCGATGCGTTTGATGGGAGGATCCACCATAGTAGGGCACAGAATTGCCAGTTCGTTCGACCTTTTCACATAAGCTTCAATTTCGGACCCCGTCATCTTGAGGTTGAAGAACTCCACTTCCAGTTTGTGAATCTCATCCCGACTGCAGTATTCTTCTTTGATCATCTCCTTAAAAGTTTCCCAAGGGGTGGCGTTGGCAGCAACCAACCCTAGCATTTGAACCTGAGCGTTCCACCATGTGAGGGCTAAACCCTCGAGAGTACCAGTAGCATACTTCACCCTGCGCGCCTCAGGGCATTCGCACATTTCGAACACAGATTCTAGCTTCTCAAACCAGTGTAGGAGACCTACTGCTCCTTCAGTGCCGCTAAAAGTAGTTGGTCGGCAGTCCATGAAAGTCTTAAAAGTGCACACGGGTGGCTGAACATGCTGACCTATCGTAGGTGAAAGAAAAGACAGAGTTTAACACAAAGGTTGGTTCACGAGAGTAGGATCCTAAAGATCCGAGAATGAGTTCGGGCTGCAGGATATACCTCCTGCGTGTGCAGCTGCAAGTGCTGCGGCAACTCGTTCGTTGATCAGAGCCGTCAACTGGGCTTGTGTTAGGTTAACGCGTCCAGACATGATCTTCATATCAAGAAGAACGTGAGTGAGAGGAGTTCGCGAAAGTACGACGATAAAATTGAGCAAGCACGCACGTGTTCAAGCAACAGTAGTTATACTAACCAAGCATACCATAAGCAATGTACTATGTAACTAACAAGTAGGCAATATATACACAGATCATATCACCTAGAATGTCGAGCCTTGCATGTGGAGCGAAGCATCGTTGTGGACCGTTGAGCACTGTACAGGTTATAGTCTGGTTTTAACAAAAACGTTTTCCCCTTTATTAAAACCAAGTTCTCTATAACCAATGGCTCTGATACCAATCTGTCACACCCCCAAAAAATCCACCCGCGGAGTACTACCGCTTGGAGGCGTGACTGACCAGGATCCAGCCACCAATCATATTGAACAACATATAAGTAGTTATGAAAATCCGACCAATACAATTGGTGTTCAAACAAAACATAGTTAAGTTGCAAGCGGAAGCATAAGTCTTAAAGTCAAAACATAAGTTTAATAGTTTCAAAGTTTAACATGGCACACAGCCGTCCATGTCCCACAACGATCCTCCTCCATGCAAGCTCCAGCTAGAACCTAAGGACCTGCAAAGCATGTAGTAACGAGTCAACAACAAGTTGAGTGAGTTCACAGTTGGGTGTTCGTTTTAAGTTGTTTCGAAAACAGTTTCCTTTAGCTGGCATCCTGCCGTGGGGGTTACCCCGTAGTTAAAAACGTGACTTGTTTATTCCCGGTTACTCTGGCTATCCTGCCGTGGGGGCTACCCCGTGTTAGTTATCTGGCATTTCGGCCGTGGGAGCTACCCCATGTATACATTAGACTCGTTACCATATCGACTGCTGACTGTAGTCATGTTTAAGTGCCCTGAAACTGTCAATGTCTATCATCATTGACGTGCCCCAGATCCATTAGTTCACGCCCGTCCTCTGCGGCACGGTGTGAGGTTTGTCAGACCTAAATAGCGCTATCTAACTAATGACCCGCTCGCCATTGGCCCGGCGATTAAGTCGATATAAAAATGAGGGACTTCGTGATAGAGTTTTGGTCTAGTACGAGTTATCTGTCCGTGAGGACGAGGAATTTCATTCCTGAACCTTTGCTGTCCTACCCAAGGAGGACGAGGAACCCATGTTCCTTAACCCCAATTCCCCGACCCCTGGGAAATCCCATGCTTTGTAGAGGGTGTGAACTCACCTTGGTTTGCTCGGTAGATACACAGAAAAGTCAATCAAGCAATATTGTGGTTACTCACGTCCTATCATAGTTGTATCATACAATCAGGTTCGTATTCAAGTAGTGCACGTATGTTTCTAGCATAATTCATTCAAGTACCGTTCATGGCATACACGTTTGATCATAGCAGTTCAACAATATTCACGTTCAAGTAACATATAAGGTCTGTGCATTAGGCCAACGAGTCCGGCCCAATCAATTAAGTCCGAAATGAGGTGCAAGCCAAACAGCGTGTATCTGTGTACAGTCTCGAGTCGCAACTAGGCGTTTGCGACTCGCAACCTGAGTCGCAATCATGGTTTCGGTTCGTGTTGTTTTGGTCTCGAGTCGCAACCGGACTCGTAACTGTGGTTTCGAGTCGTAAGGTTTGTGTGCTGATCACTTGTGGTTTCAAGTCGCAACCAGGTGTTTGCGACTCGCAACCGATGTCGCAACCGAGGGTCTCGACTCATCATGTGGTGGTATCGAGTCGCAACTGGAGGTTTCGGCTGGGAACATTTGCTGAATTCAATGGTGTACTTGGCCAATCAGATTTCACTGTTGTGATTTCATGTACTATCCAATAACAATACCCTAACATGTCTAATTGTCTAACACTTAACCAAATTAGATCAAACATGGCAATTTCAAATATCCAAATCATGTTCATATCATGTTCATCATGTTCTTCAAATATTCAAGTAGTTCATCATCATTCATATGAACCTAGGTCTAACAAAAATCATGAACAACAATCAAACTCTTGAACATATTCATCTAACCCACATATACACATCCGATTTCATGAGTAATAAACCTTCTAACATAATCAAGCCACTCGGATTTAAGCCTATGTGGAACCGATAGCATTCAATCATAGTCAAACATACATTGTTCATCCCAACATAATCAATACATTAACCTATAATCATCTTTAACCGAATGTAAACATGCTACATGAAACATTTATGAACCGATTACTCAAGAAGGGTGTATTCCTCATGTATGACACTTACAAGTAGACATATTATCACATAATTTTCATCACACATCATTATCAAACCGAATATCACACATTAACACCTTTAATCATGTATGAACATGTATTTGCCAAGAGATCACTAACCGGTTCAAGTGTGGGTTCAAAAGTGTGAGTGAAGCTTCCAAACGGTGTGTACGAGTTGATCCGAGGGCTCCTTAGTGGTCACCGGTTGATCCGAGAGTGAGGGAGGAGAAATGTGATGTTTGATGTCTAGGGTTTTAGTGAGAAGGTGGAGAGTGTGTGTGTTAACCAAAGAAAATGGCACCATGGCTAACACTAAGATTTATATACTTGTTCTCTATGGTGTACCCTAATGGGTTTCGAAATAGGCTAAGTGTGTATGTGTGGCCCAACCGGCCCATAAGTTATTGTTCACTCGAGACCACATGGTCTCGAGTCGGGTTCGTGTTGTCTCGGTTATATATATACTCGCATACATACACATAAGCATACATGTAACATAACACATAATCATATAGAGGTTCACTTATCATTCATTAAATCATCAAATTAGTTAGTCACTTAGTGTTCAAGCGTACAACGAAAGGTTCTAAATTTCGAGTTGTCACATCATCCCCAAGTTGAAAGAAATTTCGTCCCGAAATTTGGTAGGCACTCACTGAGGAAGCTAGTTAAGTTGTATGGTTTTCCTGGTTTTCCTGGGGTGTCACAGGGGCTGTTTGGCTAAGCTTATTTTAGTGACTTATTTACTTATTGACTTTTTAAAAAGTTAAAAGGTGTTTGTGTTAGCTTATTATGTGAGAGTAATAAGTAAATAAGTCATTCCATTATGACTTATTTGCTTTTCAAATAAGCAAATAAGTTATAAGTAGCCCAAAATAAGCTTAGCCAAACAGCCCCTAAAGGGTATGGTGAGGCCCATCCTCACGAGGATGGGCCGCCACGTAAGCACCACATCACCGGCTCATGGGGGGTGGGCCTCCTTCACATTTGAGGGGGATGGAGGATGGGGCTACCCCACCTCATTATTTTATAATTTTCTAATTGTTTTTTTATTAACTTAATAAAAACTTTATAAAAGTTAAAAAATACAACATAAATAAAGTCATTTCATAACATAAAAAAATTACATTTCCTAAAAAAAAAAACATTTTCGAAAAAAAAATTACATTTCCTAAAAAATAAAAAATAAACCTACTCGTCTTCGTCTTCGTCTTCGACTCCGTCACCGTCCCCGACGTTTACATTGTTCCATATATGTTCTACCAAATTCTGTTGAAGGTTTACATGCGTGAAGTCGTTGGTTAGAACGAACGAGTTTAAATCCTGTTGCGTCGGATCTACCGGGACAGTATTCCCGAAGATGCATTCTCATCATACTCACAAATCGCCCGACCTTCGTCTTCAATAATCATGTTATGGAGCAAAATGCAAGCGTACATACAAAGGCGCAACCTCTTCGGTGTGAACGCACGTGCCGGTTGTTCAAGGACGGCCCATTTTTTTTTAAAACACCAAACAACGTTCGATGTCTTTTCTTGCAGCTTCTTGACGCTTGGCGAATTTTTTCCTTTTTTCGTCCTCGGGAAATGAAATAGTCTTGACAATTGTAGACCAAGACGGATATATTCCGTCAGCAAGATAATACCCGCGTCTATACTCAACCCCTGAAACTGTAAAATGGGTGTCCGGACCGATTCCATTAACGACATCGCTAAAGATCGTCGATTGGTATAGCACGTTGAGGTCGTTGAGTGAACCAGGGAGCCCAAAGAAAGAATGTCAGGTCCACAAATCTTGTGACGCCACGGCCTCAAGTATTAAGGTTGGATAGCCGTGATCACCTCGCGTGTATTGGCCTCGCCACGCAGTCGGGCAGTTATGCCACGCCCAATGCATACAATCAATGCTACCAAGCATTCCCGAAAACCCGTGCCTTGCTTCATGAGCTTGGTACAACTGTTGAACATCATACGCGTTTGGTTTCCGCAAATATTGTTTGCTATACAGTTTCATCACATTATGGCAAAACCGATACAAACATTCCCGCGCAGTTCTTGCCGACATCTGTAAGTACTCGTCCAAAGCGTCGGCCACTGTCCCGTACGCCAGTTGGCGAATGGCCGCAGTACACTTTTGTAACGTGGTGAACCCTTCATAATTCCGAGCATCGGGTCGTTGAGTGAAAAACGGGTCTAGCCCCGCCAAATCATCAGTAATCCGTGTGAATAAACGGCGACTCATTCGGAAGTGTCGGCGTTGTAAAGGGGTGCATCCGAAAAATAATCATTCACCAATTTCTCGTGCGCTCCCGTTGTAAAAAATATATAAATACAAGGAAATATATAAATATATAAAAAATTTATTAATGACAAACCTTCGCGGTCTCTGTTAATCCGTATTCGTCTGGTAATAACGTTTTCAGACGAGCCATCTTCCTCTTCCTCCTCCAAAAGAATCTCCGCCGCCTTTACCACAGCGTTTGCGAAAAACATCTCCTCTTCGTCCGAAGAAGACGAGGACCACCAAGAATTAGATGCCATTGTGGAAGATTGGTATAAAAAAATTGGAGTGTTTTTTTATAAAAAAATGATGAGAATGAGAGAAGAATGGAGAGAAATGGATGAGAATGGTATAAAAAATGGATGAAAGTGGTATATATTTAAAGTGGAAAAGTAAATTTTTTTTTAAACTAACCGTTATTAACGGCTATATATTTGAAAATGTGGGCCGGCAAGAACGTCTGTGGTTTGCTGGTCAAGCCGGAACGGGCCGGGGGCGGTGTGGGGGACCGGCGCCGGGCCTAAGCCGGCCCCCATACCTTCCAGTCTTAAGAGATCACATGGATTCTTCACTTGAATATGGCAGAGAATCACGTGAATATGACAATTGATAAATGCTCACAATCAAACTACTTTATCACATGCAAACTAATATTATCAAAATCAATTGGCCGACAAATTATCTATCAATTCTAGTGCATCAAGTGACCTCGTCTTCTTCGGACGAAGAGGACTGACACCTGTAATGAAGATCACATGCAACGATTGCAATTAATGATTCAGATGAACTGACGATTAAGTTGACTGACTAAAGCTGACAAGGTTGACTAAGTGGCCCGATCGGGTGGGATGCTATGAATCGGGTGAGATGTGTTGAATCGGATTACCGCCCGATCGGGTGGTGATCCGATTGAAAGACAGTCAACAAAGTCAACACTAACTAGCAATAGAACAAGTGGAACTTGAATCGGATGGTCACCCGATCGGGTTGCCACCGATCGGTGAACACCTTGAGCAATGACAAAAGCAACAGTTAACATTTTCTCAACTTTCTTCGAACCAAAAATTTGAAATTTCTCTTAAACGGCTTTCGAGATTTGACCTGAAAATTTGTAGGGTTATAGATCAGCTAATTTCACACAACATATCAAAAAATCTGCCAATTTGGACCGTAAAAACCCCGTCAATTTTACAATTTTAGATATAAAACGTGAAGAACAAGAAAAGTATGAGAAATTCGACAAATCTGGATATTTTTGGCTATGATTCTGATCGATTCTTGAACGATTCTGTGCGTTTGATCTTCGCAGCCGAGCTCCTGCTCTGATACCACTTGTTAAGACCTGTTTTGACTCCGAAACGATTGCGAATCTAACGTGTGACGTGCGGAATCCGTACACGAACGTGACCGAACACAAGATCGTACAATTTACATGATTCTTATTGAACAATATAACAAATACAAGCACCGAGAATCACCTACGAACACTTTCTCTCTCTAGACTTTCTCTCTCTAAGCACCAAGCTCCAAGATCTCAACTGGCCAAAAGTCTCTAATGAAAATCCTAAGTCTTCTATTTATAGGCACAATGTATAAGGATTTCTCCTTATTTACAAGATTGCCACCTTGCCCATTTTATCTAAATATTACAATAAAAGCTCTAGATTTCTTCAGTGTCTTGCTACGATGCTGATTGACGGAGACGATAAACATACTGCACTAACATGTTTTGACAGGCCAAACTGGAAAAATGTTGAACCCCACACGCACGTTGCGGTGCGTTAACTCACAAAATTTAGAACGAAACGAAAAGCTTGGGAATGATGAAAAGTATGGTGGAAAAAATTGAAAATTAAAAAGAGTTGGGGTTAAATTGGAAAAGATGAAAAGCTTTAGATTAATAAGTAAAAAAAACAATGGGTCTAAATTGCAAAAGTATAAAAGGTTTGGGTAATAATATTATTATTAATAAGTAAAGAAAACAAAAGGTCTAAAATAAAGGATATTAATAATTTATTAGATATTAGATTTAGATATTTATAATATTATTAATTGGATTTATTAATATTAAAATAAAGATAATGATAAAGATAAAGATAAGTGATATTTATATATATTGGTTATTAGTATTAAAAGAAATATATTAATTAAATAAATATAAATAAAATTTATGTGGTTGAAGGAGAGAATGCCATGTGGCATTATTTGTAGTCTTTTATTAATATTTAGACTAGGTTTTTACCCGGGATTGCTTCTCAGGCTCGGGAAACTTAGTTATATCAGTTATTACTTGTTATTAATACAACCTCATTACATTACGCATCTCATTGGATTCAACAACGATGTCTTCACATCACCGGATTAGATCATAAACCCATATTATAGATCAAACAAAAGCACAATGTAAGACCCATTCTAATTTAATGTTAATATATAAATAAAATATGCATTTTATATAAGCAAAATACTACTTAATAAAAACTTTTCCATCAAGAATGTTCACACAAGTTTGAACATTCATAATACAATCTTAAGTGTTTCCATAATTCACATTATGAAATCAAAACAAAGTTTAATGCGGAAGCTTCTTTATTATGTGTTCGGTTCTTCATCGAGCTTAATCTTCATCCGGGCACTCTTGGCGATCACCTATGATCAAAACCAACTTAAAAGTAAGTTTTGATAGTTAAATAATAAGTTTAAACAAGTTACATGGGTCAAACAAACAAAATTTAATATTTTTTCGGGAATTAGGGGGCGTCGCGTGACGCCTAGGGACTACGTGTGACGCCTAGCCCTCTTTTTCACAGAATGTTGCTTAAACTGTTGCTGTACATACCCAGCATGACCCGATTTCACGGGAACGAGCATAACTCTCTCGTTTTTAATCCGTTTTACCCGATTCTTTTTCCTACGCGTCCGTAATTTAATTCTCCATCATATGGAGTTAAAATCCAACATCCAACATAATAAATTTTGAGACTTCTAAGCCTTCGACTCGTTACCTTTTTACCGAATTTTAACCCGTTAATGCATTTTATCAAACAAACGTATTTGTTTGATTCTTGTATCACATACACTTCTTCAAATTAATGTTATCTACCATTTTAGGTTCTAATCACAAGTTTATTACACAATTTAAACCCGTTTTCGCTTGTATGCTTATTTTGACCCGTTAAGGGTATTTAAGCACTTTCGAGCCTAAAATCGCTTTCGATTGTTTATAGCATTCCATCACCACATTTCTTATCCTATAATCTCCCACCACAACTGTATTTATGGTAGGTTTAATGTGGTGATCTATATAAACCAAATTTTACCTCTCGAATCATTTTTTTACGGCAAAAACTCAAATAGTGCCATTTGACTAATATAATACCTCTTTCAGCTTCTATACTTATTCTAAGTATTTACCTAATCATAAAACTCGTTTCCAAACAACCTTCAAAGGTTGTTTGTTCGAATTAGCTAACAAGGGCGTTTTGGTCCTTTTTAGTCTTTCAATTACGACAAGGTCTTTTGAGAGCATGTTTGACCCATAATTCTTCTTTTGAGTTATGATCTTGTTCGAAAAGTCATTATGCTTTTCGAAACGCCACAACCCTCTTTTAAAACATTCGGTTTACCCATTTAAGTAACCCATTGTCTATCCAAGACTTCATTTATTGCTCATTGAACCTTACGTTCTAAATGAATAATTACTCTATTACACATACCTGACTCGGGTCAGTGTATTGACCTGTTTTAATGCCTTGCTATAATATTCGCTAAATAATAGCGATGCAAATATCATTTCTACATTTATTCCTGAAATCATATAACTCGACAAGAATCATTAGTCGCTATTATCAAAAGGTGGTATCTTCACCCTTTGACCCGTTTGGTCTAAATGACCGATTATATTAGCGAGATGACATGTATTTTCATCTCGACCATATGACTCGCTCCGATTTACATCGTGCGGTCGTTTTACTTATAATTCATTTCTTAACACTTTTCGGCCTATTAAGGCTTACTTCATAAGTGTCATTTAAAACCAATAGTTATGGTCGACGCGTGACAAATTTACCGTTTTACCCTTATTGTTTGTTTTGGTTTACCCTATAAGGTAACCATTTAAAAGTTCATTTTCCATTTGTCATAAAATGATCGAATTACCGATTTAACTCCTTTTAAACCATCAACATGGTTTCTTGTCATGCTCGACTATCTTGTTCCGTACGTCTACACGCCGAAACATCATACCTCAACTATATATTTATCTTATTCGTAACTAATACGATAAGAGAATATTCTAAAATATAAGACTAGTGTAAGCCATACTTACCTTACTTCCAAATTATGCTTTTCCGTCATTCTTGCTTCATTTGACCCGCTTCGTTCCCAAGCTTTCACCTAGCTTGTTAATCGTCAAACTATCATTGTAAATTGTAAGATGGTTAGATTAGTCATAATTATTCACGACTATTCCATCTCACTTATTTCATAAGTCGAAACTACTATTCGACTTCATGATTAGTTAACTTAGCTTATTAAAGTTAACTACTTTCGATCACATGATTTACAACATTAGTTCAAATCAACATGATGATTAGAACTCTTCTTGTTTCATATTTCATATAACTTGCCATATTATTCAAATACACATTTTCACTCTAATTTCAACACTTTAGTTTTCATTTAGGCATTTTAACAAACACCTAATGTGCATACATTTTTACACATTTACAACTAGTTCATAGCTAGTTATTTTTACCAAGATTAACATCAAAATTCACCACTATCACTTATGATCAAATACTCAAACTTGCAAATTGTTTAAGTATTTCCCGATTACTTAACATGCATGATGATTCTAAGCATATCTATATCATCTATTTCATCATAACATCAAAACCCACTTATCTAAGTGTGTTAATTCACCAATTCCATCAATCCATAGCATGTTATGTATGATTTTCACTTAGGGTTTCGTTCCTAAGCAAGTATACATCACTAATCTAGCCATAGCTTCTCCAATCCATGCCTAATTCGCGATTAGGATGATTATCAAATTCTTACAACTTCACCAAACATCAAGATTTTACATACCTTATGATCCTCTTGTTTGGGTGATCATTAATTCACGTTCGGTTGTGAATTTGGGCTTCATTTGATCCTTCAATTTGATGATTATATGTGGATTAAGGTTTTTGGCTCCATGGGAGCCCCCTGAGCTCGATCCAGAACACACAATGTGTGTGTGTGTGTTTGTGTTTGATTTAATTTAATAACTTTTCTAGTTATCCCGCTTTAACCCCTCGTGTTTGGTTCGTTATTAAGTAGGTCACAGCCTACTTATTTCTAATAACAATATTCCCACTTATTAACTAGGTTAAACATTCCTAGTTAACTTAGTGGGTTCTGGGAATTTATGACTCAGTTTATTTATTTATATTTTTTTTAAGTCCCGTTAACTCGGGCCTTCTATCTACTTTGCTTTCTCAAAGTATTTATCCTCCTTTTATTAAATATTAGATTTATTTATTGAGTTAATTGCCAAAATCGCCCCTGAGGTTTGGGTAGGTTTGCCATTTTCGTCCAAAATGACACTTTTGTACCAAATTGCCCCCAACGTTTGTAACTTTTTGCCATTTTCATCCAAACCACTAACTTAGTTTATTTTTTCTGTTAAGTTGAGAATGTTTGGATGAAACTGGCAAATATAAAACCACAGGGACGATTTTGGCAATTTACTCAAACTTTTTTAAACTTCTTTTATTTAATTAATTTTGTTACATATATAATAAAAAAGAATACACATGCAATTTATATATGAAAAAAATAATAGTTTTGTCGCACAATTTTTATAAATTTTCATCCAACTATTAACTAAGTTAATTTTTCTATTAAGGCGAACGATGTTTATAAACTAAGACAGAAATTAATTTCTAATATTTTATATAGATTGAAAAGGTTAAATAAAAAAATCTTATCATATGTACCACGTTTGTAATTCATCTTTTACTCTTTTAAATTTGCTCCTAAGGAAAAACAGAAGCCAGTCCCCCCCCCCCCTCCCTTCTATCAAACAACGTATCGTTACCAAACCTTAAAATTACCCACCAAATTGTAATTAGAATGCTATGAACCAAAAGTTTCTTTACTCAAGCCACTCAGAATAAGTATTAGTTAGTTACCTTCATAATCTTAATTAAATAAATATTTTATTTCTATCAACATATTTCCTAGGTGCTCAACACATTTAAAAATATGTAACGTTTTACAATTTTTTTCTATCTCTACAACTGATAAATACTAAAAGTTGTAATCGATTGTTATGTGTTGCACACCAATGACGTTTTCTCTTTATAAAACTGATTTATATAAAGAAACTATAAATTAATTTCTGTCTTAATTTATAAAATTTAAAACATCCTTCATCTTAACAGAAAAAATAAACTGAGTTAGTGATTTGAATGAAAATTTATAAAAATTATGTGACAAAACTATTAACTTTTTTTTTTCTAAAAACTCCACGTATATTCTTTTTTATTATATCTGTAAAAAAATAATTAAATAAAAGAAATTAAAAAGGGTTCGAGTAAATTGCCAAAATCGTCCCTGTGGTTTTATATTTGCCAGTTTCATCCAAATATCCTCAATTTAACAGAAAAAATAAACAAAGTTAGTGGTTTGGATGAAAATGGCAAAAAATTACAAACGTTGGGGGCAATTTGGTACAAAAGTGTCATTTTGGATGAAAATGGCAAACCTACCCAAACCTCAGGGACGATTTTGGCAATTAACTCTTTATTTATTTAAACCCTATTATTTACCGGGTAAATTTTCACCACTAACGGTATTTTACCAAGTCATTAATATTAACGTGGTTTGATTACCAAACCCGTTTTTGGGGTGTTACACACAACAGGACCACATGAATAACATCATTTCCAATTTTACTTCAATGCACTTAAATGATCGGGTGATTTGGAATTTTGTAAAAATGTTTGTTCTTGTACTTCTTAACAAAATTATATAGAATTCAAGAAAACAAAACAATGACTTAAAGAACTATATTTTAACACCCAATGTAATCGAGCAAACAGATGTTGACCAAAAGTTAAACAGTTGTTGACCAAAAGTGAAACAGATGTTCAACCAGATCCACTGTCTTCTTATATTTTAGGACTGTTTTCCTCTTCAAAACACTATTCAACCTAACATGGGTTTCCATGAACTATTGACCTAAAGTCAAACTGATGTTAAAATCACCATTTGAGTTATTTAAACGTCTGTTGAATACTAAATGAGATGTTGACCAAAAGTCAATCAGATGTTGACCAAAAGTCAAACGGAGTATACTGTCTTTAGTTCACATCTCCACATTGTTTCCGTTAGACATGGACCTAATAATTTACATGTATATATATAGTTTTAGAATCACAACTTCAAAACTAAACAAACAACTCTAGTATCAGTTTCGAAAAGCAAACAACCACAACCCAAAAACTTGGTTCAATGTATCCTTCTGCATTTGCCTTCTTCAACCCACGAACATTCATCCGAACATAAAAAGCTTTTTACATTTCACAAAGTTAAGTGTAAATGCTTGACCTGGAGCCATGCCTTTATCTCTCACAAACTTTCTCATTCCTTGCAGATAATATCTTGGTTGACCTCGAGATGAACCTATAGCAGCTTGAATATTCCAAACATCACCTGCCACGTCCACAATCTTCAAACCCATCTTACGATTCAGTCCAAGATCTTCTGCCTGTTTTTTAAAAAGGCGCTGTAACAAACAACGAACAATTCAATAAACAAAGAAATAACACATCTTTAAAATCTGACTAAAGTATTATATATTAGTAAACTCATCATCACAAACTTACAAAATGACCGTCCACACGGAAAGAAATAGGTACGATCTGATTATCTTCATTCCCAACAACCATACCACTTTCATTGACATTAACGATGTCCTATACAGCTTCAGTATCTGAACTCAAGACAATCTCTTCTATCACCTTTTCTTTAACAACAGCACAAACCTCCAGTGGAAGCACTAAATCACAGGTAGCACAATTGAAAACCGTGATATGAAAAGTCTGAAGATCTATCAACTTAAAGACAATGAGATGATCAGCAGTTAATGACAACTCATTCTTTATCTCCTTCCATCCGGTAATTATGTAAAGTTCATTGTTGATATCTTCCATCCCTACAGACCAGTTCTGGTTTTCAGATCCTTTAATAAGAACCGGATATGAAGGAATAGTGTTTAACATCTTGTGATGAATGATGTGCTAAAAGTGGTCTAATTAAACTAACTAATTTTAACCCTAAATTAGACACTCTAAGTTTTAAATTTATAAAAACAGACTCTCTAAAACCTAGACCACACCACCGGCAAGTGTACCGACCAATGCAGTATAGCCTAAGTAAGTCCGAGTATCGAACCCACGAGACTCTCTTATTACGCTAATTAGACTCTATCTAGACCTAGACTGACACGGACTCTAACTGTTGATTGGGGGGGGGGGTTACGGAAAAACTAAGGAAATCTATATTAAACTACTAAATTAACTAAAGCTAGACTAAATACGAATGAAGACTAAGGGCTTTTCTTATATGGAGAACGAGACCACCTAGACAAGAATCCTGGATTGTTTTTAAGAGATTACCGATTAAGTTAAGTACATGAGTTATGGAACCGGGATCTTAAAATACTAAACCTATTAAGAACCAACGAGGCCCCTCGACCCTTCTCAAGGAGAAACCTGTGGAGCTACCTAGGCCGTTAATCCTACCGGTTATTAGACGCCTTCCCAGTTGTCTAATTATTGTGTAAGTACCCTAATGTTGACCTATTCTTTTCCAATCCTAGATCTAGGGTAGTTTGAAGTAATTAATTTGACTTGATAGACTAATAAAACCGACAGGTAAACCAAGACAAAACCTTTCCCAAGGCCTATCTAAAGCAATTCGCCGGGTAAGACCTACCAATAGCCCCTCACTTCCCAGGTATTAGGACTAGTAGAACACTAAGACTTAGCAAATTATTATCAGTTACTTCTAGAGGTTATTGGCCAATTCTCCCTAAAGAGTGAAGGTTTTCTAACGTGATATAGACACTCACCGAAACCCTAAACCCTAATATGACTCTATGTTGTGATATAGACCGTCACTAAGAATCATATGAAGCAAATAATAACAATAAACTAACTCAAAGCACGCATACACATCAAATCATTAAATCAAACCGCTTAGGAAAAATTACAAGTTTTGTCCTTTATCTTTAGGGTACTTTACAGGCGGTGTCCTTTTTTTCAAAACTTTACAGGCGGTGTCCTTTATAGGGAATTTTGTTGCAAGTTTTGTCCTTTGAGCCTAACCTAGTTAGATTTTTTTGTTAAATCTGATTACCCAAGGGTATTTTAGTCTTTTTACTTATTTAAAGGACAAAACTTGTAATTTTTCCTAAAACAAAACATTTTTAAGATTTATTATTATTATTATTATTATTATTATTATTATCATTATTATCATCATCATCTGTATATACACCACCATTCAGATCTTATCATCATCACCTCCCACCTCAAACACCATCAACCGATCATCACCACCATTAACCCACCACACCATCTGCCACCGTCCTCCATCCTCCCACCACCACCACAACCACAACCACTCCGTCGCCGCCCACCCCAACCCTAACCAAACACCCACAAACACCCAGCCACCACCGTCCACCCAACAGACGAAACCGCCCCCTTCTTCAGGTTCAGGATTTCAGTGAACCAATACAAGATCTCCATTTTTGGATCATTTGTATGCAACTTTACAGACATAAGTGGATCGAAATTCGACGAAAAAAGTAGACAACAATCAGAATACACAGCAAAATTACTCAACTCGGATCAAAACAATCAGAGCGAATACCGAAATTTCAGGTATCTCAGAATGTTCTGAGCGAAATCAAACACAGAATATCGATTGCATTCTTTAAGACCATGAACAAACAGCAAAAAACTTGTATAACACCGTCTTCGCCACCACCTCTTCAATTCATCCCCAAATCTCCTCAATACATGTGTCGCACAAATCTAATCTGAATTGTATAACACCGCTACCACTGTCTTCGATACGTTATCCCCAACAAACCCGAACCGTAAACGGTTTGAACCAAACAGAACCTGAGAGACAACAGAAAGTTCTGTTTTGTGGTTGTCGTGAACGGCCGTCGGCCGTCGCTTCTTTACCATCGTCGACGTCTTCTGATCCACCACCATCATCATTAACACCCTTGTCAGCCAACGCCATCATCGACATCATCGACATCATCAGTAAAGGAAAAGAAATGAACGAATCTTAAAAGAAATACCATAATCAAGAGCTCACCGGAACAAAAATAAGCAGATCCGAGCGGCGCCGTTGATGTCTGTTGCCGGAGCTGTCTGCTGTTGCCGCTGAAACCAGCTCCGTCGTCGGCCACTGTCTTCTTATCTTCATCGGCTGGACCCGTCACCGACAACCCGCTGGTGTGGCTCTGGGGGTGTTGCTGGTATCAGTCGAGAGGGAAGGAGGAAAACGAGAGGGTGAGGAGCAGAGAGTGTGTCTGAGTGGTTTTGATGAAGACGGTGGTGGTGGTGGTAGGTGAACTGGTGGAGGGAGAGAGAGGGGGAGGGGGGATAAATACCTGGTTTCATTGTTATACAAACATATATATGTATATAATTTTTTTTTGAAATATTTTTTAAAGAATAAATTACAAGTTTTGTCCTTTAAATAAGTAAAAAGACTAAAATACCCTTGGGTAATCAGATTTAACAAAAAAATCTAACTGGGTTAGGCTCAAATAACAAAACTTGCAACAAAATTCCCTATAAAGGACACCGCCTGTAAAGTACCCTAAAGATAAAGGACAAAACTTGTAATTTTTCCAACCGCTTACTAAACACAATCACCCATAACAATCATGCAAATAAACAAAAACGGTAAAAACTCTAAATTAATCCATTCATCAAGTCTAGGTGGTTTATAAATTTAGCCAGTCAAAGTCATGAATGAAGATAATAAACAAGTTTCAATAACAGAATTCATTGAAGTAAAATAAAGAAACTAAGAAAACAAGAGAATTAAATAGATAAAACCCGTTTAATTCTTGATCCCTAAGCCTCTCGCTTCAACCCAATGATTCTTAGCCTTGAACCCTTGCCAAAATAATTGCTCTGAAAACAATCCTTCCAAATAAATCTGTCTTCGTGCGTCTCCGTCTTCTGCCGTGCGTATGATGTCGATTAAAATATATGGCAGCCTCCAAGTTGTCTTATAATAATGTGCGGCCACCAAAAATTGGGCCCCCATGTATGGTCGAACAGAATGATGTATGATCGATAGTGGATTCCTCATGATCTTTTCCTTTAATTCCAAATAATTGCTGTCCACCCTTTTCTAAATAATACTAGCGGCCCAAAAAAATAATATAGGTATGGCAGCAATTTTGCTTTTCGTGTTGTTTAGTTGAGCCCACCAACACTTAAACACTTTGGACTAAACATGAATTAGCCCATATCATTCAATTGTTTCTCTTTTTGTACGTGACCACCAAAGTTCATTCCATAGAATATTTTCTTTCATTTTGATTAATATTATATATTAATCGTCTTGGCTTGTTTCCATCTTCAAGTGTGTTTCCACACTTTGACCTTCCTGTAATGGTGAGAAATTAGTGGTAATTTTACTTTGGTCACTGGCACTTTGCTCTACCAAACTGGCTAGTTATTTGGTTATTACTCATTTTCGCTCAATTTGCACCAGAACCTGCCAAAACACATATTAATGTAATATAATACTAAACTAAATAAAAACAAATAAAACTTATACAAAAAATATACAATTTACACGGGACAAATATGTGTATTTTACCCCACATCAAATATCCCCACACTTACTCTTTTTTCGTCCTCGAAAAAGAATTATGCAACGGAATCAGAAACAAATAATCACCTGGGTCAAAAGCATAGGTATAATTAATTAAAACCAAGACTTGCGTTAGCCGCGATTGCGAATATACTTGTCCACTTTAAACCCGAATTCAATCCTAAGCCCTTATCATGTGAATTTAATTTAAGTGCGGTCAGTCTACCTAGGGTCTCACGCTAGAATCTACGGTCCACCTACTCACACCTCAAGAACGATCACTTGACCAATTCCTAACCGTCTTATATCAAAACCAAGAGAGTTTACAATCAACTTTTTTTTTTCTTTTTTTTCTTTTTTTTTTCTATTTTTGCTTTTTGCTTTTTTTTTTCTCGTGAGTCTAGACGATGCTTTCCCTAACCAAGAGGTATTCCGGCTGTAGAGTCGCTATCCCCAACCACAGATTACTTAGGTTTCGGTACTTTTAATCGGCAATTCGATTTCACACATCCCAGAGGCATTCCGGCTGTAGAGTCGCTATCCCCAACTCGGATTACATAGACCTGTGTTACTTTCATTTAGTTTCTAGCTCACTTTTTATTCTATTTTTTTTTTTGCATGACCACAAACTCTAACGGTTTTAACTTATAACGGTGCCCCTTATACTCTTATTGGCAGTTTTAGTTTCCCATATTTCCCAGGCGAGAACCCACTAGCAAACCGACAATTAAGGTATATTAACTCAAAGGGACCTAAAACCAAACCGGGCCTATTCACATATCCCAAACTAGACGCAAGCTCGATTTATTTAATCTCATATTATTATTATTCGAACACGAGCAAAAATTCATTTTTTCTATCATTTTCCGTTTTAATTGCAAACTTCTTTTTTATTCGAAAGACATTTTCTGATTTTTTTCAATTTTTTTTGGATTTTTCAATTTTTTTGTGTTTTTCATATTTAAGACTCAAGACTCTACTAACTATACACTAAATGATAGTTTCTCATCCCCACACTTAAACTCTACATTGCCCTCAATGTAGGATGGAAACCGAATCAAAAAAACTAAAATAAATAAGAAATAAAAAAATACAAAGGGCATAATTGGAAAGGACTTAGCTGGTTATGTAACGCGTATGCTCCAAATCTGTCGTCCAATCCAGCTCGATCGTATAGCATTTCGGTCGCGATCGGCTACTCTGATACTGGTACGCTCGATAAATGCTGGAATTTGATAAGCAGCTCCAAAATCACCCGAATGGAGATTGCGTACGGGTGGTACGATTCAAACCTGCATAAACAAAGACAAACAAAAACCAAAGCATTACCGACTCTAAAAAAACGACTCAAAAACTACTAACTAAGACTCAATATACAAAAACTACGACTCTATACAAACTCTACAAAAACCTCCCCACACTTGAACTTAATCAGGAGGCTTCTCTTTGATTTGAACCTTGTCTAACCCGTTTAATTCCACCCGTTTCTCATAAACATTTAAAAAGTTAACGATGGAATTATAAAAGAATTTAAAAATTAGAAACGGGTCAGACCACCAGAATTTAAATTTACCTGGCATGAACCGGATGCATGGCATGTAATGATAAGAGCGGTCGTGCTTGCACTTTAATTGCTCCATTTTCTGTTTCGCCCATCTTCCGACCCAGAACCATCTCCGGTTTCCAGGTTCTTTCTTTCTTGCCCTCTCCCGTGGCCTTGAATCTTCAGTTACCCCTACCACGGGCCAGCTATGATGTTTTTTTATCTTCCACCATTTCCTCTACTTCCTTGGGAAGATCCCCACACTTAATTTCTACGTGCGGTGTGGGTTCACTTATTTTCTCAGGTTTACCTTCTAGTGGGGCTTCTAAATTTGCTAAATCACTAAATGGATCAAATTCCCCTACTTGTTCAGATTCTGATAAACCTTCTAACTCTCCTAAAAACTCATATTCCCAACTTAACACTTTTTTCTCTAGTTCAACTTCTACCTCATCATCAAACATACTACCTAAGGAATCTCCTAAATCTAATTCTTCCTCAACATCTACTTCCTTAACTAATGATTCCTGGTAGACCTGCCACTCGTCTACTTCTTCCACACTCTCTCTCACTATCCCGCAATTAGCCACCTGCATCGTAATCTCCTCTTCTTCACAGCCAAAATCAATGATGCCCTTCTTTTCCGTTTCTTCTACTGCTTCTAGTCTCCTAGACATTTCTTCTATTGAACATCGAATGTCTGAGAGTATAGACTGATTATTTTGAAATAGGACCTCATGTTCTTGCATCATTTTCTGAGTAGTCTCATCCGTAGCTACCAGTTGAGCTAACAACCCCATTATCCTATCCAGCTGGTCCTGCTCATTTACTCCAAAATTTTGCTGTTGGGGCTGGTGATACGGTTCCTCATAATGGTACGAGGAATAACCCTGTGAAAAATATGACTGCGGCTGCACATAGGGGTTAGCATAATAATGTGCAGAGGACCCCTCATATTGTGGGCATTTAACTGTAAAATGGGGTCCTCCACAAATTTCACACATACTTAAAACTCAGAAGAAATAGAAGACACAGAAAATTAGACTCCTACGACTCAATATACAGAACACAGATAGACTCACAAGACTCACCACGAAAACACAAAACAAAAGACGAGTAGCACAGATTATGTCAATTAAGTCTAATCAAAGCTAATAAACGCAATCGCCAAGAGTCCCCGGCAGCGGCGCCAAAAACTTGATGTGCTAAAAGTGGTCTAATTAAACTAACTAATTTTAACCCTAAATTAGACACTCTAAGTTTTAAATTTATAACAACAGACTCTCTAAAACCTAGACCACACCACCGGCAAGTGTACCGACCAATGCAGTATAGCCTAAGTAAGTCCGAGTATCGAACCCACGAGACTCTCTTATTACGCTAATTAGACTATATCTAGACCTAGACTGACACGGACTCTAACTGTTGATTGGGGGGGTTACGGAAAAACAAAGGAAATCTATATTAAACTACTAAATTAACTAAAGCTAGACTAAATACGAATGAAGACTAAGGGCTTTTCTTATATGGAGAACGAGACCACCTAGACAAGAATCCTGGATTGTTTTTAAGAGATTACCGATTAAGTTAAGTACATGAGTTATGGAACCGGGATCTTAAAATACTAAACCTATTAAGAACCAACGAGGCCCCTCGACCCTTCTCAAGGAGAAACCTGTGGAGCTACCTAGGCCGTTAATCCTACCGGTTATTAGACGCCTTCCCAGTTGTCTAATTATTGTGTAAGTACCCTAATGTTGACCTATTCTTTTCCAATCCTAGATCTAGGGTAGTTTGAAGTAATTAATTTGACTTGATAGACTAATAAAACCGACAGGTAAACCAAGACATAACCTTTCCCAAGGCCTATCTAAAGCAATTCGCCGGGTAAGACCTACCAATAGCCCCTCACTTCCCAGGTATTAGGACTAGTAGAACACTAAGACTTAGCAAATTATTATCAGTTACTTCTAGAGGTTATTGGCCAATTCTCCCTAAAGAGTGAAGGTTTTCTAACGTGATATAGACACTCACCGAAACCCTAAACCCTAATATGACTCTATGTTGTGATATAGACCGTCACTAAGAATCATATGAAGCAAATAATAACAATAAACTAACTCAAAGCACGCATACACATCAAATCATTAAATCAAACCGCTTACTAAACACAATCACCCATAACAATCATGCAAATAAACAAAAACGGTAAAAACTCTAAATTAATCCATTCATCAAGTCTAGGTGGTTTATAAATTTAGCCAGTCAAAGTCATGAATGAAGATAATAAACAAGTTTCAATAACAGAATTCATTGAAGTAAAATAAAGAAACTAAGAAAACAAGAGAATTAAATAGATAAAACCCGTTTAATTCTTGATCCCTAAGCCTCTCGCTTCAACCCAATGATTCTTAGCCTTGAACCCTTGCCAAAATAATTGCTCTGAAAACAATCCTTCCAAATAAATCTGTCTTCGTGCGTCTCCGTCTTCTGCCGTGCGTATGATGTCGATTAAAATATATGGCAGCCTCCAAGTTGTCTTATAATAATGTGCGGCCACCAAAAATTGGGCCCCCATGTATGGTCGAACAGAATGATGTATGATCGATAGTGGATTCCTCATGATCTTTTCCTTTAATTCCAAATAATTGCTGTCCACCCTTTTCTAAATAATACTAGCGGCCCAAAAAAATAATATATAGGTATGGCAGCAATTTTGCTTTTCGTGTTGTTTAGTTGAGCCCACCAACACTTAAACACTTTGGACTAAACATGAATTAGCCCATATCATTCAATTGTTTCTCTTTTTGTACGTGACCACCAAAGTTCATTCCATAGAATATTTTCTTTCATTTTGATTAATATTATATATTAATCGTCTTGGCTTGTTTCCATCTTCAAGTGTGTTTCCACACTTTGACCTTCCTGTAATGGTGAGAAATTAGCGGTAATTTTACTTTGGTCACTGGCACCTTGCTCTACCAAACTGGCTAGTTATTTGGTTATTACTCATTTTCGCTCAATTTGCACCAGAACCTGCCAAAACACATATTAATGTAATATAATACTAAACTAAATAAAAACAAATAAAACTTATACAAAAAATATACAATTTACACGGGACAAATATGTGTATTTTACCCCACATCAATGAACAAAAGAATGATTAATACTCTACAATCAGAATAAAACACATTATATAGTACATTAGTAAAAATATATCAGAAAATTAAGTAAAAAAATAAAACACAACAATTAAACAACTGTATCTCCAAAAAAATTACATGATGAATAATATTCGAAGTTACATACCACATAATCTTCGTTACCAGATGGTTTGTAGTAAAACTCTTCACAAGGAGCAAGAGCAATGTCTTGATAAAAATACAATATTCTGAAACTTTCTAATGCTTCTTCGTAATGAAATATCAACCATGAATCTGAAGGTATTTTCAAACTGTCTACCAACTGACACCAACCATTATAGAAATAATATATGCCATTGCTTAGAGGATAGATCTTGACTTTAAAAACATTTCCAGTTGTGGTCCGGATCTTTGTATTTCCAATTGGATAATTAAACTGTTGAATCCAATTTTGATATTGTATTGGCAAAATCTAAGCATAAATAAAAGAAACACTTTTATTGCTAAATATCATACCAAAAAATTAAAATTAAGTGTTAAACTAAGATCGGATAAAATTACTAACCAAACATTTCCTTTTACTGTTTTCAAGGTAACACGGAAATCCATAAATCATTCTCACGTAAAACTGTAACAGTATCAATCATATAGAATCAAAATCAATAACATTAAGAAACAAATGAATACAATCCATTAAGGTATGCAATACATCTAAATAAAAGATGATACAACTAATATATATCAAAATAACAATAGACAACATCAAAAAGGTGAGAATACATGTAATTTCTTATCATATCGAAATATATATATTTTTTACATCAAATCATATAATTAAAACTTAAAACCTACTTTTCCGATTAAGTATCACAAATAGACATGGAGGATCATCAGCTGAATAAATTGTATAGAAAAACAGGATAGTGACTTGTGTCTGTTCCAAACAAAAACTTAAAAACAGTATACCAACTACTAATCAAAATAAGTTCAACTTTTCAAATACACATGAAAATACATCAGTTAAAATCAGAATTTTATATTATACTTCAGAATAACAACGTTACATGAACAACTTTATAGACAACTTTACAAATAAACGTGACAATACATTAGTAAAGATTGAAATTTTATATCATACATCAGAATCACAGCAACAACTTTATAAATAACTTTACAAATACAAGTGAGAATACAACAGTAAAGATCGAAATTTTATATCATAAATCAGAATAAGATAAATACATGAGCAAAGTGAAATCCAATAAAATCAACAATGGATAAGACAAATGGTAGATACACGAAATGTAGATCACTTTTTTTAGAATCATATATGTCAATCATAACATGCATAATAACTACATAGTAATCGGATATACAAAAAAATTAGGACTATCAGAAATTGTTCCAGTATAAGCCGCAACAATAAACGCAATCATAACCAACAATGGATTGAAAAAAAACAGGGAGATACATGAATACACCACCGTCGATTACAACTTCTTCATTAAAATAGGAAGAACCATAATCGGCTATAGAATTCAAAACTAAAAGAATAAACATGAAAAAATACAAAACAAATCAGATTATTTAACAATACCTTTATTATTATACAAGATGATATTGATGAAGATCGGAAGAAATCGAAGAAGATGACAGAGTTTCTTGGAGAAAGTGTAGAAAGAAACGTGGAGAGAGAAACGAACCGAGATTTTGTGAGGATCTTTAAAAAGTTAGAAGTTTAAAAATATCCCATGTAACCGGGTCGGATCATCCCATTTAGTTTTTCGTCAACATCTGTTTGACTTTTGGTCAACAACTGTTTGAGTTTTGGTCAACATCTCATTTAGTATTCAACAGAAATTTGAATAAGTCAATCAGTGGTTTGAAAATCTGTTTGACTTTTAGTCAACAGTTGGATGGAAACCCATGTTAGATTGAACAGTGTTTTGAACAGATGTTTAAAAATCTGTTTAGACTTAAATAGATGTTGGGGCTTAAACAAATGTTTGGCGTTCTATATCAGTTGTTTGGACTTAAACATATGTTTGGACTTAAACAGATGTTTGGCCATAAACAGATGTTTGGAAATAAAGATATGTTTGGCCTTAAACAAATGTTTGAAGTTAAACAGATGTTTGCTCATAAAGAGATATTTGGCCTGAAACCAAACATCTGCTTAAGGTCAACATCTGTTTCACTATTCGCCAACATCTGTTTGACTTTTGGTCAACATCTGTTAACATATAAACAATGTTAACATAAATTACAAATAATTAGCTAATAGACGGCACACAATTAGCATCTTAAATCATCAAGACCCTTAACAATTTGACCATATGATTTAATAGTGTGTTTTATCTTAGATGGGACAACTCGAAAAGAAAATTCACTAAAAGGATAACATATTAAATGGCTAAAAAAAAGCTCAAAGTGTATTTTACTGCAAATCAGGATTAACAAACAATGCCAACAGTCAAGTCAACCATGTTTCTTTCACCTTTGACTTTCAAAGTCAATTCAGTTACTTACCAAATTCACAAATACATAAAATTTCTTATATAACCGCAAACATTAACACACCTAATAATCTTAACTCTGCTATAAACTGTAAAACACAAACCCAAATATCACATTTCCCATGTAGTATTAAAGAATTCACACCAATTCAACGAAAATTACAAAAATAGACATTCTTATACAATAGCTTTCCAATACAGACATCCCTATTCAACCTTCACCAAAGTAGTCAGGCTCATTTCCATCAATGATGTCTATATTGTGAATCTTTATTGCCTCATCAATAATTCCCTGACTTGCCATTTGAATTGTAATTCAAAGTCCAATGAATCTGTATCATCCTCATCCCTGCACAGTGTAAGATCAAGGAGATCTTGCAGATCTTCAATACCCAGGCCCAGTGCTTGTTCCCTTGATATTTTCTTCACCTCACCACTGGATTTGATCAGAGTCAATACTTGGGTCTGTTTGTCAGATATCCACTTTAGTATTTTTGAATCCAGTGGGTTTCTTGGGAGAGGTTTTATCGATGATGAGTTTGGAGATGGTCGCCTGGTAATGACTGGCTGAGCAGTATTTGTAGTTTGTGTCAATTCAAGTTTTTCTCCTATCATCTGCTTAAGGCCTATTTTTACAACGTAATCCCCTGCTGCTTTATCTGCTTCTGTTTCTGCATCCATCTGCTTTTGTTTCCTTGTTTGGTAAAGGATGACAACAGGTGGAGCAGTGGTTCTCCTGATTTGTAGCTTTTGTGGCTTAGCTGGAACCACTGCTTCAGGGTAAACAGACTTTTGTTAATTATGTGGTTGAAGGAGAGAATGCCATGTGGTTGAAGGAGAGAATGTCATGTGGCATTATTTGTAGTCTTTTATTAATATTTAGATTAGATTAGATTTAGATCTAACTTATAATAAAACACTGAAATTAATGTCACATGAGATTCTCTTCTTACTATGTTACTTATATTTTATTTAAAAAAAATATTTTTTATCCTTATCCTGCTAACTTATAATAAAAGAAATTGCAATTTTAATATAATATATATTAATTTTTAGTCCTATGTGCCGTGATTTACAAATTTGAACGTACTTTATAGTTAAAAATAAATAAATAATTGGTCAACTTTACACTTTCTTTTTCTTTTTCTTTTTTTTTTTGAAAAGTAACTTTACACTTTCTTATAACTAGGTTTATATCATGCGCGCGTTGCAGCGCGCTAAACCGAATCGTTCTTGGTTTGATAACATGTGCGTTTTAATGAGTTGTAGCTCAACTGACATTGGAGGGGAAGTGAAGATTCAGGGTTGAAGGCTACAGGTCTCAAGTTCAAATCGGATCCCAACCGGATTTTACCGTAGTGGGCCTTTGAGCGACGAATTTTCCTCGAAACTAAGGATAGCAGGCTTGGGCCACCAGTGGTCTCTGATTGCGGGAGTATGAGATCACCTTTTGCCATTAGATTACCCAAAGGTTTGCCTTATCTCTCCAAGGGGGGAGAAATGAGGGTTGTCTTTTTGGAAAGGGAACCGAGTTTAAAGCAAAATATGTTAACAGGGGTTTTACTCCCACTCATTGATAACAATTGCATTTCATGGTCAAACCATGAAATAACATCTAGTTTTGAAATGACCCAAAGAACCTACAAATTGCAAGTCAACATAAGATCGTGAAATGAGGCATTACCTATCTTAGGTTTATAATGCCCAGAACAACCAAAATACTATATCTTCTCTTTTTAAATTAACCACACATTCACACAAGCACCATTATGCATCTTTATCACTACACATAGTACTATTTTCTTCAATTTTTTTTGTAAATAGCATTTTTGAGGGGTGATCTTGAGCCTTGCGGGGATTGCATTGCAATAGAAAGTTTTTTTTTTCTCATCAAACTCGACAAAAGCGATACCCAGTTTTGCATAGATCATTCTGACGTCCTTGAATCCTGAGGATTGTTTGAGTAAAAGCGCCAGCATGTCGTCCTCGAGAACGTTGTCTGGTGGTGTTGTTTCTTGTTTGTCGGGGTTTTCGCTTCGGTACAAAGCCTGTATATGTTTTTAAAATGCATCAAATTCAAATGGTTCAACTTGCTTTATACTTTTGACAACAATTGGTCAAATGAGTAAATAAAACTTAGCTATAATAAGAACAAGCTGAACGGGTCAAATCACATAAAATACCTAATAAATAGTTCTATTTCGAAAGTTTGAATATTTGTAGTAATATCTCTCCTAATCATAACACTATGCTAGCTACTTGTAAAAATCGAGAAACTTACATCGTGGGCTCCTTCGTTTTTGGTCCTTACACCATTGTAACCTTGTAGACCGTCTCTTCTCTTTTTAGCCATATACATCATAGCTCATGTTGTCAGTTAGAATGCCAAATATGTATAAAACCAAATTTGAATAAAAAAGAATTGAAGGTACATGTAAGTGTGATTACTTTGATTTAATAGGATTCTTTTACTCATATTGCAAACAGTCTACAATTTGGACTTGTCGACTTAGTCACTTTCTATCTATAAACTTAAAAAGAAAAGAAAAAAAGCATTAGTGAATAATAAAAATACTAAATGCATATGTCTTCTGTCATATTTGATAGGAAAGAATAAAGCATAACAAAAACTTTAAGCCAGGGCTATCTATCAAGCCTAGAAAAAAAGGCTTCTAAACATTAAGTTCAAACTCCACAGTCTTCATGAGTCTTCATGATCTGGTTACGATGTAAAATTCTAACCCAATATACATATAAAAAAGAAGCTTGTGTCAAATATTTAAACTGGAATCAACCTCGGCATTAATCGAGTTCAAAACTCGCATGAAACAAACCCACATATCGAATTTCTTGTTTCAATTACTATGAGATTAGCAGCTGAAAATTATAACTATGATTATAAATCTGATGTTAGCTAACCTAAGAAGCATGCTTTATTCAGTTATTCACATTCAAAATCATAGCCACTGCATATATTCAGAAACACAGTTGGGAATTCCTTAAACATGGTCATAGGCCAATGCTTGACCATCTGTACAAAATACACATACTACCAATCAACCAACGTTTGGGTCTATTCACTTAGGCAACGTCACAAACACTTGGTGTGCGACCTTAAAAAGAAACATAAGCATTTAAATCTTACCCTGTAAATGAGTCAATTAAGCACACATAAACTTTGCCGTTGTTAGAGTTGTGCCAATGCCTTTTCCATATCAATAAAATTTTAATTGTATGAAGCAGAATCAACATTAAAAGCTTTGGCACACATTCTAGTTGACATATAATCTTTGTGACAAACGAAGTTAACTGTGTGATCATTATTTACAAAAAAAATTTGTGAGTGTTGTGAGCTTACCCGTTAACCGGAATCTTCCCCGGCCTGTTCACCTCACTGGAATCTTCGCTGGAGCCTCTAGGACGTTACCTACACATCAGATCAACATTAATCGTCGGATTAAGGTTCAAGGCAGCCGATCTAACTAAATAGCGAACATGCAATAGAAAAGGGATTACCAAAAGTTGATCGAAACCCTAACCGCTTGACCACTGTCATTGGCAGAGCTATGGCAGCATCCAATCTAACAGACGTCGTCGATCTCCGTCACAAACCATGTTCGCCGCCACCAAAGACGGCAACAATCTTGCCGTCATAAACCCTACTCCGCACCACCAAAGACTACGGCCAGATCAAAACGTCGTCGTCGAGTGTTGTTGACGACGACGAGCAGGTTGTAACACCGGGCGGAACCATCGTCATCTGCCTCTCCATCGTCATCAGCCCCTGTCGCTCTTTCTTGTGGGGATAAGAGTACACCAGATACAACCGCACTTGAAGAAACAGACGACAATGGAACAAAAATACATGATCCACTGCTAAAGTTTGCCATGCTTTTCTGATCTGAAGAAACCAGTTCTTTCCATATGAATGACTAACCAAGTTGAACAGGCCTAGGTGGGAAGTTCTTCTAATCTCCGAACCTCGTCCCTTGAGGATCCAATAAAATGATCAGTAACAAAGACGTCCTCGAGGTAACTGCAGATCATAATTTCAAAATCTCGAATTAGAACATGTAATTTTAGGCTAATAGTGGCAATTTAATCCAATTCTGTCACATTTAAGTATCTAGCATGTCAGAGATCTACATACCCTAATAACTTGTTAAAATAATAACCTAACGAAAGTTAAACAGATTAAGATTCAAGATTATAAGCCCACAACAACCGCACTACTCGTCGCATTCGATTAAGACCACGATTGTTCTTGTAAGCCCGTAAACATGAAACATATTACAATTCAAGATTATCAAGTAATCAAACAATTATCTTTCATTAAAAAAAATCATTAAAACTCAACAAAATCAATCTATTCTAGACATCTTTAACGAAATCATCACGAGTACTACAACTAATTCATTCAAAAACAACAAAAAAACAAATTGTTGTTAACATATTTAGCAAAATTATCACCAATTCGACCATTGTATAGCTTTACCTCCTTTTGCATATAAACATACCATCCTACAAAATGTTGAGGATCATAACGACATGTGAGGATTGTGAGTGGTCCGAAAGCTAAAGATGCATCCATTTCCTCATCTTTTTAAGTTGTGCTCCCATAATTGGGTTATAAACCGGTCTAACAACGGGTTCGGCTTCAACATATGGGTCTTCATAGAGCTCAACATATGTACGGTCTCCTACCAACAAACCTAGGTGATATAAGAAAAGATGGCCACTTTAGAGATCGAGAACACATAAGAAGAGAATCAAACCTATGATAAAAAAATTCTGATGGATCGATCACCCACAAACAATCGGTTGCCAATAATTTTCCGACTGAAAAAGCCTCTATAGAAATCTCATCCAAAACTTATATTCATACTTTATGACGAATCAATTGTCGCAAAGTAGAACTCATGGACAACGACTGAAACACTTGGAACAAAACCTTATTAAGAATCTATACTCTAAATTCGTAGGTAACCACCACCAACGGATTACCGATTAGCATTGTGAAATCTGATTTTTTTTTTCTATTTAATGTACTTCAAAATTTTGTCGTAGATCTTTCATCAACGGAAATTGAAAAATTCAATAACAGTATAATAGTTCCAACTATATGTCAACCCAAGCTATTATATCATGACCATTTATGAAATTCTATTCACATATTTCCTCTTAGTTCATTTCTTCACCTCTGTAGAGATTTGCACCTATTAACATCATAAAGTAGTTCAACAAACAACTAACAGTTGTATACTTAAATTAAACCCTAGAAATAACAAAGGAGGTGAAACGAAAATAATAATAATAAATCAGATCGAAAAACAGAGAGAATGATCAAAGTGAAAGAATTTACCACTGACCTAAATCCCAGGGCCGCAGGTCACCAGAGCAGAATAAAACGTCGTCGCTAACCTGAGCTTCACCAAACTCTGCAACTTTACATCATCGCTATAACCGAAGTGAAACAGGCGGGTGCGAAGGCAGATTAAGGCACTAGTACGATCTTATGAATAACCGATTTAGGGCTATTAGAGTCCTAAACTCCATGCGTCACCGGTTGGAATCATCGCCGATTTAGGGTTCTTTAGTTGTCATCGTTGGCCTTTTTGCTTCATCTGTCAATTTGTTTTCAAGTGGGGGTGGAGGACTGAGAAAGGTAAATAGTAGAGGTGGAGGATGCAGAGATTTTGAAAGAAAGGGAAAACCAACGTGTGTCTTCTTTGATGATGAGTCGACCATTACTCAAAAGGTCCAATCTAAAGGTCAACACCACAACACTTTCCAAGGAAACTGAATGAATCAGCTTACGGACACTATTCATTCAGTTTCCTTATTAACATATGTTAATTAATGTTAATACCCAACAATTCACAAAAAAATGTAATTAATACTTAGAATATTTTGTATTTTATGATTACAAAGGTAAGACTTCATACATTAGTATTTTGTTTTGGAAAGAATTTCATGCGCTCTAAGAAGAAAAATAAGAATAAATAAAAACCAAGCCAAATGTTACGTAAATCTATATATGTTTATGTATTTACTCTACTTTTTTTTATATAACTAGGGAGAAAGCCCGTGCGATGCACAACATGCATAATAGCTATTGTTTGTTCGTGGTAAGACGTCTGACACGACCGGTGCATAACATGTAAGACAATACGCCTACAAAGGGGTGTGCTTAAACTTTATTAAACCATGGACCATAAGTTGTTTCCTTATCAAAACTTGCCGGCCAAAAAGAAGTGAAAAAAGATGTCTTCCAAGAAAAAAAAACATGAAACAGACAAAGGAAAAACGCATAAACTCTCGCACGCCTTCCTATCTTATTGGATAACACATAGACCAAACTTTAGCTAACGCATGCCACCGTCATCCCCAATCCCATCACCAGCCAACTGACTGTAGTGAAATAACGAAAAGAAAACTATTAAAAATGGTATACTATGTTTACGTATATATGCATCGAAAAGTAGTACGGGTTTTCATTACTAACACTAAGTGCAGACGGTATACCTTTCATGTGGGTCACTGTCAACTGTTTCTTCTGAATCCGAATCTGCATAAGCAGGCCTGGGAAGGAAAAGCACGAAACATTTATGTAGACGGTTATCCAAAAATAAATATGCACAATTACATTGTTTATGGAAATCAATCAATTATAGTTGAAAGTTTTTTTGTTGCCTTTCCATTTATAACGACACCAAGTTTATTTTTTTCAAAAGCCAACTTCTCCCCTTATATGTCTTTACACATTCGAAGTGATGCGTTACCAAGTTTTTTTATTCATATTTTTTTTAATGTAGAACAATGCACTTTTATATTTACGAACTCAAGTTTCCGACTATTGTAGCCTCCTAATTTTAAAATAGAGTAAACATATACCAGGTATGTAAATAACATTTCAGATCGAGTAGAAAGGTAAATAGCACATCTTTAATTAAAATGGTTTATTAAACAGGGCACGAATAAAGTGTAAGCCGATATATACCTTACGATCGCTTCAACGCGCTTAACTGGTGTCGGTATGGGTAGCACCCCCTTGTCTTTAGCGGGGATCGATGGAGGTGTGGAAGAACCAAAGGGCTTACAACCATCCCCATCTAGCAGGACATTCTTGCAGTTGAAGGATTCAAAATAGCCATGATCATAATACGTACACGAATCAAGCTGGAGGGTCTGAGTGCTGCCCACAAGAGAGTGCAAACAATTCAGCAGTGTTGAAATGCTTCCATCAGCGTTCCTTACCATCACCGGAGTGAACTTATCCTATATGTCAGTGGAATAAAGGCTGTAGACGCGTGACAGGCCAGACTCTGCTGTGAGTATACTATGAGCAGTGGTCTTTGTCAAGCGTTGGGCTGTGTCTTCAAAGCAGACAACGACAACTTCGGCTGTTGAGTCAAACACCTCGAGTTCTAGCCTGAAACTGTGAAAGGTTTGTAATTTATTTTCAGTTATAAGCCTGCATGAGAATGGCTACAAATTAATACAACTAAACATTTTTAGAAACAAACCTTGCTCTCTGGAAGACAACGGGGTTTTCGCACCCATCACACCACATATCGTTGTCTTCACGCCCCACACCTTTCATGCAATTCACACCGCCACATGTCAGCCTGAACCACTCTTGGCTATTGCGTATGCGTTTGACTTCAACACGACAGGTGAATTCAGCACTCTGCATAGAGAGAGAGGCATTTTAAGATACTTAAAAGATAAAAACTTTTAAATAAGAATTATAATTATAAAATACATTGAATAAATAAAAGTCTAAACAGATTTTTATATTTTAATTATTCGACAAAATTAAGAAATATTTCTTAGTTATATATATTTTGTTGTAATTTAAATAAAAAATTATAATACTAACAACCCATACTAAAAAATGGTCTGACCCATCTTACCAAGAGAACACTGGTTGACTGAGTCACTTTTGACACTAAACCTCCTTGTTCAAGCTTACCGACTACTCTCAAATTCAAAATTTGTATATCTTTTAAACGAACCAACCGATATTTTGGGGATGACTACTCGATCATCAACCGATTTATACCCATCTAGAACCAATATTGTGCTTATCCAAAATGACATATCCTAAGTGTATATTACATTCTAATGCAAACCTGATTTGACCTTAACCAAAATGACCAACGTTTACATATGCTTGGTTCGCCACGAACTACGTACACTCTTTATCTACCCAATATTTAAATTACATTTTATGTTTTCAATAAATATTTATAAACGTGAATTCGGTATTAAAAAAAAACATTACTTTTTTTTCGGTATTAAAAATGTGAATTTGGTATTAAAAATATTTATAAATATTTATAACTGTTAAAAAATATTTATAAATATCTATATATGTGAATTCCGTATTAAAAAATACATTTCGGTATTAAAAAAATTAATTTTTTTTCAACCGCAATATAGTCCTCCTATGTGATGTGGACACAACCAACAATCGTGTGGGGTCAGCTTGGTCGTCACAAACTATACGAATTTGGATTTGGTTATTGCCTGTCAAACTCGTAAACTGACTGCTAGGTTTTAACATACGTGTGTAAGTCCAAATAGATGTTTGATTTAATGTATTAAAAAATAAGCTTGTGCCTTGATATAACAATCAACTCATACATGCATATGAAAATTGTATGATCATATGTAATAACAATCAACCTGTCACGAAGTCATTTCTTGATTTATAATAATACCATAAAAGGATGAATGTGTATATATATATATATATACTGAACATATGGTTCTTTTTGAGTCTTAACTAATAAAAAACATCCATATTTATTTAGTGGCAATCTTGTTGTCTAACCCAAAATGTATGATAGAAAATCTAGCACCAAGATACCACTAAATGCGTTTTTGGTTATTGGGCTACCTTTGTAAATAATCCTTCAAGTATCCTTTTAACACAATTAAATTAATTAACTTAAGATCAAAATAAAAAATATATAAACTCATTTGGGTAATCATATTATAATTATCCATAATTAAATATTTAGCATATATAGTTAAGTTAATATTAAATTTAAAAGTATATATTTCTTTAACATTATAATTTTATAAAAGAGACGGTCGAGATAACAAATTACGGAGGCTGGAATCGTGTCATGCGTCCTCCATAATATTATGTGTAGAGATAGAGATATATTGTCCTTTACTCTTCGATTTCGATAAAGATACATAATCTAAAATGAATATTCTATATATACAATGTAGTTTGTAGGGGGCATACCATGTGATGTTTGTTTCTTCTACCGTGGGTCAAGATGGCTTCTAGTGTGGTCCATGTTTCTGAATACCCAGCAACAGAATCGTTCCTTGCCATGGCCACACGTGTAGACAGAGCGGTTATAGGTTGTTGGAGAGAAGGCGGGTATGGGCTGCAATATAGACAAAGATTTATAAAGCCATTTAGATGGTCTTTTGGAATGAACAACATTAATTAACACAAAATTAAATGATGATTGTTATGGGAAAATGATAAGTCACTTACTTTTATTAGAGTGAAACCGAGAAGTTAGGGGTTTGGATACAAAGGGACATAACAATTATAGCCACATTAATATAATAAAGTAGAATTAAAAACATTATTAAAGCTGTATTTATGAAGGTAAATATGTAGTTAGGGTCTGGAATCAATGTCCTTTAATTGATGTATGGTTAGAATATAATTTAATGTCATGTTAAATTAGAAACCATACATACTTTAAGGAACATGTATAAGAATATATCACTAAGTAACATTAACTATTGAGTATTTTTAAAATATGGTTAAGAACACATAGTAAATTAGGTGACATATACAATTATTATGATTGTCTCTTATGTTATAATTATTAACAGTATTATTATTGTTATTAGATGACACATCAAAGTAACTTAATTTATGGTTCAGACTCTATTCATTGTTTGGTTTTCATGCAAAATACCGTTACGGTTGTTTATGACTTGTATTCGCATATAACAAAAGATAAATAAATAAAAACGCTTAAGTTAGATAAGTTAGATACCTTAACAGCCAAACGTGACGGGTCAGAATCAACAATGAATAACAGAACTGGTGGCACACCGATGCGTACGGGCTGGGTCGTGAATCAGACCGGATCGTACTGAATGCGTGTTGTCAGAGGGTGGTCTCCGCGGAAAAGTGACGGTGCAGCGATAATACGGGTTGGGTCGTGAATCAGACCGGATCGTACCGAATGCGTGTTGTCAGAGGTTGGTCTCCGCGGAAAAGTGACGGTGCGGCAATAATACTTCTGGTTCGTGGTGGTAGACGTGACAATGCAGCGGTGTCCGATGGCAAGATTCCGGCGACGGTCTGCGAGAACAGAGAGTGCGAGAGTTAGGGATGCGCGATAACTAATGTAATTTAAAATCATTGCAGATAGTGTAAAAGACGCATAAATTTGATAAATAAACTGGAAATTAAAGAATTGATTAATCGACATCACATAACATTCATTTTCATTGATGTATTTGGAAATTAACCATTGTAGCTTTAGAAGTATGTAAATGAGGTAGCAGTAAGTACAATTAGAAGAAAAAAAATAGTGGATCCTTATTCCTTATGTCTACTAAATAGTGGATATATGTGTGTATGTGTGTTAAATGACGAATCACCACCCCTAGCTTGAATTTCCAATGTTATAATTTAACAAATTGACCATCTAAAGAAAACTTCAAAATTATAAACACGTTTTATGATCTGAGTAATAGGATTATTGTGTATAACGTACCGAATGTGTGTTGTCAGAGGGTGGTCTCCACGGAAAAGTGACGGTGCGGCGATAACACTTCTGGTTCGTGGTGGTAGACGTGACAATGCAGCGGTGTCCGATGGCGAGATTCCGGCGACGGTCTGCGAGAACAGAGATGCGCGATAACTAATGTAATTTAAAATCATAGTCTTTAAACTAAACACATTTTATGATCTGAGTAATATGATTATTGTGTATAATAGTGATTCCTTACCAGTCTTGATGATATGTGAATGCTAAGATTTTTTAGGGAAAGTTTGTACTCCAAAGAAGGTGCATGATAAAGATGACTTGTAAACTCTCTGTTGTCGAAGGAACAAATGATTAGTCATGGAAGATGATGAAAGATAAACTAAATATGATTAGGGGGATATTAAGGGTTGAATAAATGCATGGCATTGAAGTTTCCAGTAAGAATCCATATAGACGGACAATTATTCGTGTTTATGGCCATTAAAGACGATTAATGAAGTATTATAAATTATTTCTAATTTATTAATTCCGTATAGATTAATGAGAAGGACAATTATGCCCCCTGACGAAGATAATTAAGGGTTGTACCATAAGCACTATAAATCGTAAATGTATTTAAGAGACTCATAATGAAGGTTGTAAAAAAGTTGATATAACTAAATTTTTAAGTATACTAGAGGGTAGGCCCGTGCGATGCACGGCATGACCAAAAGTTAGTGTATTTTTTGTTGTGCGGGTGGGGAAAATGTTTATGTATGGATTAAAGATAGTTAGTAGAAAGACAATGCAAGAGAAGGCATACAAAATGTGCTAATACCATGTACCATGACTTGTCACAAAAAAGTAAGGCGTGCATAGAGTAGGAAAATTCGTTGCGTAATCCATTTAAGAGTAAGCATGTATGCCAAGTTTTAAAACATACATTACAGTGGAAAAAGCTTAAAAGGAGGTCATGGAGTCCCCGGTTTTATTTAATAATTCAAGAAATCTTCAAGCGTTCATGCATGGCTATGTAGTTGACGGTCCACTTTCACCTGGTGCGCTCCCCACAGAACCATCTGAATACGAAGCTTCATAAGTAGGGTTGTGAAATAAAGAAGGGAAATATTAGGAAGAAGTTTAACTTGGATTACACATATATTAGTAGCTCCTACGCCATTATTTTGTACAAAAAATTGATAGAATGTAATGGTGGTTAAGTAACATACCTTTCACATGGAGCGTTATCCATAGAACCATCTGATTCAAAACCCGCACAAGTAGGGTTGTGGAAGAAGGAAAGGGAATGTTAGGCAGCTATTTGGCGTGTATAAATAGGAGAAAAAACATGACCCAATGATTAAACCTAAATATCCAAACGAACAAAGAAGCGTAAATAAAACCACTACAAATTTAATCGTAATAGACATAAATAAAGGCAACCTTACGGAATGTGGGAAGCTAGGGGTGGGCTCGCATGTATTCTTAAATCGAAGAAGGCCATATCAAGTCCAATGTTGTAGTTCGTTACTGTGTTTGCAGGTGGGCCTCCAATAGGCTGATCACTTAAAAGGATCATGTTTCTGGCCAAACTAACGTTGGTCATTTGTTTTCATATGGTTTCCATTTAATAAGTAACATTTGTATAGCGAGGCATAAAGAAATAAATATGATGTTTGTAGCATATAATATTCGATTTTGGACGTTTTCTAAAAAGAAACCACAATTGGAGATGTAGTTATGTGGTTCAGTGAATTTGTCAAGTAAAAAGGATATATAGAAACTTACATGGACTTTCTGTTTGTTTCTTTGAGCTTAACTGGTGTTGGTATTGTCATCACCCCTTTATCCAGCCTAGTAATGGGAGTAGGACTGGTAGGTCTAACAGGTTGCCAACTGGTTTCGTCTGGGAGTACACGCTTGCAGTTGAAGCTCTCAAAGGTGCCATGATTGTAGTATGTGGATGTGTCAACTTGGATGGTTCGGGTGGTGCCCACCAGTGAGTGCAAGCAATTTGGGAGCGCTGAGATGCCACCGTTAGAGTTCTGTATTATGACTGGAGTAAAGCTAGCCTGGATGTTTTCGGAATAAACGGTGTTGATATGCGAGAGACCCGATTCCACATTGAGTATAGACTGAGCAGTGGTGTGTGTTAGTATCTGTGCAGTGTCATCGAAACACACGATCACTACACTTGCCGTGGAATCTAGGACATCAAGTTCAAGATGGTACCTGTTAAAAGGTTTTTTTTTTAGATGTGAAAGTGTATAAAGGCTTTTGGCAACGAAGATAACAATAGAATACCAAAACAAACCTTGCCCGAGGGAACATAACTGGGTTTTCACAGCCAGCACACCAGAACTCCCCTTGATCAGCAAATACACCTTTCATGCATTTTCCGCCTCTACACATAAGTCTAAACCATTGTTCGCTATTACGTACGCCTTTAATTACCACACGACAATTGAACTCAGCACTCTGCATGGATTAGAAGAAACATCTTTTATGTATGGACAATAATGGCTACGGGGGAAACGGTTGAAATTATAGAAAGGGGTGATACCGTGTGGTGTTTATTTTCTCGGCCATGGCGTAATATGTCTTCAAGCTTCGATAAACTTTCTGAACAGTTAGCAGCAGCAGTGTTTTTCTTCATTTTGGCAGATGTTTTGCGATATGTAGTCTCAGGTTGCAGCATGAAAGGGTTCATGGTTGAATGTAGCTATGTATTTATAGTCACATGATACGTAGGCTCTTCGGATGACCTGCGGCAGTTTTGATTTGAATGAAAGTTTAATGAAAACCGTTATAGAATAGTTAACGATGTCATGAAAATTAATATTTTTTATTTCTATAGTTCCTTGATTTGTTAGTAATTATTATGTGACCTCTCAAGTGATTACCGGTCTGTCTTAAATGGCCATCATTTGAGTAGTAAAAAGGGTTAATAATTGATCGGTCCAGGTTATTTTGAAGTTATGGAAACTGAATATGAGAAGTCTAGATATGCATAAAGCTATAGTGTTAAATAAAATGGACGAGTTAGCAAGATATCTCAGTAACTCAATTAGCTTTGTTCTCTTCTGTATTATACGAAAAATAAACTTAGGCATTATTTTAACGTACCTGATAGTAATCAGCTTTAGCAGCTGCAAACAACAACTCCAACAACAAATAAATCAGTAGCCGAGTTCGCTAAAGTCCTCAAAAAACGCACCGATTTTATTCAACCGTTTAACAGAATTCGCCATAAACCGTGACCGCCATTGACAATACATAGTGTATTATATATTTCATCAAACCCTAAACCGTGACCGTCCTTGGCCTAAATATTCAAGAATTATTAAACCAAAGTCAACCCATATTAGTTCTGGTGGATGAACTAATCTGAAAGGGGACCAGAAAATGATATGATCAAAAGCTAAAAATCAAGAACTGAAACAATTTTGGCCTACTTTGGGCATACCTTGTAAGACCGAGCAGCTGAGCAAGCAGTAGCGCTGTTCGCCGACGAACTGGGTAGAAAAACAATGTGAGCAGAATAAGGAAAACTGTTTCATATTTTTTATAGGGAAATGTACAATAATATGAACTATGAAGGCTGGATAAGCACCAGTTATGCTCCGTCTTTTCCGGTATGCATGTTTGTGTGAAACACGACAGAAATTTGGTTAGCATATCTTCGGAGTTAACAGCAAGCTAAAACCACAAAACGCCCAAATAAGAAAACAGCATAAGCACATTAAGATGTATAATTTAAAGCAGTTCCATTATCAAGCAATAATGTCCAAGCAATACCGGGTTTCCAGCAGTGGCTGTTACATCGGAAATGGTTACAGACACACCCACTGTGTTAGACATCGTGGCATGTGTTACTTTCATCGCGTTTGCTGTAACACTCGTGTCACTTGGCCCAGCAGTCCGGGTTTGTCTGTGTTGAATAGTTCGAGGCGCACACCCCCGTGTCCCATTCTTTCAACTGCGGCTTTTACACAGCTTATCGGTTTCTGTACTAATTGGGCTTTCGTCTGTATGGCTGATATATAATTCCTGGAAAATGAGGAAAGAAACCAATTTTAAGAAACAAACAAAAAACATTTTAGCCATTTTTTTTTTTTTTTGAGAATATATGGTAATATGAACTATGTAGGCTGAATAAGTAGCAGGTATGTTCTGATTTCTCCGTCACTGATGGTTGCGTGAAATACGGCAGAACTTCGGTCAGTTTATCTCCGGAGGTAATATTGGATGCCCATGTCAATTTCGAAACCAAATAATGATTACCTGGCCAGAATAATTCATAGCATTAACATAAGTTCCATTATCAAGCAGGAATGTAAAGAATATAAAACCACAAAGCACCTAAAAGAAGACACCACTGTAAAATAATGCTTAATAATAATGACTTACCAGGGCTGAACATGTTTCAAAATTCATCGTCTGATATTACGCCAAAGTCCAGTAAAACCAGCGACAATTTGAGGAGTTGAAGCAATAATAAGAGTTCCTTGAGTCCCTCTCATAATCGGCTCACATTTCTATATAACCATGAACATGTTAGAGTGAATTGGATATAATAGTAAACAAAATAGTATAAGGTTCATAAACCGTTGATGTGTAAGTGTGTAACCAGCTCATGAGGATCCACGATGGCGCTATAGTCACCGGTTAAAATGTTTGAAACAGCAGTTCGCATGGAAGTATATGACCTCCACCCTCCTAGTGATAGGTGGCACCCGTGTCCCAAAATGTGTGGGTGACAATGTGTTTATACCAGTAACAATTAGTAGTCTTCGAACCATCGTTACTGTTGCTTCCTAAAACAGACAAATAAACCAAGCAGACCATGTATCTGAGTTAATTCCACACACATAAAAACTAAGAAATAAAAACAACATGAGGTTTCGGAATTTAGTGGAATCTGATCAGACTTACATTCGTACTGCATGGGGCATATATATAGCTGTTGCGGCGTCCTTATTGGTACGCTACATGAATAGCTGGGCCTCGGAGGGTAGACGCATAATACTTAACGTGGCACGTATATAGCTGTTGTGGTTGGGACGGGTGGGAAAAAATTGAGTTTAGATGTTGGTTTAACGGTGGTGGAGGTGGAAAAGTTTTTTTGCAGCCCAAAAATACACGGTAGGGCTAGGTATTGTTTATTGTCGCCGATCTGAGGTAGTCAAATTGTTAAATGTTTCTTTGTAAACGATGTTTCTGGTATGGTTTGTCATGCCACCGTTGCCATCCCCGACGATGACAATCTTTAGACCTTCAGGTGTTGTAACCCTTGAAAGTGCGACATATAGCTGGCCATGGCAAAAAACGTTTTCCATGTGCAAAACCCTAATTAAAAGGAATAAGGTAGATGGAGTCGGACTTATTATTTTGTTCCTGCAATTCCATAACAGTCTCAATCTCAATCTCAATTCACCAATTTCCCAAATCAATCAAGTCTTGCATATGCGTATAAAGAACACAAATACTTACAGTGGAGCGAGAGATTTGAGAAACGCCATGGACGCTTGCTTAACCATGGGGGATTCATCGACAAATGAGGAGGCCAAAACCTGGTTGGCGTCTGCAAAATCAATAAGGTGGATGGAATCGGACTTATGATTTTGTTCCTGCAATTCCATCACAGTCTCAATCTCAATCTCAATTCACCAATTTACCAAATCAATCAACTCTTGCATATGCGTATAAACAACACAAATACTTACAGCTGAGCGAGATATCTGAGAGACGCCATGGACGCTTGCTTAACCATGGGGGATTCATCGGCAAAAGAGGAGACCAAAACCTGGTTCACGCCTGCAAAATCGGGCAGAAACATCTATATCTATATATAATCAAAAGTTTAGCAAAATCGGACCAAAACATCTATTCAAATTAGAAACATCTATGGTTTTTAAAAAAATAACTGTAAGTATCAAAGTATTTCAAATTAGTAGCTTACCTCTTTCAGGCGAGATGGTTGGGCTGGGCGGCGGGTTACGGCCGGCGAGCGGCGGGCAGCGAACGTTCGGGCGGCGGACGGACGGGCGACGGTGAGTGCCGAGTTTCAAATTAGTAGCTTACCTCTTTCGGGCGAGATGGTTGGGCTGGGCGGCGGGTTACGGCCGGCGGGAGGCGGGCAGCGAACGTTCGGGCGGCGGGCGGACGGGCGACGGTGAGTGCCGAGGTTTTTGCTACTGGGGGCCGAGGTTTTTGCTATTGGGGAACGAAGAAGAAGGAGAGGTAGAGAGGAAGATGGATCGCGTAGATGGTGGGTGATGGAGGCGGGTTATGATTTTGGGGTTTGTTTTTTAATGAATATTGTTTTAAATGTTGAATTTATAATTTGGAATTTATAATTTGGAATATATTTTTTAATGAATATTGTTTTAAGTGATGAATTTATAACATCATTAATTTTGGCTTTAAAACACTAACATGCAACTAAACTTTTGATTATATATAGATATAGATAAAAGAAAGACATGGGCGACACGTGTCATACATTAGAGTTATCTACTTTTTGTTTTTCAAGTCTCTTAATTATAGGTACTTATTTTTTTGATTAAAAATAGTTTTATATTATATAACAATATAACATTACATTAATCTAACATACACGAGACTGTAATCTAGTATTTTCAATAAACTTTTGATTACAATTTGAAAGATTGTTTCGAGTCTTAGAAACTCGAAAGCTTTACTGTTCAATATAATCATCAATGATTTCCAGCTTAATGAAAACCTGAAATATGTAACTCTATTAGGATGTATATACACACAGCTTAAGACTTTTGACAACTTATATTTATGTCAACATCTTTTTAGTTTTTTATTTGTTTTAAAAATAATTTAAGCTATAAAAACTATGTATTTAAACTAACAATATATAGAGTATCAATTAGGTGATTATAAGCATTTATTTTTTTTAACGACAAATTTGGATCACTACCAAACCCGTTTGAACTACTCGACTTTGCTAACACATCTAATCCCTTAATTGTTTAACCCATTCTCATTCAGAAAATACAAGTTCAATCGACCGATATATAAGTAAACGGATCAAAGTATCCACCTCTAGAAGCTATATAATCTTTCACAAAACAAGCCACCCGTCGAGACATTACCACAAGCTAGAGGTCGGTTAAACTTGTTTGCGATCATAGTCATCGGTCACAGATACGTACATGTTTAGCTGCATTGTTATAAGTTGTAACTTATAAGTTGTACTTTACTACTTTGAACACAAAAGGCTACTAAACTTTTAACACCAAAAAACATAAAAACTGTCATCATACAACAGAATATAAACAAGCTCTCAACCACATTGATGTCACTACTCACTAAGACACAAAGACTCATCATTCTCATCAACATTATGCAGGTCCGGAAGATCGGCACTAGTCGAGAATCTGACCCATCTTTTCTTCTCGACATACTTGAGGAACGGCTGCAAAACAAGCCCGAAAAGTATAGCAAAAACGCTTATAGCCATGACCTTAAGCGTTGACAGAGCCAAAACCACACAAATTAATATGGTTGGAGGAACGCACATAAGAACCGCACCAACGGTTCCAACCGGTATCTTATAAGGCCGGCTAACGGCTGGATACAACATTCTTAACCGCACAAAGGCTATAAACTCCAAGATCATACCGAAACAGTAAAGAAAGTTTTCTGCAGCCACAATCTCTTGAAACGTCAACTGTGAAAGCAAAACCACACCCGAAGCCGAAAATAATATCCCGATCACCGGGGTCCCGTAACGGGATCGTTTAGCGAAAAACTCGGGAAGCATACCCCGTTCCGCCATACCGAGAAGTTGAAATGAGTCGCTACTCATTTCGGTTACAAACATTCCCATGTTTGACATGGCGGCACCCGCCTGGACCCACCATCTCAACCACACACCACCGACGATTTTTGCGATATCCGAAAAATACCCGTCGGTCCAAAGGTCGCGGTCGAGGGGGACCGCCCCGGTCCCGATAAGCAGAGGGAAAAAGTAGCCGCAAATGACGAATATCAAAGCATAGAACAAAGCCTTCGGGAGTGTCTTTTTCGGGTTATCGACCTCACCCGCTAACGTACTTATCGAGTCCCAATAGTTCAGATTCCAAAACAATGTGTTTAAGTACAAATTCCAATCTACGATATGTAAGTCAACCACGAGCCATCTCGCCGGGTCTATTTTGGGAACCGAAACGAACCCCATAATTACAAACGGGAGGATCGAAAAGACTCCTAAAAGAACCGCAACCCACCCGACAATCGTCAAGCCCCTGAAGTTCATATAAGTCAACGCAATGGTCAAACCGATTACCGCTAGGATTCGTGGATACCCGTCGCCTAAAGCCGGGAAACCCGATTTCAAATAATCAAGAAACAGAACCGGGTATAACGCGTTATCGATGACCCCACTAAGCCATTTCATCCAACCTTGTTGAAACCCCCAATACTGACCTAACGCAGACGACACCCAAACGACATAACCGCCATCTTCCGGAAACATCGTGCCCATTTCGGCAGTTATTAAAGCTTCGGGTACACTCCATATAAATGGGAAGACTAAGAACCCGATAAGAGCTAAAAGCGGGCCGGCTGCCTTAACGCTATCCTCGACACCGAACGGGCCCCCGGATACCTCGTAGAATATGAGAAAAATTAGGGGTAGAAGCGAGATTTTTTTGTAACTGTGACTGGGATTTGTTCTAGGAGAATGTTGTTCTTCGTTGATCCCTGCGTATTCTACGTTATATCCGCCCATCGGTATGGATGTTTGTTTGTTAGTTGTGATCCTTAGTTTCTGCATGTAGTTATGAAATGAGGTCAGAATGTAAATTTAAGCAGCAGAAATTTAAAAAGATTGAAAATTTAACAAGCAAGAGACATGAAGTTAACAAGGTTATGACTATATTCTTCACAGCTTGGCTATGCAGTTAATGCGGTAAAATATCGGATATTGGTCAAAGTCCGATATTTGAAATATAGGTTATCTCGGTGAGATATCGGTGGGATATCGGTAATTTTAATATAATGCAGAATTTATATATATATAGCAATTTAACACCAATAATTCAGTGATATATCAGTGATATATCGGTTATATCGGTCAAATATCGGTGATATATCGGTCAAATATCGGTGATATATTGGTTATATCGGTCAATATCGCCGATAATATCGGTACCGATATTTGACACCGATATTTTACTAAGGGACCGATATTAACTGCATAGCTGCTTGGTTTTATAAAAAAAACATGAGACGCTCTGAGGCCTTTAGGTCCCGACTTGGTTTTGAAAAGCATTAAGCACATTGAGGTGATAGGGTACCGCGCAGAGGCACAAAGCGCAAAAGTGTACTGCTTTTTATACACAACACGCAAGGTGTTTGCATAAAAAAAAAGTTATATTTCCTATAGGGTTTTAGCATCCCCTGCCCGAAACTTGGCAATAGTTAAATTTTATATATTATCTAATATATAAATCACCTACATGTACAACCTAAAAGGCCATGTATACAAACCACATGAGGCGCGCGCCTCACCTATGGTTTTTCTACAACATGCGCCTGAAACCGTCAGATTGTCTAAGGCGAAGCATCTTGCACTTGACGCCTATGTATGCCTCATGCGCACATTTTAAAACCCAGGCCCCGAAAGCTGAGGCGCAAACGTACAACCAGAAATTGCATCTCTCTCATGTCTTTTACATTTCAGTTACTTTATCAAGTAATTCATATTTTTTTTTCTTTTAATTACTAAAAAAAACTTAAACAAGTTGACTAGTCAACACAAGGATCAAACTTGAACAACAAGTGACCAAAGTTGACCAAAACTGAAGAACAGTTGACCAGTTCAAAAACCTTGAAATGAACACAAAGTTGATGATTGATGATACATCCAATCAGCTATACGCAAAGTTACATTGATCAGCATTAATTAGGTCAACTCTATCAAGTAATTCAGATCTATCTAACAAAATTAACTAGTAATTTAAAATTGCAGAATCCATGTAACTTAATTAATTTGGTAAGATGATGATGATGCATATAGATACAATCGATGCTTGCAGTTACGAACATTAACTTATAAAAAATGGAGTATAGATATAAAAGAAATTTAGGGTTAGAATATATATACGAACCATGAACAGGTGACGATGATATTAATGGGGTTTTGTTAGCTTCTTCCCAGGTAATCGGCCATCGGAGAGAAAGAGATGGGGTAAACAAACAGAATCTAAAGTCAAGTACTCAAGTGTTTGTTTTAAGAGTAAATTTCAAATTTCGTCCTTTATGTATGTCTAAAATATCAAATTATGTCCTTTGTCTTTAATATCTTCAAGAAACATACTTAATGTTTGCAAAACCAATCAGGTTATGTCCTTTACCCTAAACCTGGTTTGTTTTCCCAGTTAAGTCAGGTCATGTGAGAGGCACATGAGGGTATATTGGTCATTTTACCCTAAATACTAAAAAAATTATAAAAAATTCAGATATCTCTCTCTCTCTCTCTCAACGCATATCTTTATTTCATCAAACAAACACAACATCTCTTCACCTACAATTGAAAACCCTAACCCCCAAGCTTTATTCTTGAAACTCAGATCAAACCCCCAAGCACCCCCAAGCTGTATATACCATATCCTTTATTCTTGAAACTCAGATCAAACCCCCAAGCACCCACCCTTTCTCTCTTCACCTACAATTGAAAACCCTAACCTCCTCTCCATTTCCTTTTAACGCCTGTGCACACCACACCCCCCACATTCTCAGATTACTTCATCTCTTCCAAACACCCATGTCTCATTCATTTTTTTTAACACAAATCATGACCTCTACATACCAGATCAAACCTCCTCATCATCTCTACACACACCACTCGAAGCACCTCCCCCTCTCGTTTCCGATTTCGGCAGCAGATGAAGACGCTCCGCCGTGAGCGGCGGTGGTGGTGACTATGTTCAGCGAAACCCCCCCTCCTTCGTGCTTCTGACAACCCTCACCTCCCTATTCCTCGAGTCGGGTTGCCGGCTCCAACCGTTCCCGGTCACTCACGCACACCCAACCACCCGTCTCCACTCCCCTGCCTTCACTCTCCATTGAAGTGTCCGATTACAGTGACCATCCACTCCGTCACAACAGCATCCATCAGAAGGTATAGCCAAAATTCTCTAAACAACACCGTTTTCTTCTCCGGTAACACCACCACCGTCCACCATCCTTTCTTCCCCGAACAGATTTGACTCAAATCTTGGATGGTGAGTTCAGATCTGAAGGATGGTAGGTATAGAGGATTTGTTTTTTTAGATGAGGGGGTGGTGGTAGGTGGTGCTCGTGATGATGGTTGTCCGATTTGGTGTTGGCAGATGATGCTCGTGATGGTGGTTGTCAACAGATTTGCTGGAGCTGGTGATGAAAGGAGATGTTGTGTTTGTTTGATGAAAGGAGATGTTGTGTTTGTTTGATGAAATAAAGATATGCGTTGAGAGAGAGAGAGAGAGAGATCTGAATTTTTTATAATTTTTTTAGTATTTAGGGTAAAATGACCAATATACCCTCATGTGCCTCTCACATGACCTGACTTAACTGGGAAAACAAACCAGGTTTAGGGTAAAGGACATAACCTGATTGGTTTTGCAAACATTAAGTATGTTTCTTGAAGATATTAAAGACAAAGGACATAATTTGATATTTTAGACATACATAAAGGACGAAATTTGAAATTTACTCTTGTTTTAATAAACATGATTAATATTTTTTTTATGTTTTAAAAAAATAATAATAATAATAAATCAACTTAGGCTGGTTGTAATGGACTACGCTAGTCAGGAGTGGCCGACCTTTGAACTTTTCGCTCAGTAGTGGAGAGTATATAGTTGTCGTATAAAATTTTTTGGGCATATACGTTTTCGACCCCTGGTTCTATAGAAATATTTGGGTATATATGTTTTCGACCTCTCGATCAGAAATCTCAAGCTTCGTCACTGACGCTAGTGACCTACAATCTTCTATTAAATAAACCAAATTGTCCAAACATTGTCGATTATATTGTGCTTGTAGTTTTTTTTATTTAAAGTTTATTTTTTGTTAAATGGGCTCGTTTAATATCGTGTAAATAAGGTTCTAATCACGATAAATATGTCTGTAAGTTTATTTTTATAATTATCGTCTGTTTAGTAATATTGTTTATTCTTATAGACCATTTGTCTTTACATAGAGTTAATGACCTTGTAGTTGAGGAGTACAAAGGTGTTGAAAATGTATCGTTCCCATGGATTGAGAGTTCTAACACTATTGTGGACAAAATGTGTATAAGGGTTGTGGGAGCTTGTCATTTCATACCTAAGTTTAAATGTTAACATTTATAAATCACAACTAGATTTTTTATATTTAATAAAGTATGTTATTTAATATAATAGATTATTATTATTATTATTACTATTATTATTATTATTATTATTATTATTATTATTATTACTTTCTTCAAGTATAAAGAAAAATACTAAACTATTAATAAATAAATATGATATAAATGCATTTATAAATTTCACATATTAAGGTAAAAAAATATTTGAAAGTTGGGCTATGATGGAGGTAAAGTTTTATATTTCATGTAAGTATAATCTATAACAAGAAATTATCTAATTTTAAAAGTTTTAATTAAAACAATAAACTATATGTAAATGATAATGTTTTATTAACATTTCATTTCTAATTAAAATTTTAAATGATATAATGAGTCCATATGAATGCCCTTTTCTCTCGGGACATCCTTGCATAAAACAATCCTTCCTCTCTTTTTTTTTTCTCGAAAACAAGTTGAGCCAACGTGTATTTAACTATTTACTCTAACTTAAGTGTTTAAGATTATCTAATTAAATTAGTTATTTAATTAATTAGAGTGTTTATTTTGTAGTATATATTTCAAAAACTATAAATAAATAAGTAGTTTATTTTGTTTTATATCATAAAACATGTGGCTAAACACTTTAATGTTCATCCAAAAGAAATAAAGATCAAAGAAAATTGTTAGAAAATGCAACTATAAATACCAAATAATGTGACAATGTGACCGATTAAATAAAAAGAAATCCAATCTATCATGTTTATGTGATTTACTGATTTATCAAAATATATGTAAGTATCATGTCATGGTGTTTATTCTATCCATATGACAGAATAACTATATGTTAATGAACATTCTTAAACATCTTTTGATAAAATAATTCAAAATCATTTATTATGATCATACTCATAAAAGTTCATGTTTACCAAATGACACTTAGACCATGTGTAGTGGTTTAGGTGAATAATGCCCCTACCCTTGGGCGTTTTCCGTCATGTGGCAGTACAGTCAGCAAGGGGCATTATTTGGCGTTTTTTTTTAAAATGGGTGTAGTGGGGATGTGGGTATCATGTTAAAGGGTGTAAATAATTAAATAAAAATAAAAAAAATCAACAAAAAAAACCTATTGGATTAAAAAAGGGAATCTTAAATGCCATTGGCCAAACACATATGTTGAGGGCGTCGTTTAAAACACGCCAAGTGAATTTTTTTTTCAAAAAAACCGCAAAAGAACACCCCATGTAATGGGTCTTCGGCGTTATTAGGCGTTTTTTTTTAATTTAAAAAAAAAACACCCCACTACACATGGCTATGTATATATTACTTTACTATTGTATTAATTAAATTGTATATTACTATCATTAGTTGTATTATTATTATTATTATTATTATTATTATTATTATTATTATTATTGTTATTATTGTTGTTTTATTCAAACCGACCACTGAGCACATACCATCATCATCTTTTAACCATGCCACCCATCAATATCATGTGACCCCGTTTCACTCCAACTTCCATAGACTAAAGCATAAACGATGAAACCCCACACCAATATAGATAAACTAATCCATATATCGTATGTATATAATGTAGTGTCAAATTTAATTTAATTATATATTTAATAGTTACCCTTGTATTATAGTATTTTTATTACTTTATCTCAATTTCTTTTATAAAAAAAGAAACAACACAATGTTTAACATGTAATTTGTACATTAAAATTATATATTATAGTGTTTAATATGTAATTTGTACATTAAAATTATATATTATAGAATATTGTATAACAATTATGTCAGTAATCGAATGACAAATTTGATATGGTATCATTTATATCCTATAAGAGCATCTCCAAAGACGTTTTTGGATACCATCCAAAACCTAGGTGGAAGTAAGGGGATAGAGAAATGGAGGAGAGAGGGTAAAAAAAACTAGGGCTGTCAATTTTACACGAATACACGACACGTACCTACACGAAGTTAACAGGTATCGTGTATGGCCTTAACAGGTATCGTGTACCAAACAGGTAGACACGATATTACATGTTAATTTTCGTGTATAAACAGGTTAAATACCTATTTACCTGTTAATACCCGTTAGTACACGATAAGAAATTAAATTAAATAAAAATCATCAGCCATGTACGTGTGGGTTCCTTAATTCATTTCTATTTTCATTCCTCATTCAATTAAAAAAATAAAACCCTAAACTCCCTCTGTAACTCTCAGATAGCATGTCGTGTTCGTGTCTTTGTTCGTGTTAACAGGTATTAACAGGTAATTTTCGTGTATAACAGTCGAACAGTCGCGTTAACAGGTATTAACAGGTAATTTTCGTGTATATCGTGTCGTGTTCGTGTTTGAAAAAAAAGACACGAAAAGTTATCGTGTCGTGTTCGTGTATGGTATTTAGTGTATCGTGTCTTATCGTGTCGTGTCTTATCGTGTACGGGTATACACGATATGTCAGCCCTAAAAAAAACTAAATATCGTCCATAAAACTAGGGGTGTTAGGAGTGGAGTCGGCAAAGGGTGCAGCAAAGCGGATTGCCGCTTTGCCGCGCGGTAAACACCGCCGCCAACCCTTTGCCGATGCCGAGAATCAAGAGGATCGGGGAGTGCATGCCGACGCGGGGACCAAGGTTTCAAACGGAATTCTAGCCGTTGGGTATTAAAAAAAATTCATTTTTACCTTTTATAAATTAACTATTTCAAATCCATTTTCTCCAAACATTACTCTCATCCATTTTTACCACATTTCATTCTAATTTTTTCAAATCTTTTCAAAAAAATGGAAGGCTCAAACAAAGGTGAAGGCAAGAAAAAAATGGTAGGGTCCGGTTCGAAGTCGAGGGCTCAAGATAAACGTGGTTCGGGTGGTTCTAGTGTTCCGTTTCATCTCCACCTTGGGTTTGCGAATCAAACCCAACCTCCATTTTATTTTAATCAACCCATGCATCAACCTTTCGGTTATGATACCCAACCCATCCAAAATTGGATGCAACACGGTCCGACGATGACTTGACCCGGTTATTATGATTACTCCCTAGAATCCCAAAATGCTTTTGACCCGTTTGCTTTTCAAACCCCAAGCTCACTATCACCGAGACTTTTTCAAACCCCAATGTCACAATCACTGAGAGACATACAAGATGACTCTGATGAGGAGTTCGTGCCGGAAACCCAAGAACAAGAGTTAGATGAGGATGAAGATGTTGAGGTTGAAGAAAATCCCGTGAACGAACCCGCACCGGAAAGAAAAGGAAAAGCAAAATGGGAAACTTGGACGCCTAGACAAGAAGAGGCGTTGGCAAAGGGCTTTTGTTCATTGCACTTTGAATAAAAAGAAAAGCAATCAACAAAAGGCGGATGGGTTTTGAAAGAAAGTTCTAAACCTCTACAATCAAACGGTCGGAGGAAGTAACCGAACCCACCACCAACTTCGATCAAAATGGATGACGATGCAAACAAAATTAAACACATTCAACAGTCTATATCATCAAGCGGTAATTTTTTTATACGGTTTATTTTTTAACGAAATATTTGGATTAAGTTGTTGATAATTTATTATTTTAGGATCGTTTACGTCTTAGCGGGAATGACGATGCTTATGTAATGAAGCAAGCGCTAAAGGATTACAAAAGCAAAGAAAAATTGATTTTGCTCATATTGCGGCTTGGGAGATTGTTAGAACAAATCAAAAGTGGTCGCCGATACCTTTGTTGGGTGAAGAAAGCTCCGGCTCGGGTCAAAAAAGAAAGTCTTCGGATTCGGGAAATTATAGACGAGGATCACCGAATGTCGAAATCTCGAGCGGATTCGGTATTCCCGACATAAACGAGGATCCCTCGCCAAGACGACAAACGAGAAAGGAGAGAAAGGACAAAGGGCCATTTTCAAGAAACAAATATTTAAGAGATATAACACACAAATTCGAAGAGTACAAGGCCATGAAAAAAGAGATAATGAAAATTAAACGTATACGGGAAGAAAAATACTTGACCTTGGCGGATGAGCAACGAGAGGCGTTGCGACAAACAATGTTTGACAAGGACTTGGAGACGTTTAATCGGCCTACCAACAATGTTCACCCTGCGATGTTGGAAATCACACTCGCTAGAAAACGTGAGATCGCAAAAAAATATGGATGGCCTTGTGATTTTTAGTTTTTTTTTTAAAGTTAGATTTTATTTAAAATGTAATGCTTTATTTTTATTTATAAAAGTTTGATTTTTTTTCCATTTTATCTTAAATTTTAAAAAAAATAGAAAATAAAAAAAAATTTGCCACTCAGCAAGTGTTTAAACCATTGCCAACACTTTTCAGCAAAGTTTAAACACTTTTGACTGATTGACATGGCGCACTCTGATTGGTCGTTTTTTTGGTTTGCCACTCTAAGGTGTTTAACCACTCCTAACACCCTAAGACATCTTCGTTTGGGAATTTGGGAAGAAAAAGAGATTGAAAGGGTGAGAGAGGGTGTAATGATGCTTATGTGAACAATACACCCCATCCATCCACCCACTCACACCCCTCTTCTTCATCGGGTGTTTTTTTAACGATAAACTACCTACTCATAAATACTTCATTTTACCTTCAATGAAACTTGAATCCTTACCACTTAGACCATGTGTAGTGAGACATTATCATAATGCCCCTCACTTGGGCTTGAAGTGACATTATGGGAGGTGAACGTAAAAAAGGATGTAGTAGTATAATGGCTCATAATGGCCCAACAATAATTACCCAATTATTATCTTTTTAGAAAAATAAAACAAATAATATTATAATAAATGTGTTGGAAAATTCTTATTGGTCAAATCAAGTTTGAGGAGCCGTGCTTGAGGAAACGCCCAACACAATTTTTGGACAAAAACGCCCCAGGAGAGGTGTGTTGGGCGTTTTGGGGCATTATGGGGCCAAAACACGCCAAAATAACTCACCACTACGGGTGGTCTTGTTACGAGAGGGGACTACACTTTTGTTAATGAAGTATCAACAATTAATGCTTAATTTATTTTAATTAACTATTAGCACGTGCTAAAAAATCTCCAAACCTTCTATATAATCCTTATTGTTCTTGCAAGAGCCAACATCAGCCATTGATACTAATCATGAGATTTAGTAAAGTAACGACATAAAATAACATCATAATTATCTTAATATTTCATGTTATCAATTATAATATGATATTACACTCAATAAATCGTTATTTGCCAATAAATAACACAAAACATACATTTGAGAAAATATGTTGTTCTTTAATGACATAAAAAACTGAAAAATACTTTTACTGAGTTTATGACCAAATTGAAAACTATAAAATATAAAATAAAACATCTTGTAGTTTTATAATATCCAACTTTATAAAAATATTGATTGCTATTCAAAACTAAACAAAAATATCAAGACATGACGTGATAAAATACGTCACTTGAGTTGTAACTCAATGGTAAAAGGGGAAAGTCTCTTACCATGTCGATAAGTGTATAAGGAGTGGTTAAATACTTGAGAGTGACAAATTAAAAAATCAATTAATCAGAGTGCGCCACATCAATCAGTGAAAAGTGTTTAAACTATGCTGAAAAGTGTTGGCAATGGTTAGACACTTGGTGAAGTGGTAAACTTAAAAAAAAAATGTGTGATTGGTTGAGAGATGGCATGGACCCCACCACACACACCCCTTCTCTTTCCTTCCTCCTTTCACCGCAACGGCATTTGGTCACCGATCAAGGTTGAAACCGAGCGGCAAAGGAGGGTTGGCGGCGGCGTTCCCGCGCGGTAAACCCTCTTGCCGCTCACCCTTACCGCACCACACCACTCCGTATCCCCTAAGGTGTAAAAAAAGTGTAGTTTATAGTATTAAAAAAAAAAGATATATTTCCTAAAAACTAAAAATAAAAGGTTTTTCGTTTTTATATAGATTGAATTTTAATCATGAAAGCCTTCCACGAGAGCACGCTTATATGACTTTGATGTTATGACTTTTGAGTATCTAATAATCATTCATAACCCTTAAAGCGTCTTATTCATGTTTAATGTCCATTTAAATTAAACTATTAGATGACTTTTTATATAAATATTATTTTTTTCATATTAACTATCAAATCAAGTATTTTTTTTTCTTATAAAACCTTTAAAAGTTTCTTAAAAAGAGACTAAATAAATATCGAAGATTTGATTTTCATAAATAAAAAAATATATGCTAAAATAAAAACTAAAAAGAAAATTTGTACACTATAACCAATGTTGTTAACGCCTCCTACACCGCCTAGAGTGCGTCAAAAAAGCTACAAAGAGGGGTTGTGACTTGTGAGTAGAATGGTGGGCATGAAAAGGGATACTTGGTGACGATATAGGTGAACCAATGAGAACCATCCATTTGGAGGGAGGGGGAGTTTAGAAGCCTTTACCTCACACCACCGAGTTTTAATGAGTTTTCAACAAATTGTTGAGAAATATTTATATGTTAATATTCTACTAGTTATATTTATACGATTTTTTATAATATTTTTTTAATCTTAAAAACCATAAATCAAATCTTGTTACGTTCGATAAAGTTAACTAAAATACATGTTCATACGTAGAGAGATGTTTTTTTGTTAGCGTGTATGCCATCTATGGTTCTTGCTAACGTGTATGCTATATGTAGTTATCTACTGACTTGTAATACCTTCTTACGACACTTTTTACCGCTTTACAAAGGTTCTCATGTCAATATACTTACACACCTTAAATCTCTTTTTATCAAATTTTGATGAGATTATATTGCATACCTAATCTATGTGAATATGCTTACGCACCTTAAATCTCTTTTTATCAAATTTTGATAAGATTATACTGCATATCTAATCTCTTTTATAAAAGTCCTCAAGAGAAATTAGTGATGTACTTTACAAACAAAAGATTGGAAGTTTAAATTTTGTATGATGTTAATTGTGGTGTATTTATCTTAAAAAAAATGTATAAATTGTTGTTCAAGAAAATATTAAAGAAAATAAAATATAATTACCAATATTGTTAAAATGTTAAGCATTTCAAATTATGAAAAAAAAGTTTTTATAGTATTTAACTCAAAATCAATACATAAAATTTATAATATCATTATTAAATGCATTCTTGTTTTTTCAAGCAGGATACACAATATTATTTATTTTAATTAAAATACAAGTAATAAATTTGCATGCTAAAGAAAGAGATAAGAAAGTGATCACCTGATCATCCACCTTGGCGGTGCAATCTCCGGAGCTTTTTTCCGATGAAGCCACCGGAGTTGTTTTTGCCGGTACACCAGTGGTGATAGTGACCTCACTGATCCCATGAACCGAACACTTGGTCGGTGAAGCCGGTTTTCGAACTTGTTGATCTGAAAGTTGTTTATGATGATCCATAGATGCAATGAGTGTTTGTTTGTTTCAGAACAACTTTTTTCAAGAGATATCGATTTTGGGTCGATGTTAGACTGTTAGAGGGGAGTGTAATTTTATGATGTGTTGTTATACTCACCCGTCATGAATAGTAATAATGAGTGAGAATTGACAATTAAGTTACACAAGTTGTCCTCTAGGAGTTTCTTACGTTACATTTATTGCTCGTAACTATTTATGTATTGTCATTTTCTTCCAAACACAATAAACGTATAGAGTTAATTCTAATCTCATATCCAATTACCAAGTGGTGTTCCGTTCTTGGTATCGTACATGTTAGTTGTTAGTTGTAATCGAGTTTGCAAGCATGCTCATGAGTATTAGGTATAACTCTTTATGATCTTAAATAGTTAGATGATCCACATGTTCCCGAATGATGAAACTTACCCAGTCTGCCGTAAAGCATGCCTTGATAAATACAGGGAGCATGCGTTACACTGTAGAGAGTTGCCGGGGTTTAAGTAACGCCATGACTTTGTTCGAGACGCGTTAATGGATATTCTCAGGCGTGTAGGGATCTCGGCACAGAAAGAGGCACCGGTTAATTTCCTTACAGATCCGTCGGATGGGAGATCCACCTTACGCCCGGCTGACGTGCTAGTTTTTGGTTGGGAGGGCGGGAAACATGCTTGTGTCGATCTCACAGGTGTATCCCCCCTAGCCGGGTTCCGGGAAAATGGGTTTGTGGCGGGGCAAGCGGTACTGAAAGCAGAGTCAAAGAAGGTAGAAAAGCACGCGAAAGCTTGTGAGGATAATCAGCATGCCTTTGTCCCCCTGGCGTTTGACACGTTCGGCTCCTTGGCGCCAGAGGCAGTTCGGTTCTTGTCTAGAGTTCAGCGTGTGGTCCACAACAACTTTTCGACCCCTCAGGGGCGAGGCTTTGTTTTTAGTAGATTAGGTTTTTTTTATTCAGAAAGGGATGGCGGCGCAGTTTGTTGCTCGTCTACCTGCTATCTTTATGTAAATTGCCCAAATTATTGAAATGAAATATATTTTGATTAAAAAAATAGTTAGAAATTATATGTAATAGTTAGAAATTATATGTTGAGTTAATTGTTACCTAGAACTAGGTGCACAAAACGGTTTTTGGGCTCTAATCGGAACTGCGTAGGAACAAGGTACGGCCAAATCAGGTATTATTGGACCTGATTATCAGGAAGAACCGGGTATGAACCGGAACTGTTACATGTATATATAATAGAACCTAGTGGAACCGATTCGGGTAGGATCAGTTCTGCCAGGGTACAAACCGAGTATGCCTATTTAAAAAAAATACAGTTGGGAATTGGTTCCTAATGGTTATATATCCGTTTGGAGCCATTTTTTTTACCGTTATATCCCTTTAACTTAGTATAAATAGGCGTGGGATGTTTACTTTAACCACACCACTTCTCTATCTCTCAAAACCCAAACTGCTCAAGTTTTCTTACATCTCCAAGTAGGGCTGTAAACGAACCGAACGAACACGAACAAGGCCTTGTTCGTGTTCGTTCGTTAAGGAAATAAATGTGTTCACGAACGGTTCATGAACACTTACCGAACAAGATTTTATGTTCGTGTTCGTTCATTAAGGAAATGAGCGTGTTTGCGAACGGTTCACGAACACAAACAAACACAAATAAATTTGGCGAACGCAACGAATGATAAAGATAGATGGCCAAGAGAGTAGCACTCGAACTTGAATCCCTTATTGTGGAACAGAGGTTGATCGTATTTGCCGATGTAAATAATGAGAAATGAAAGGGAAATGATGTATAAACAAGGTGAAAGTGGGTTTCCTAGTTTAATTGTTAGGGTAATAAAATAAATAAAAGTTTAATAATATAAAAGTACGAATAGAATATAAGAAAGTACAAAGATCTTAAAATTAAACACAAAGATACGAACATAAACGAAAGCAAATCAACGAATGTTCACGAACACCTTACCGAACGTTCACGAACACAATCGAACGAACGAGACCTCTGTTCATGTTCGTTCATTTAACTAATCGAACGAAATTTCTTGTTCATGTTCGTTTGTTTATTAAACGAACGAACATAAACGAACTTCCCGCCGAACGGTTCACGAACTGTTCGCTGAACGTTCGGTTCGTTTACAGCCCTATCTCCAAGACTCCAACGATGGCGAGCAACGAGAATGTTGTTTTGGTTTTTGAAACCAAAAGAAACCCAGATGAATATTCGGCTTAGCGCATGTACAAGTAACCGAAACACATACGCACATGTTATAAAACTGAGGAATATTCGGTTTAGCACCCCACAATGCAGGCGGGACATAAAACTAGTACTGTTTAAAAACGTATTTTCATATTATTTAAAAAACAAATATTAATAATATTGCATGGATTTAAAACAAAAAGTAAAATACCAAAATGGTTCTCGAGTTTATGTCACTTTTGTCACTTCAGCCCAAATATAAAACTTTTTGTATCTGGATTTCTAAGGTTTCATTTTTATTGCCATTTTCATCAAATTGTCAAATTGGATTAGAATTTATTTCTATTAACTTCTATTTTTCTTATCATTTTCCTCATTTAATTAAAATATATTATGGCATAAAATGATGATTAAACCATTAATTTAAATGAGGAAAACCATAAAAAAATGGAGAGTTAAAAGAAAATTCTAACTGAGTTTGTCAATTGGATGAAAATAGAAACAAAAAATGAAACTTTATGGACCCAGATACAAAAAAAAAAGATTCATTTTTAAATTGAAGTGATAAAATTAGTTTAAACGGATTCCATTTTGACATTTTCAACAATACAAACCACATGGCAGGGAATAGTATCACTCTGCCATTGGTTCAAATGGGCGGCCGCCCCTCTCCCATTGGACCAATCAGTTTATTATTTTATACAAACTTTAAAATTACGTTTTTGCCCTGGAATAATGTTTCTCTGCCATTGGTTCAAATGGGCGGTGAGCAATACCCATCGGACCAACCAGTTTATTATTTTATATCCACTTTAAAATTACGTTTTTGCCCCCAGTTAAAAAATACGGTTTTGCCTCAACTTCAAAATACATTTACCCTTTTGACCGAGCTAAAAAAACGATTTCGCCATCGGTAAAAAAATTACGCTTTTACCCTCAGCCAAAATTACTTTTTCACCCAGTTCAAAATAAAATTTTGTTTTTCCCCCCGGCTTAAAATTACGATTTTACACATGTTTATTATTTTATACCTACTTTAAAATTACGGTTTTACCCATAGTTTAAAATTACGTACTTGCCCTAGGTTCAAAATAAATTTATGCTTTTGCCCACAGCTAAAATTTACGAATTTTCAATCGGTTCAAAATTACGATATCACCCTCAATTCAAAATTACGTTTTTGTTCCCAGTGCAAAATAAAAATATGGTTTTTCCCTAGCTAAAAATTAAGATTTTACCATCGGGAAAAAAATTTGATTTTTCCCTCAAGTAAAAATAAATATATGACTTTGCTCCCAGCTAAAAATCGTATCTAAGAGCTGCCTAACACTCTTTTTACTTTTTATTTCTAACAAAACTATAGTACTGTTTTTTTAATTGGTTGACAATTATTCGGGCATCGGCCCGCAACACGGGCGGGGCATCACCTAGTTTTACTCTAAAATCAAATTAAGCTTTTTAATAACAAAAAGAATTTTGTCATCTAAGATTGATCTGAGCCGTCAGATCTAGGTAATAATCATCATCTCCAACCTAAAATAGTAAAACCCTAAATCCCCAAATTAATCCTGATTCCACCATTTCTCCAACTCTCTAAGCTGAGGTTACCATCTCAATCTCAGGTGCGCTTCAATTAAAACTGTAAATATTAATCTCCTCAAACATCACAAAATACTTCAATTCAGATCGTTATTCATTACGAATATATTTATTATAATACTGTATCTTATCGCAGCTCCTTAGACAATAAATATTGCAATTTTTGGTAAGATTTGGCTGTATATTAGATAATTTATGAACATGTGATAGGAGATTGATCTGTTTAGGTATTTATTGTTTCTACTTATTTTGAATGAGTGAAAAGGAGACAGTGGATTATGTACGTGATTAGAGAGTTTTGATACTTGTGAGTTTTGATACGTAGATGCCTTGATTTGCTCATGTTGTGTTGTTTTTAACAGTTTGTTGGTTGAATTTTGATGTTATATTGTTGTCCGATCCACATGTTGTGGTGATCGTTATGCCTCACTTGTTAGAATGGATGCAAAGTGCAAAAGCGCACCAGTTTTCGTACGCTAGGTTTACAGCGGTTGTATATATTCTTTTATATATTTATCGTAGGTTTTTTGCGCCCTTAACTGAAAATTTAGCTATAAATAAGCTTATACGTGATTTAATTTATAACTTATCTACCTGTACAACCTAAGAAGCCTGATGTACAACATCCTGCTGCACAAAAAGTCGTTATGTACATGAGGCGCGTGTCTACACTAACGCGAAAGGACCTGCGTCTAAGACGTTTTTTTCTTGTGCTTTATAAGCCTTTTGTGTAGATTGCGACATCGCGGTAACTTACACCTAAAGCGAAAGGGCCTGCGTTTGAGGTTGCTTTGTGTTGAGGCGCTTTGTAAAACTAAGTTAACTATATATCCAATTGTAAAGATGTTAACGTTAAGAATTTAGTTAATCGACTATACTTATAACTTAATAAAAGCGGTGTGTTTCTTTTTACAGAGGAGCCATGGTTAAGCATAACAATGTTATCCCAAATGGGCACTTTAAGAAGCATTGGCAGAACTATGTCAAGACATGGTTCAACCAACCCGCCCGCAAAACAAGAAGACGGAATGGTATGTATATTACTTCTAGTTGAATCATTAGTCCGCCTGTTTTTATTTGTCTGGCTGTTTCATCTCAATATACTACTCGTGTTATTTATGTTTTTATTTACAGCTAGGCAAGCGAAGGCTGTTAAAGTTTTCCCGAGGCCTGCTGGAAAACTTCGTCCTCAGGTTCACGGACAAACCTTGAAATACAACATGAAACTTAGAGAGGGTCGTGGATTCTCTCTTGAAGAGTTGAAAGTAAGACTATTCACTTATCAGTATTATATAACTAGTTAATGCGGTAAAATATCGGATATCGGTTAAGGACCGGTATTCGAGATATAGGTTATCACAGTGGGATATCGCTAATTTTAAATTTTAATATCATGCATAATTTATATACGTAGCAATTTAATACTTAACAATTCAGTATACTCTCATACCATTAACAAATAAACCTTTTGCAACTTGCAAAACACTAACAATTGTAGCAAGTAGGAACTGATTAAGACTTAAAACACTAACAATTAACAATTAAGACTTAAAACACTAATAACAACAATAAGAAGAAAGACGAATGGTAGAACTAAGAAGAAAGGTACTGATATCGGGAAAATCGGTGATATATCAGTCAAAGATTGGTCGAATATCAGTCAAATATTGGTCAATATCGCGGATAACATCGGTACCGATATTTTGATTGATATTTTGCACCGATATTTTACCAGGGGACCGATAACCGATATATCACTGATATATTGGTGATATATTACACAGTATATAAGATTGTAGTATCTTTGTCATGAGTTTGTTTGTAGAAAAGTTGATGTACTGCCAACTTTTCCTAAGCAATTTTAAAACACATCACGTTTTCTGGGACAAAATCTTGTATACCATTGCTACAACATGAGGTCATGCAGTACTATGTGACGATATTAACACATGAAGTTTTAAATCTAGCTTATTTTATACGGTCCCGAGTTGTGTTTAGTTTTGTGAAACTGATTATATTTGTAAAAACAGGCTGCGGGTATTCCAAAGAAACTTGCTCCAACCATTGGAATAGCTGTGGACCATAGGCGCAGGAATCGGTCATTAGAAGGCTTGCAAGCCAATGTTCAGAGGCTTAAAACCTTCAAGGCTAAGTTAGTTATCTTCCCAAGACGTGCAAGGAAAATCAAGGTAAAATTTATTTAGTTTTATTGCTGTAAGCATTTCGACCCAAATTAGAATTACTTATTTTAGGTCTTGTTACACAACGTCACAATCTGCTATGTGGACTGTTAGGTCCGTATTAAATTAGTAGAGGGGTTAAACTGTAAATGCCTAATACTCTAGGGTTATATTTGTAATATGTTCATATACATATGCTGGACCTGTGAATGAGAAGAGCAGCTAATTGTTTGCATGAATTCCTTCCTCTCTGAGTTTCTTCTTTTCTTCTTCAGTTAGCCTCTTTACCAATTTGTTTCGTATCAATAATTGATTTGTATCAATTATTACAAATGTAACCCTAGAGTATTAGACATTTACAGTTTAACTCCTCTTATATTTAATACCTAACGTGACACCTGTACTTATGGGACCTTTATAGTTAGTGGTGGTTTAATTATTTGGTTTGATCAGGCGGGTGACTCTACACCAGAGGAGCTTGCTACTGCGACTCAGGTTCAAGGTCCAGTATTGCCCATCATCAGGGAGAAGCCAGCGGCTGAACTTGTGAAGGTTACCGAAGAGATGAAGTCATTTAATGCTTATGCAAAACTACGTGTTGAGAGAACAAACAAACGTCATTTGGGTGCAAGGCTGAAGAGAGCTGCAGAGGCCGAGAAAGAAGAAAAGAAATAGGCAACGACTAAGGAGTTTTAGCTGCATGGTTGTATTTTGTGTTCTGAACAGTTTTGAATGTCGTTTTGTTTTAAGGTTTTAGATGTTATCACCTCTTGAGATGTTTTCATTAACCAAACATTTTTTTTTTCGAAATGAGGAAAAGTTACAATTAATCTTTTTAATAGCACATAACTACATGCAAGTAATTACTTGTTACTAAGATTTACCTGTTGAGTTCTTGGATAGTATTTCAACAGCCTTCCAGTTGAGTCGTGTGTAAACCCTGGTTGTGCCATGTTTCTGCTCAACATACACTCTTGAGAAATGAATCATATGGTTTTAAAGTACGGGTTCTAGTTTCTCAAATCTTACCTTATGTTGCAAGTCAAGCTAGCATCAGTCATATAAACATTTCCTGTATACGATTCAACGTCAATGCCCGATATGTATTTGGGTTCTCTGCTCTTATGATCTCCTACCACCCCAATCGATTGAAATAAAAGGAGAGATTGAGAGGAGGAATCAATGGTAAACCATAGGCCTGGGAAAATCGGGTGGTTTGGGTCAGAACAGGCCGATTCATAACAGGTCCACTTGGGTTCGGGTCAAAATGGGTCTAATCAAAATCACTTAGGGTCGAAACGGGTTCCAGTCAAAACAGGTTTGGGTCGAAACATGCTATGACCAAAATACGTTCGGGTCAATTGGTTAACATGGTTCCAGTCAAAACAGATTCGGGTCAAAACATGCTATGACCAAAATATGTTCGGGTCAATTAAAAAAAATGACCCTGATAATAAAATAACTAGAAACAGGTCAATTAAAAAAAATGACCATGATAATAAAATAACGAGAAACTGTATAAAAACAGCAATAAACAAAATCAAAGATTAAAAAAACAACACTACCAAAAATCAAGCTTCAATCATGTTTCACAAATTTGATGTGATGAGCTCTTGACATTTAAAATTCAAAACTAATGATGAGTTCTATTCCTCCAAGTTTGTCCATTTTTTTTTTCTAAAATTAATATGGCTAGTTCATGAATTTCCAATACTGTACAGAGACTTGAAAGTGATCGGCACAAAGCGTAGACATCATACATGGAAAATATTCAAACTACAGTTTCAAGAACCTACCAATAGAAACATTAATAAAGCTCAGTTGCAGACATTGGTGACCGATATGAAAATATTGACTACTCTTCGGTGTGAGAGTATCTGGATGTAATCGAAAAAACAGTATGCCAGAGAGAACATTGAGACATTGCATAACTTGATTTGTGAGTTTATCGCTATACACACTATATTGTTACATGTCGCTATCAACGAGCACCATGGGTGTACCCCACACTCTGGATCCCTAGATCCGGATACCGTGGGTTGTGTTAATTATGGTTTAAGCTTAAGTGTTATTATTCGACCAGTATTACCAGATTTGGTGCCATATTTCATCAATCTGGGTAAGGGGTACAGTTTGGAGCACCATAGTGGACCCGTTGATCCTTAGCCCTTGAGCTTGCTTCTCTACCGCCACCCAAAATTCTCCATCATTTACTGCCCTCTTAAGGGTGAGCAGAGTGGTGTTCGGTAAATGGGTTTACCGATGCTTACTGCCACCGCCAACCTTTTCACCGCATTCATGTTACCGAATTGGTGGCCAAAATCTGATAGGGTTAAAACCTTGGGGAAGAAGAAAGCTAAGAGATAGAAGGAAATTTGACTCAAATTCTGGCTGATTTGCATTCCATACGTAAACCAATTAAATAAACAAGACACTTACACAAGACACCCCCAAACTAAACCAAAATAACATCCTAATCCTTTGACTTAACAATATTAATAAAACTAAAATAAATAAGATACGTAACAAAATCGGTGAAGGTTCACCGAGTCGGGGAGAGAGAGATGGGTGTGTGCTGGGGTCCATGCCTTCTCAACCAATCACACATTTTTTTAAATAGTTTACCTAAACCCCATTAGCTAAACCACCGTCAACGTTTTTAAGCATTAGATAAACAATTTAGGTGAATTGATGTGGCACTGTCTGATTGAATGAATGGGGAGTTTACCTATTCCAAATAGGTAACCACTCCCTTCACCCTAATATTGTTTGGGCTCCCAAAGTTGGTCATGAAAACCTCAGTTGTGCCCCTTTTTGGTCCCTGCAACCAATATCTTTGGATTTTCTTGTTTATGTAATCCGGAACCAAAATATACTTTCGGTCACTACTAACTGCTGGACCACCTGCACCAGCAAGCCCGCTCATCAAAACAGTTACCCGTTGAGTTCGTGGATCGTATTTAAACAACCTTCCAGTGAGGGCATGTTTGGGTAAGCTTTTTGAAACAACTTATTGACTTATTGGCTTTTTGAAAAGCCATAAGCTCTAAAATGATGTTTGGCAAAGAGGGTGTATGTGAGGGGAAAAAGCCAATAAGTCAATAAGTCACAAAATCCTGACTTTTCCAAGAAGCCAATAAGTCAATAAGTTGTTTTAAAAAGCTTACCCAAACATGCCCTGAGTCATGTGTCAAGCTAGCATCAGTCATATACTCATATAAACATTTCCGGTATATGATTCAACGTCAATGCCTGATAAGAACTTGTAACCACTGGAAAGTTGAGTTGCAAGACCGCCATTGAATCCTACAACCAGGAGACCGAAGAAAGCATCGGTGATATAAAGATCAATTCTTTATATCATTAAAATTCTTCTCTTTTCTTCATAATACACTCTAACTCTACCCACTTTCTCTCCTGGTTTTGTAATCATTAAAATTGTAAGAATATACTTAAGAGAGACCGAGAACATGGGAGGGCGGTGAGTGGTGGTGACAATAAGGCTACGGAGAAAGTGAGTGAGAAAGAGAGTCCCCAGTATCGTGATAAACCGAACCGATTGAACCACATCAGTACTATTGGTATTCGTATTGGTTTTCGATTTATGTAAAAAAACGCTAATTTTTACTATTGCGTCGACGTTTCAATTTTAGTTTTGTTAGACCCCTCCCCATGAAGCGCGGGTGCATCCAACTAGTTCATAATAAATGAAAATATGAAACTGTTTATGCAATAAATACAAGACCAACGGTGGTAGCTAGACTGGCTAGGCAAAAGGGTTGAAGGGTTCAACTTTGCCTAACGCAGGTCGTGGGGTCCCCCCACGTTTGCAAGATGTGGAAGGAGGTTCACTAGTTTATTGTTGTTCTTTGCTATGGGTCCTCCTCTGAAATGCACTCAGATTCGGAAGTGGTAGCAAAGGGAATGTGTGTGTTGGATGTGAAAGGGAGTGACTTGTATGAAACAAACACTCAATGTGAATGACCAGAGATTAGAGAATCAGAGCTGGTCAGGAGATGTTTTCTGAAGTAAATGAAGTGTCAATTTATAAGAGAAGACATCTCCCGAAGTAGAATGTATTAGACTAGTAACCTTGCTTGCAGTGGAGGGCTTGCCCTTTCGGGGGTTAAAGCCTTTTGACCCCTGGATAATAGCGTGCATTGTGCAGACCTGCTTTGCTTTTGCGGCTGTGAGTTGGTGAAGCGATCTCCGGATGTGACTGGCCACTGTTTCCGCGTTGCTTTTCCCATATTACAGCTTTTCAACCATTGAACCGTTTAACCATTTGAGCGTTTACACATTTAGTCATTTTATTTAGTCTTGGGCTACCCCCGTCATCAGCCCCCCAAGTCAGAGGTTTTTGGGTAGTGAGCTCAAAGACTTCTGACTTTTATGCGTACATTTTATGGCCTGAAGGTTTCAAGGGTTCGTTTCTTGAAGGCTTGAAAGGTTGAAGGCAGTTAATATTTTGAATTTGAATTCTTAAATAACTGACAATTGATTTGATTGATGTATGGCAGTTGATAGGGTGGCGGTTTTGCAGAAGTTACTGTTTTGCCATTATTACCCCTATTGTAGGTTTATATTTATTTTATGTTTGCAATTCTTATCCATTTTCTTCATAATTTTTCCAAGTTTCTCGCCATTTCCTTCCTCCTCTAAGGTTAGTTTCGGTTTCTTTACACCTTGCATTCTTCATTTTCTGTTTTAAAAAATGGGTGCTCGTAAGGACTTAGCAAAATCTTTTTCCCGGTTAACACAAGAGGAGGTAGATTTATTTTGTATGGAATATGGTATTGATAGGAAGTTTAACCTAACTACTCCTGCTTGTGATGTTTCCGTTAATAAACCGACCCCTGGTTCGATTGCCCTTTATTGTCGTCATTTTGAGTTCTCGAATCTTCGTTATCCCTTTTCGTTTTTTGTTTTGAACTTGTTGGAGTATTATCGTGTTTCTTTTGGGCAAGTTCATCCGAAGGGGATGGCTAGGGTTTTGCATTTTGAGGTTTTGTGTCGTGCTCTTGGATATGATCCTTCCCTTTTACTCTTTCGCCGGTTTTTTTGTTTGGCTAAGAATGGCGATTGGTTTACTTTTGAAACATCCAAAGTTGATACCTGCCTTATTTCGTCCATGGTTACTACGCTTGGGGCTTGGAAGGATCGCTTTTTCTGGGTTTCCGATGCTATTCTCCCATTTAAGATGGTGTGGAGGCAACCGGATTCCGTTCTCAATGATCCGGAACCTTCCGAGTCTGAATTGAATGATGTTTTTCTCAAAGCCATCCGGGAGTGCCCTTCGAGGGTTCGTCCCTTTCCTGAACACTTACTAGTTCTTTTAGGGGTTAGTAAAATTTGGGGGAATGTTGATCGGGATCCGGTTCTTATGAGGAGTGGCATGGGTATGCATTTTCCTTTTTTGCCCTCTTTATGTTTTTCTTAACTTATGACTTATGTGCTGTTGCTCTTTGCAGTCATGTCTGCTTTGGATTTTATTAAGAGCGACGATACTTCTGATGTTGTTTTTGAGGATGCTCCGTCTGTTCCTGGTGAGAATGTTGTGGTTAGAACTGTTGATCAAAGGTTTGAGGGCTCAGGTTATGTTAGTGCTGCTACTGCCAAGGGTTTTTCTAAGTCTAATGCTCCCAAGTCTTCGACCCGCCGATCTTCTCGTCGGTTGTTGAAGGCTGGTCTTCAATCCACTTCTACTGAACTAGTGGACTTGAGTGATGATATTGAAGTTTCGGAAGATCAAGGTGGTGAAGCAGGTGCTGAGAAGGATAAGGAATTGGTTGTTCATGGTAAAAAGGTTTCAGGCAAGAAGGTTGTTGCCACTCCTGTTCAGGAATCTTCAAGCAGGGACGTTGAAGGGTTGGATCCGGAAGGGATTTATGTGCCTACTTGGTCGGTGAAGAATGATGACAGTTTCAAAGATGCTGCTGTTTGTGAGGATGCTTTGAGTCACATTGCTCCTCCTTCAGTGCACAAGACCATTGCTGGGATGGATGATGACCTGATGTTGTCCCGTATGATTTTGAGTACTTGCAACCTTGCTGCCATGCTTCCTCAAGGCATTGCCCGTTTTCGTCAAAGAATGCAGGAATATGAAGAATTCTCCAAGAAGAAGAATAAAATGAAATTCTCCATGGCTGGGATGAAAAAGGAGATAGCTAGTTTTGCTGAGAAAGAAGCGGCGTGGGACAAGAAGGTTAGTGACTTGAAGAGGATGCATGAGATTGAGATGGGTGATTTGAAAAAGAGTTTTGAGGCTAACTTGTTGAAGTTGAAAGCTGACCGGGAGACTTTGGCTGTGCAACAGAAGGCATTTGCTAAAGAGAAGGATGAGTTGAAGGCTTTGGTTGCCCAGGCTACTGGGGATAACCAATGGCTCATTGAGCAGGGTTTCCATCAAGTGGTTACCTATCTGTTGCACTCCAAAGAGTTTAACTCTGCTCTTGGTGATGTTTATACTAAACTACTCAATTTAGGAAAACACCAAGGTCTTATTGCAGGTTATAAGCTCCATGAATCTGGTCATCCTTTGGAGAAGTTGCCCTTGTTTCGTCCCGAGGCTTCTGATGTCTTCAAAGGCTCCATTGAGCAAATGGAGAAGCTGTCCTATCCTTTCATCCATCAAGTTTCTGGTTGTTTTGGTAAGCCTCTTGCTGTATTGCAGGACTTGAAACCGGATGGCCTAAATGAGAAGGTCTGTGCTGAAATCTTGGGATCTCTTTCGAGGAAGAGATCCTATTCGGGGGATAGTGATGATACCCTTTCAGGTCAGCTGGATGTTCCCAAGGGTGCAAGTTTGGAGGCTTCAGCGGTTGGTGGTGATGGAGGTTTGAAGGCTAAAAAGTTGAAGAAAACAAAGAAGGCCAAGGGCGAAGGTTCTGGAGTTTCCAAATCTGTTGATGCTTGATTCGTAGCTTTCTTAGCACTGAAAACAATTTATGTTTTGTAATGTTAACTTGAACAATATTAGGTTATTAGGAACCCTTAAGGTTCCTGTTGGTTGTGTTTTAAGGCCTTTGTGGCCGCTGGAACAGTAGTTTAAGCTTGCAAGTTATTAGGACTTGCTCTAACTTATGTTTGAAAGTCTTTTGGGGCTTTCTTTTATATGATGTTATGTTTTAACTATTTTCCTTGTATTATGGTTTTATGCTTATGCCTTTTTGGTCAAGGCAGTTTATTTGGCTTTTAACCTTCCAAGCCTTTTGGCTGTCTGTTAATAGGTTGAAGCCTTTAAGGTTTCGAGATATTACCCGGGTGGCTTGAAGCCTTGAAGGCTTTTTAGTTTTGCGTCCTGGCTTGGTTTGTACCTTTGTGATTTTTGTCCGAGTGATTTTGTTCTTTTAGATTTTCCTTGTTCTTTTGTAACTATGTCTTTGTCGAGTTTGTGCTATCCTTATGCTTTTTATACCTAAAAGGGTTCAGTGCTGCAGACACTTAGCCTTGGTATTTTTAACAAGAAGATATAGCACCTATCCTTTTTATTATTTCTTTGTTTTTTAGCCTTTTTGTAGATTATATTTTTAAGGCTTAGGGAACATTTGGTGTAGGCTGCTCACACCCGTCTATGAGACAATTTTATGTTTTCTTAACAAGTCTCATGGAGTTGTATTGATTTAGGAACTCACCCCTTATATAGGCTCGTTCAACCTTTGAACCTATTGAGCGATGTGGCCTGGGAGCTCATCCCCTTACATGGCCCTTGCCATGGAGTTTTTTGCTAGGTTCTCAGCCTGATCTTAGGATAGAAAGACAAGTTTTGATAAGACAACTTCATTCATTTAAGCAATACTTGCTTCTTACAACAGGTACTCATAATCCTGCTTGAAATACATTTTGATACAAACCAAACTTTCCTGTTTAAACATGGAACCTTTTCAGGGTTTTGCCGTTCCAATGTCTTGGAAGCCTTTTGCCTTCTGAGTCAGCCAGCTTGTAGGATCCACCTTTGTGTGCTTCAAGGATGGTGTATGGGCCTTCCCATTTTGGGCCAAGCTTTCCTTGGTTTTCTTTCTTGCTGGCTTCGTTGTTTCTGAGGACCAGGTCCCCTGGCTTGAAACGTTCGTTCTTGACTTTTTTGTTGTAGTAAGCTTCCATCTGTTGTTTGTATTTGGCCTCTTGAATTGCGGCTTGATCTCTTGCTTCCTCTAGGAGTTGTAAATTCAACATAGTCTCTTTTTGGTTTGTTTCGGGATCCATGTTGACAATTCTTTGGGTTACAACTCCTATCTCGGCAGGGATCACAGCTTCGGATCCAAATACCAAGCTGTATGGTGTTTTCTTATGGCTTGTTTTTTCGGTTGTTCTAATTGCCCATAGGACACTAGGCAATTCTTCAAGCCAATTGCTTTCGTATCTTCCCAATCTTGTCTTGATGCCTTCTACTATGCTTCTATTTGTTCTTTCAACCTGACCGTTTGATTGCGGATAAGCCACTGAGCTAAAAACCTGATCGATTTTGTATTCCTTGCACCAAATGCTGAAAGGCTTCTCAGCAAATTGCCTTCCGTTGTCGGTGACAAGTACTCCCGGCAATCCATAACGGCAAATGATGTTCTCCCAAACAAAGTCGATGACTTGCTTTCCTGTGATCTTAGCAAGTGGTTTGACCTCGGGCCACTTAGTGAAGTAATCTACTGCCACCAGTAAGAATTTTACCCCTCCTTTGCTAGGGGGAAATGGACCAACAATGTCCATTCCCCATTTATGGAATGGCCATGCTGAGGTTATTGGGACTAAGTCGTGCTTGGGACTTCTTGGAATTGGTGCATGAATCTGACAAGCATCACATTTCTTCAATTCTTCGGCTGTATCGCGATGCATTGAAGGCCATAAATATCCAAGATTCATGAGCTTTGCAACTACCGACCTAGCTCCAAAGTGAGCTCCGCATACACCTTCATGAATTTCCTTGATCAAATACTTACTTTGCTCGGGACCGACACATCTTAGCAAGGGAGCAAGGTAACCCTTTTTGTAAAGGGTTTCTCCTTGTAGTATGTATTGCCTTGCCTTGATTTCAACCCTTTTAGCTTCCACTTGATCATTGGGTAATTCACCATTTTTGAGGAACTTTCTTATGGGAGTCATCCAGTTTGGATCTTCTTCGGTAACCACGTCTTGAACCTCCAATTCATTAATGGATGGGGCCTTCAACACTTCTACCAGTACCTTCTTGGTGAGGTGGGCAAAAGTGAGAGATGCAAGTTTACTTAGGGCATCGGCCTTTTTGTTTTGAGATCTGGGGATCTGTTTGATGTTACACGCTTGGAAGGTACTCATCAGTTCCTTGGATTTTTCTCTGTATTTTTTCATGTTGGGCTCTTTAGCTATGTAGCTGTCATTCACTTGGCTTGAGACCAGCAACGAATCCGTGAACACTTCAAGCTTTTCAACCTTCATTTCTTTGGCCAGCCTTAGGCCGGCTATTAGTGCTTCGTATTCAGCCTCGTTATTGGTGGTCTGAAAATCAAAACGGAGAGCATATGTGAATTCCAAACCTTTTGGGTTGATCAAAATTAACCCAACCCCTGACCCTTCAACGCTTGAAGCCCCGTCGGTAAAAAGCTTCCAGGCTTCAGGGTTGGAAGGTTCAGTGGTGGTAGTGTTTACTTCAGCAGCTGTTTGGTGTGGGACTTCCACAATGAAATCAGCCAAGACTTGGGCCTTGATAGCTTTTCTTGGGACATAGGTGATGTTATGTTCACCCAGTTCTATGGCCTATTTGGCTAATCGCCCTGAGTTTTCAGGTTTTTCAAGCACACTCTTAATAGGTTGGTCGGTGACCACTTGTATGGGGTGTGCTTGGAAGTACCTTCGAAGCCTCCTAGCTGTTTGAACTAGGGCTAGGGCAAGTTTTTCAAGGGGGGGATATTTCGTTTCAGCTAATTTTAAAGTTTTGCTGAAAAAATAAACGGGTACCTGGGCCTTGTCTCGCTCAATGGTGAGGACTGCACTGATGGCCTCATCCGTGATTGAGAGGTACACCGATATTAACTCCCCGGTTTTTGGTGCCGCAATGTCTGGTAGGGAAGCTAGATGTTGCTTCATCTGGTTGAAAGCTTCTTCAGTCCATTTGAAATTCTTCTTATCTGAGCAGTTCTTGAGCGTTTTGTAGAAGGGTAGAGATCTTTCGGCCAACTTTGAGGTAAAACGCTTCAAGGCTGCAAGCTTCCCGTTCAAGCTTTCAACCTCCTTCTTGGTCTTCGGTGGCTTGGTTTCAAGGACGGCTTTCACTTTGTTAGGGTTGGCCTTGATGCTTTGTTTTCCAACAATGTGACCCAAAAATTTTCCCTCCTCGAATCCAAATGAACACTTTTCCGGATTAAGCTTCATGTTAACCTTTCTGAGGTTCTTGAAAGTTTCTTGAATATCATCAAGCATTTGATATTCCGTCTTGCTTTTAATAACCAAGTCATCGACATATGCCTCCATGTTTTTGCCGATTTGGCTTTCGAAGGCTTTGTCAACGAGCCGTTGATAGGTTGCTCTGGCATTTTTGAGGCCGAAAGGCATCTTTTGATAACAAAAGATCCCTTTGTCCGTGTGAAAGGCTGTCTTTTCCTCATCCTCTTTCTTCATGAGGATTTCGTGATAACCTTTGTATGCGTCAAGAAAGCATTTGAACGAGTAACCTGTAAGGGAGTCAACCTTGAGATCAATTTCCGGTAGTGGATAGCAATCCTTAGGACAAGCTTTGTTAAGATCCTTAAAGTCTATGCACATCCTCCAAGAGTTGTCTGGCTTCTTGACCATAACCGGGTTTGCAACCCATGACTGGTACTTGACTTCTCGGAGAATACCGGCCGACACAAGCTTTTCAACCTCTTGGCAGGCTGTCAGACTTCTCTCAGGTGCCAAGCTTCTTTTCTTTTGGACCACAGGCTTGACATCCGGTGGTATTCTCAACTCATGCTCGGCAATGTTCCGGGGGATCCCGGTCATATCTTCTGGACACCAAGCGAATACATCGCTGTAGTGTGTTAGCAATTTTTCAAGGTATGAAAGGGTCTCTTGAGAAAGGTTTGGATTGGCCCTTATTCTTTGTTCAGGGTACTTAGGGTTTATGACCAACCTTTGCCTGTCTTCTTCACTGCTTGAGCTTTCACCTTCAACCATGTAGGCTTCCTGAGAGGGTTGAAAGGTTGCTATGCCCCTCTCGGTAGGAAATTTGACTGTGCCGTGGCCAACAGACACGGCCATGTAAAATGCACACTGTCCTGGTCTTCCAATGATCACATCATAGCTTGAGGGGATGTTGATAACCACAAAGGTGAGTGGTTGGGTTCTTTCTTTTAAACCTTCACTGAAACGAACATTAAGTGTCAGTTGCCCTAAAGGCTTGAGGGGTATGTCGGCGATGCCTTTTATAGAGGTTCCAGAGGGTTGAAGCCTTGAACGTTCTTCACGGCTCAAACGGTTGAAGAATTTTTCGAACATGATTTCAGTGGCTGCCCCCGTGTCTATGTATGCCCTATATGTTTGCAATGTTCCCACGGTAGCTTCTACCACGAGAGGGTTAGAGAGAGGGTCTTTCTCCGTTGGGGGGAAGCAAACACACTGAAGCTCCCAAGCTTCCAACCGCTGCCTTTTATGAGGAACCCTTCCATCGAAATCTACCATATTGACTTCCTTACCCTTTCCTTCAGCCATTTTGTCCCGGACTCCCTTTACCAAATGAGCGAGTTCTCCGGACTTAACAGCCTCTTCTATTCTTTTCTTGAGTTGGAAGCAATCATTGGTGTGGTGACCCTTTTCTTCGTGAAACTCGCAGTATTGGGTGGAGTTCTCGTTCTTCCTGCTCTTGGGGAGAGGCCTAGGAGGCCGAAAGTTTTGTTTAACTTCTTCTGTTGCAAGGATTTCTTGAGGGGTCTTTGTGAGGGGTGTGAAACTTATGCCTTTTTCCCTGCTTGAAGGGTTCCGACCTTCAGACCTTCGAGGGTCTGAACCCTTTGACCGCCTGTCATAGGAGTTGAAGTTCCCCCTTTTTCTAGCTGGACTATTGCTTCTCCAGCCGGACCCTCTTTTTCTTTGTTCCTTAATGTCTACTGCTTCTTCTCCCCGGATGTGGGCTTCAGCCCTTTCGAGAGCCTCTTCTAAGGTTTTGGGTAGAGATTTGTTGAAATCTCTTGTGAGGTATTTAGAGTGATGGCATTCATGAAACCAGCCACTCTCATTTTCTCATCTGCCCCTACATAAGCCAGACCTTCCTTCTTGTATCGCTCAATGAAAGCACGAAGGCTTTCATCATCACGTTGTTTTATCTGAAAGATCACTGTTGCGTCTTTGACATATCGCCTTTGTTGAGAGAAGTTGGCCAAAAAACCCTTGCTAAGGTCGTCAAAGCTTCGAACGCTTTGAGCAGGTAGGTCATTGAACCAGATTCTGGCGGATCCAACAAGAGTTTGCATGAACATTAGGCAACATTCAGCATTTGACCATTTCTCTATTCTTGCCGCATCGGTGAAGATCTGAAGATGGTCCTCAGGGTCTTCAGTACCATCATACGTCCTGATGTGGGACGGCATCTTAATCTTTGACTGGAAATCATAATCGGCTATCTGCCTCGAAAAGCACGAGAGATTACTTGGCTTATATGGTTTAGCCAAGTCTTCTTCAGCCCTTGCATCCACATTATTGCCGTTGCCGTTATTTCCCTGGGAGGCGAGCACTTGGTTGATGAAGTGTTGCCACGGGAAGTTGGCCATCATCTGGGTCATCATGTTGGGCATGAGGTTGAAGCCTTGAAGGCTTCCTGGGCCAACTGAGCAGTTTATTCCGAGGGGAGCGCTCATAACAGCACTTCGTGCTAAAGGGAGCACGGATAGAGCTTGCTCCCACGTGGTTGTTATAGATGCCGGATAGCTTGTTACTGGGGACTGTAGGAGCTGGTCAAGGGTTAGCTCATGTCCCAAAGGAGCACCACTAGTAATTGGTTGGGAAGAGAAGATAGGATGCACCGTAGGATTTGTCATAGTGGACAGATAAGGGTGAGGGTTTGAAGGATTACTGGGACCAGCCTCACTTCTTGTTGTAAAAGGAGGGGGAGGTGGTCCGGGAGACAACGTCGGTTCAGGTTCATCATAGTCTAAACGAATCCTCACTCCTTTTTCTCTTTCTCTACTCACGTGTTGGTTGAGAAGGGACCTCAACTCAAGGAAGTTGTTGGCAACCCCTTCAGGGGTGAGTTCAACACGTGCTGGGGCGTCAGAGACACCGATATTGGGAGATGGAACCCCGGATCTGGACGGGGTTGGTGTGTTGAAGGTGAGGAACTCGGGTGTGCTCCCCGGAGTTGAGAAAGAAGTTGGTATAGCCACGTGAGCTTGGCTACTGCCCGGAGTAGAAGTGTTTGGAATCTGATTTACTTCTTCCGGGGATCCACTTTCAGACATGGTGATTTTAAGTGAAGAGAGCTACACTACTAGGTCTTTTTGAGAAGAAATAGCGGCGTAGCCCCACGGTGGGCGCCAACTTGTTGATGCAACAAATACAAGACCAACGGTGGTAGCTAGACTGGCTAGGCAAAAGGGTTGAAGGGTTCAACTTTGCCTAACGCAGGTCGTGGGGTCCCCCCACGTTTGCAAGACGTGGAAGGAGGTTCACTAGTTTATTGTTGTTCTTTGCTCTGGGTCCTCCTCTGAAATGCACTCAGATTCGGAAGTGGTAGCAAAGGGAATGTGTGTGTTGGATGTGAAAGGGAGTGACTTGTATGAAACAAGCACTCAATGTGAATGACCAGAGATTAGAGAATCAGAGCTGGTCAGGAGATGTTTTCTGAAGTAAATGAAGTGTCAATTTATAAGAGAAGACATCTCCCGAAGTAGAATGTATTAGACTAGTAACCTTGCTTGCAGTGGAGGGCTTGCCCTTTCGGGGGTTAAAGCCTTTTGACCCCTGGATAATAGCGTGCATTGTGCAGACCTGCTTTGCTTTTGCGGCTGTGAGTTGGTGAAGCGATCTCCGGATGTGACTGGCCACTGTTTCCGCGTTGCTTTTCCCATATTACAGCTTTTCAACCATTGAACCGTTTAACCATTTGAGCGTTTACACATTTAGTCATTTTATTTAGTCTTGGGCTACCCCCCGTCATCAGAAACCAAAGTTAACTGTGATACTAGAGAAACTTATGGAAGTGGAGAAGCAAAGAAACTCGCCAACTAGGACCTGCTGATCTAAGAACTCAAGGGCTAATGACGCAGAGCCGATAACTAGAATTAGTGGCTCGTTTGTGAACTAGTGAGAATGCGGAAGAAGGGTGAAAAAACGATCCCTAACTCGCAAAATAACCACAATACATTTTTCAATACTTTAGTTTTTATTTTAAACTAGAATTGAGACCCGCTGCAATGCGGCGGGGAATCTTTAGTTATAACTAAGTCGATTTAGGACCCGCACGTTATGTTAAACCTGTCAAACGAGGAAAAAATAGACGATGTAAAAACGTTCACCCACACACACACGTTGCGTCGTGTTAACTCGCAAAATTTAGAACGAAACGTAAAAACGTTAAACCAAAGACGCACGTTGCGATGTGTTAAGTCACAAAATTTAGAACCAAGCATAAAACGAAAAAATTGCGGAAAATGAAAACTATAAAGGACCAAAGTTGAAAGTAAAAAAAGTTGCGAGTATAGATTGCAAAAGATAAAAAGTTTTGGGTTATAGGTAAAAAAAAAACAAATAGTTTTGGGTTAAAAGTAATTTATGAAATACTTTTTGGTGAAAAGTAAAAAAATCAAATTTTTTTTTTGGAAAACCCTCAAAGCCAATGTCACGACAACCATATGCATAACCATTTTTTCTTTAGAAAACCCCCAAAGCACACCCCGCGTTGTGGCGGGGCGTAAAACGGTGTCAAAAAGTACTAATGTCACACAACCGTCATCGACCACCAACACTGACTCGACCTAGGATCTGTGTGTTACGACGAACCTGTCAAACATGAAAAAATAGAGGTAGAAACGTTGAACCACACATGCATGTTGCGTCGTGTTAACTTGCAAAATTTGAAACAAAACATAAAAAAGTTGAACCACACTCATACGTTGCGTTGTATTAAATCGAAAAATTTAGAACTATACGTAAAATGAAAATTTGCCAAAGATGAAAAGTATAAGTGACAAATGTTTTGAAGTTAATTTGCAAATAATGAAAAGTTTTGGGTTAAAGTTAAAAAAAAAACAAATTATGTAAGGTTAAAATTGCAAAAGCTAAAAACCTTTGGGTTAAAAGTAAAAAATCAAGTTTAGTTTTGGGTTAAAGTTAAAAAACAAATTATGTAAGGTTAAAATTATAAAAGCTAAAAACCTTTAGGTTAAAAGTAAGAAAATCAAGTTTTTTTTTAAAACTCCCAAAGCATAAGATACAAGTGGTTATGCATAAAAAAACTTGCTTATTTATACATGGAATATTTTTTTTAATTAAGTTTAGTGTGCTGGTTATGTTGATCAAAATATTTTCTATTTCATTTGGGAGCATAATCAACATTCGTTTACTTTGACTAAACTTAATTAGTGAGTTAACGGAATGGCCTATGTCATCTATGAAGGTCCAAAAGTGTACATTTAGTCATTTATTTATATAATCTTAAAGATAAAGGTTGGTGTCATAAGCCACCGATAAAGACAAAAGCACCCATGAACTTTCGACCAATTACAATAGTGTCATTTCTTGCGAAATTACAATAATGCCTTTAGTTGGGATCAGCTGGCTAACGAACGGAAATGGGGATGTTACCGTCTGCTATCATGTTGCTGGTCCTACAAGAATCCACTACACCTGCCATTGCCAAACACACTCGAAACCATTGAATCAGTACCATAACTCCACCATCACCACTAGCACAAACCCTAAAACGACGGGAATGCCATTAAACCTCGGAAAGAACAAATTAGTGTAGCCGAAAAAGCGAAAAAGGTCGGAACCTTACCTTGAAACCCTTGCCGCTACAGATCGGGTCGATAAAACCACATGCAATGGTAGCTCAGGATTGTGGCGACCTTAAATAGCCGGAAATAGCCTGCCTGGTCGCCGATTTAAACCGAGATGTTGTTATCGTCGTCATTGGACCTTTGAACAACCAAATTCGCCGCCATTTAGAGGATGCTTTAGGTCGCTGGAGGCGACGGTTGTAAACACCAAACCAAAGAGAGCCGCTGTCGCCGTCTGCAAACAATGGCTTCGCGGTGGCTAGCGATGGGGGTATTGTGGTTCTGGCTGTATAGAGAGCGAGAGAGAGTTAAAAGTAGTTAAAAGCGTTTACTCCTGATGATGTTGACAGTGTGTCGTCGTGTTTGTATACAGAGAGAGTGAGAAGGTTTTGAATTTTGATGCTTTGTCACTGAAAAACCAAACTAAACGAATGGACTGTCCTTTTTTATTAGCCTTTAATAAATAGATTCATACTTTTTAAATTAACTAATTTAATTAGTTGAAATATTTCAATTTCAATTTCTTTATATTTTTAGGAAATAATGTAGTAACTTAAATTAATATTCTACTTATATTTTTCAGTTTTTCATCCCGGAGAAGTATAATGTTTTATAATATTTTATATATGCCGTTACAATATGATTATTTTTATTTACGTCTTGGTTCACGTGATTATTTTTACGTACGTATTAATATAGATTCACATTTCGACGTAAAGCGTCAAGGATAATGCTTTTACATGCTTATTTTTATGTAAATTTTCAATTAGTATATGTTTTTGACATTTTAATGTACGAATTGATATAAAATTCATGTTTCTACGGAAGTGATATAAAATCACGTTTCAGCATAATCTTTATTTGGAACCAAGTCAAATACAATATGTTTTCATACTTATTTTTGCGTGTGTTGTTGGTCTACGTTTTGACGTAAAGTGTGTTCAGAAACGAGCCAGGTCAATCATAATACATTTTCATTCAATGGTATAAATACGAGTTACAATACGTTTTGACGCCGCTAAGTCTTGATACAAAGGTAAGGGTTGTGTAGTAGTTAGGTGGAACCTTCACTAGACGAACTGACCTGGGTTGCATTACATTTCTTTTGTAACCGCAATGTTTGAGATCGGATACAACGAAACACGCGTTTTCATTTGGTTAACGCATCTCATAACATGACACCAGTTGTAAACAATTAAGACGTCGCCGCTGCAACGCGCGGCCTATGCCAAAATTCTAGTATATTATTAAAGTGAAATGACTTGTTATAATCATATGTGGTTTTGTGTAAGTTAAATTATCCAATTAAGGGCTCTTAATGGGACTCTTAATGGTTCAGACCTCTTACTGGTTCAGCACTTAATGGTTCAGACTGTTTGTTTCACGAGCAAATGTCTGAATGGTTAAGCATTATACTGAGTCTGAATGGTTAATACCTCTAATCTGAATTGGTCAGCACTAAATGGTTCAGACCTATTACTCGTTCTGCACTTAACCATTTAGAAGTTGCCAAACAGCCCCTAACACTTAAAAAGGCTGACTAAGGTCCATAAGTTTAAAATTAATGATACACATATCTTTAACATCAAAATGACTTATTAAAACCTAACGTGACTTTGTGTATCCTAAACTAACTAACACAGTAACACATGATAATAATGTGGTATTATTTCGTTGAAGTTTTCGGTGAATATTTGGTCGTTGATCTGTTTGTGGCAGTGCCATGGTGTGGAGGAATGACCCGGTGTCACGGCCCCCAGCCCGGTTTGACCCGGTCCAGAAGCCGTGGGACAGAAACCCCGTGGTATTTAATTAATTTGGCAGCGGAATAATTAACAGGATCGTTTAAAACTTAAAAATGCCCGATTATTTTATTTCATAATTAGGGACAAACCCCGTAATTTACAATAAGGGAATTTCACTAGGAAATCCCTATTTTTCAAAAACATGTTTCTTTATTTTTATTAAGCCACTTCTTCAAGCTTGTAGTGCTACACTGCACTTTTTTCTCGGATCACAGCAGATCACCTGAAACATGTTTTAAAAAGGTTTTATCAGCAGGGAAATACTAGCGAGTCATTCAAGTTGCACAAAACGACGCATTGTTATAATATACAATATTAAGGGTGATTACATTGTTTATATCAACCAATTACCCAAATCGGTATTTGTCACTCGACTGTATCTGTGACTATGGTCAGATCACCCATTGGCTAACTCGTTGTCCAATGGTGACGGGAAACAAGTAATGTATACAAAACCCTACATACCGGCAGTAATTGAAGATTACAAAGACTTAATCCCTGTAATTATAACCTTGAAAACATTTAGGGTTTTGTAAAGAAATTTGATAAAAAGAGAATGACTCACATTGCAGATTTAAACGGGCAGAGTTTAGCCTACTGATTAGCCTTGTAACCTAATTTAAATAACAATGCATACGAACTAGGTTAGTAACTAATACAACATTTACGATAACTCACGAGATAAAAACCCTCACAACGAATGGCAAAGTGCAATACTTAAACATCCATCGAATTTACGACGAATGACAAAGTATGGCCCTAATTTGGGCAGCACTTAAACATCCATTGGATAGTTTCAATCGATCGGACATTGAATCGTAGCAGCGATCGAGTTAATACCCTGTATGGTAGCAACGCCTCCCTAATGGAAATTATGATTTTGAGCAGTAGAACTTCGTTTTTGAGAAAAGTTTTCGACACAGTTGAACTGCTCATGATCGGATCAATTTATAGCTGAAAAATGGGGTTTACGCGGCCCGCGTAAGCCCCCTCTTGATCTTACGCGGCCCACGAGGGCCAGCTAATCGTAGACTAGGGCTAGCGTGTCATCGGTAGGCCTGCCACGTGGCCTGTTCGCTGTTCCGGATATTTTATGAGTTGTTGCAGCCCGCGTAAGCTAGGCTTACTCTTACGCGGCCCGCGTGAAACCCAAAAATCTGTTTTTCTTGGTTTTTCAAGCACAGTAGGGTTTCAGGGGTCCGGGTTTTTACTTACGGGTCGTTTTGGGGCATTTTTGTAGGTCCTTACATCCTCCCCACCTTATTTAAAATCTCGTCCTCGAGATTTACTGGAATAAGTAAGGATATTTTCGCTTCATTTCCGATTCCAGCTCCCAAGTGTATTCAGGTCCTCTCTTTGAATTCCACTTGACTTTGACCAGCACTAGTCGCTTGTGCTTGAGAAACTTGACCTTTCTGTCTTCTATTTGCAGTGGCTTCTCAACAAATTTTAACTTTTCATTTACCTCTACATCTTGAAGAGGTACTACCAGGGATTTGTCAGATAGACATTTCTTGAGGTTGGATACATGAAATATGTCATGTACCCCGGCTAGCTCTTCTGGTAGCTGTAATCGATAGGCAACTGATCCTATGCGTTGGATTACTGGAAAGGGTCCTATGTATCTTGGACTCAGCTTTCCTTTCTTACCGAACCGAACTACTCCTTTCCAAGGAGAAACTTTCAAGAGTACCTTGTCTCCAACTTGGAACTCTAACGGCTTGCGTCGATTGTCTGCATAACTCTTCTGGCGATCTCGAGCCGTCTTTAGTCTTTCCTTGATTTGAGTGATCTTGTCGGTAGTTTCTTGCACTATTTCAGGACCTGATAGTTGACTTTCTCCTATTTCTGCCCAACAAACTGGAGTTCTACACTTCCGTCCATATAGTGCTTCGAACGGGGCAGCTTCGATGCTTGCATGATAACTATTGTTATAGGAGAATTCAATTAAGGGTATGTGGTCATCCCAATTTCCACCAAAATCTATCACACATGCCCTAAGCATGTCCTCTAGGGTTTGGATCGTCCTTTCACTTTGTCCGTCTGTTTGAGGATGATAAGCTGTACTTAAATTTAATCGCGTCCCCTTGGCCTCTTGGAAACTTGTCCAAAAATGCGAAGTGAAACGACTATCTCTATCCGATATAATAGAGAGTGGGACTCCATGTAAGGATACTACCTCGTCTACGTACAATTTTGCTAACCTTTCCATGCTAAAGGTTTCTTTCATGGGTAAGCTGATTTGGTTAATCGATCCACAATTACCCAAATAGCATCATTACCTTTTCTGGTTTTGGGAAACTTAGTAACAAAATCCATTGTTATGAGTTCCCATTTCCATTCAGGCATTTCTAATTGTTGTATAGACCTGAGGGTTTCTGGTGTTCTGCCTTAACTTGTGAACAAGTTAGACACTTAGATACATATCTAGCTATATCCTTTTTCATTCCTATCCACCAGAAATTATTTCTTAAATCTTGGTACATCTTATTGTTACCAGGATGCATGGTATACCTAGATTTATGGGCTTCCTCTAAAATCTTATTTCTTAAATTTCCTTGCTTAGGTACCCAAATCCTTTTCTTGTGGAATCTCCAAATTCCATCACTTCCTTGCTCTAATTCCTTTATTCCTCCTTTCATTCCTTCAGCATGATCCTTGATTGCTGTTTCTTGAATATTTTTCAATTGTTCCATTAAGTCTAATTGTAGACTTAGTCTAAGAGCACGAACTCGCTTTTTCTTTTCATGATACTTACGACTTAAGGCATCTGCAACTACGTTTGCTTTCCCTTCGTGATATTGAATATCACAGTCGTAGTCACTTAGAATTTCCATCCATCTTCTTTGCCTCATGTTCAATTCTTTTTGCCCAAATATATATCTTAAACTCTTATGATCTGTATAGACAGTAAACTTGCTTCCATACAGATAGTATCCCCAAATTTTAAGGGCAAATATTATTGCTCCTAATTCTAAGTCATGAGTAGTATAATTTTCTTCGTGCTTTTTCAATTGCCCTGAGGCATACGCAATTACCTTCTTGCGTTGCATTAGCACACATCCTAATCCTAGCTTAGAAGCATCGCAGTAAACTTCAAAATCTTCTGTTCCTTCTGGTAAGGCAAGAATTGGAGCGTTTGTTAATTTCTGCTTTAAGATTTTAAAAGCTTCCACTTGCCTAGGTCCCCATTCAAACTTCACTGCTTTACAGGTTAGCTTAGTTAATGGCACAGCTATTTTAGAAAAATCCTTAATGAATCGTCTATAGTATCCAGCTAACCCTAGAAAACTTCTAACTTCCATAGCTGATTGTGGGACCTTCCATTTGGTGATTGCTTCTATTTTGGAGGGATCCACGTGAATACCTTCATGATTCACCATGTGTCCTAAAAATTGTACCTCCTGTAGCCAGAATTCACACTTAGAGAATTTGGCATAAAGCTTCTCTTTTCTTAACAAGGTTAAGAGTGCATGCAGATGCTCACAATGTTCTTCCTGGCTTTTGGAATAAATAAGTATATCGTCGATGAAGACAATTACGAATTTATCCAAGTACGGTTTACAGATCCTATTCATCATGTCCATAAATGCTGCAGGAGCATTTGTTAATCCAAAGGGCATGACTGTAAACTCGTAATGACCATACATAGTTCTGAAAGCAGTTTTAGGTATCTCCTCTTCTTGTACTTTCAATTGATGATATCCGGAGCATAAATCTATCTTAGAAAAATATCTAGCTCCTTGAAGTTGATAAAAAAGATCATCAATCCTAGGTAATGGGTATCGATTCTTAATTGTATCCTTATTTAGTTCCCTATAATCGATACACATTCGCATCGAACCATCTTTCTTCTTTACGAACAACACTGGTGCTCCCCAAGGGGATGAACTAGGTTGTATGAATCCTTTACTGAGCAATTCATCTAATTGATGTTTCAGTTCTTACATTTCGGTGGGTGCTAACCGATAAGGTGCCTTTGCTATGGGTGTAGTTCCAGGAATCAAATGAATTCTAAACTCTACCTCCCTATCCGGTGGTAACCCTGGTAACTCTTCTGGGAATACATCTGGGTATTCTGCTACTACAGGAATTTCATTCAGTGCCTTACCTTTCGTGTTAATGATTACTGAAATCATATATACCACTTCTTGTTTTCTTGAATAACTGGCCAACTTCATTACTGAAATGAATTTCAGTGGCTTTCGTGGCTTATCTCCTGTAATCACCACTAATTCTCCTGTGGGTGTATGTATTTCTGTGGAATTCTTATCACAAAGAATTTTGGCATGGTTGGCTACTAACCAATCCATTCCTAATACCACATCAAATCCAGCTAAATTCATAAGTAACAGGTTTGCAGAAAACTTATGGCCTAAGAGTTCTATCTTTCCCTCTTCCAAAACCTTATCTATGTTAACAGAATTCCCATCTGCCGTTTCTACTGTAAAAATTTGCCTAAGTTTGGTTAAAGGTAGGTTAAGAGCTTGACAGAATGAAGTATTTATAAAACTTTGGTTTGCACCAGAGTCAAATAATACTTTTGCATAAACGTTGTGGACTAGGAACGTACCAGCTATCACGTCAGGGATTAGCTCTGCTTCCTGAGTAGTCAACTGGAAGGCTCTTGCGTTTTTCTTGGTAGTTCCTTCTGCAGGTTTAGCCTTGTTATCTGCTGGTTTGACTAACTTAGGGCACTCTGGTTTGAAATGCCCAGCTTCTCCACAGTTATAGCAGACCCTTGTTTTCTTTCTACAATCTTCTTCACGATGTCCTATCGCTTTGCAGAAGTTGCAGGTTTCATTACATTTGCCAAAATGTTTTTTTACAGCTTCTGCAGAACGTCGGAGTGGAAGATTGCCCAGTTCTTCTTTTCTTGAAATTGCTATTATTACCCACACGAAATCCTTGGGTAATTTTCTGAGCCAATTCCTTCTTCCTGTTTTCTTCTCGCGTACGCACCAGTCCGTCAGTCAAAGTGTTGGCTAATTCCACCGCATCGTCAATCGTGCGGGGCCTTGCAGCTTTGACAATATCACGGATTTCACTAATTAAACCCCAAATGTAGCGAGAAATAAGTACCGGTTCTGGCGAAGCCAGAGTAGGCACAATTCGAGCATATTCGAAAAACTTCTAAGTATACCCTCTGCAATTAACATCCACCATTCGGTGGCTCAGGAATTTGTTCACCATCTGCTCTTTTTCATATTCTGGGCAGAATTTTCTTTCCACTAGACGCTTAAACTCCTCCCAACTCGTGGCATATGCCATGTCACTTCCCTTGGCTTGTAATACCGTATTCCACCATTCTAATGCTTCTTCCTTAAAAAGGTGAGAAGCATACATGACTTTATCCTCCTCGGCACATTTACTGATTTTGATTACTGCCTCGGTTTTCTCCAACCAACGCAGCACCGCAGTCGCCCCTTCATTGCCTGTGAACTCAACAGGTTTACAGGCAAGGAATTCCTTGTAAGTGCAACCAGGCGTTGCAGCTTTCATTCTTTTGAGAATTGGGGCTTGCAGTACATCATTATCATTATTATTAATGTTACCACCTCCATTTATGCTATTACTGAAGTTGTCTTCATGAGTACGTTTGCTAGGAATAATTTGTTGAGGTTCAACTGGATTTCGAGCAGCAGCAGGGATTGCTGGAATAGCATTGGCTATTCCCTGAGCAACGATATTCTCGATATCTTGCCTATTCAGAAATTGATCTTTGTGGTTTTGTTCAGATTGGTTAACTTCGTTAACGGGTTCATTACCAGCGTTTTCCATCTGGTAATTAATATATATAAGTGATTAGCATAGAATAATTAACAACCAAACATAACAAAACAGTCGTTCACAATCACATCAACACGTATAGCCAAAATTGTCGATTCTTTGACGTTCGATATTTTATATATTATAATAGGCATCCGTACACACAAGTTATCTTACAAAATTTTTAAGTTATTTCACATAATTATATTTTTTATTATTATATTATCATTAAACACACATTCCCACAACCCCATATGATCCCTATCAGCTGACATTTTAGAGACGACGTTCCCTCTCATCGTATTTCCAGGAGATCCTCTCCCCTACTTCCCGGATTCTATTCCCTGCGTCCACCAGCTCCTCGCCATAATGGCGGAGTTCAGCTAAGTTCTCGGTGCTCATTGGTGGATGTAGTGGAGGTTCAGGGTCAAATTGGGGGAAAAAGGTATTAGGGTTGTTTAGGAGATTCTGAAATTGCCAGTCGGTGGTCCACCACTCTTCTAGCTCTGCTGGTAGAGGTTGGGAGTGGATAATAGGATCTGGGATTTCAGGCTCTAGGTCAACTGGAAGTTGTGCTTCCGCTGGGTAATTAAAGAGGTTTTCACCGGCAGGTCCGATGAGGTCACTAAGTGCCAGTTTATGATCCAGCTCCTCCCAGGATGGCATTTCCTCGTCTTGCCTGGAACTTTCCCCAATCTCTATTCCCTTGCCTTTATCTTTGGGATCCTCTTTCTTTATAACTTTCCGTGTCGCTGGTTTCTTCCTACGCACATGCCTCCAGCCTACAAGTCTTCTTCTTTTCTTTGGCTTGGGTTTCTCCGGAGGTTGGGCTTGAAATTCCATAGGTTCATCCATGTCGGCACAATAACCGGTAAAGTCTCTGGAAACTTCCACATTAACAAAATAGAGATTGAGATTCTGAAGAGCTTCAGACAACTCATTCATGCTGTTTAGCAGATATGAAGAAACACACAAAATTCTAGGTTAAAAATTGGTAAATTAAATTCTCACAAAATCACAGAATGGCAATTTAGAAAAATTAATTACAAATATCTAATACAATTATACAAACATATTGATTAAAACGAAATATTGCGATTTTTATATATATCTATTACAAATTACAACTGAAATTCAAAATATATTAGTGGCTATGCATCCGTAAATTATTTTAGTCTAGCTAGGTTATAGGAGTATTATTCTCACATGCGTTTAGGTAAAGTTTATCCTGTCTCTTTCTTCTACTAGGTGGTTATCTAATGGATGAAGTTCTTTTAAAGTTTCTGGCTAGTAGGTGACATAGATGCTGGTACTGGTTTGGCGATTCAACTATAAGTTAACATTTACTGCTGTGATGGCTAACATGTAGAGATTTTCCCATTGTTCGTCTAATTCATCTTCCCATGGTGGGTTATTACCTATTTCCTGAGTCTCCTTATTAATTATCACTCCTTTTGTTTGTGACTTCCTAATTTTCTCTTGACTTTTTCTAATAATCAAATTTCTTTTCTTAATGGTAAGTGGTTTCTCAACTGTGCCTTACGAATAAATATTCCGTCCTCAGTATCTGCTGAGTATCTTGAGGAATTTGATTGGAATGAGGTTTCCTTATCTTTTGGTGAACTATCTAATTGACGATAGATGACCGAAATTCTTTGCTTACCCATATTGTAAACTAACAAATAGTCAAATAATACACAAAAAACACATAATCACAAAATGATAATCAGAAAATTAAGTATTTCTAAATACTTAATTGGCTTAAATCAGTGGATCTGATACCACCTTTTTCTGTCACGGCCCCCAGCCTGGTTTGACCCGGTCCAGAAGCCGCGGGACAGAAACCCCGTGGTATTTAATTAATTTGGCAGCGGAATAATTAACAGGATCGTTTAAAACTTAAAAATGCTCGATTATTTTATTTCATAATTAGGGACAAACCCCGTAATTTACAATAAGGGAATTTCACTAGGAAATCCCTATTTTTCAAAAACATGTTTCTTTATTTTTATTAAGCCACTTCTTCAAGCTTGTAGTGCTACACTGCACTTTTTTCCCGGATCACAGCAGATCACCTGAAACATGTTTTAAAAAGGTTTTATCAGCAGGGAAATACTAGCGAGTCATTCAAGTTGCACAAAACGACGCATTGTTATAATATACAGTATTAAGGGTGATTACATTGTTTATATCAACCAATTACCCAAATCGGTATTTGTCACTCGACTGTATCTGTGACTATGGTCAGATCACCCATTGGCTAACTCGTTGTCCAATGGTGACGGGAAACAAGTAATGTCTACAAAACCCCACATACCGGCAGTAATTGAAGATTACAAAGACTTAATCCCTGTAATTATAACCTTGAAAACATTTAGGGTTTTGTAAAGAAATTTGATAAAAAGAGAATGACTCACATTGCAGATTTAAACGGGCAGAGTTTAGCCTACTGATTAGCCTTGTAACCTAATTTAAATAACAATGCACACGAACTAGGTTAGTAACTAATACAACATTTACGATAACTCACGAGATAAAAACCCTCACAACGAATGACAAAGTGCAATACTTAAACATCCATCGAATTTACGACGAATGACAAAGTATGGCCCTAATTTGGGCAGCACTTAAACATCCATTGGATAGTTTCAATCGATCGGACATTGAATCGTAGCAGCGATCGAGTTAATACCCTGTATGGTAGCAACGCCTCCCTAATGGAAATTATGATTTTGAGCAGTAGAACTTCGTTTTTGAGAAAAGTTTTCGACACAGTTGAACTGCTCATGATCGGATCAATTTATAGCTGAAAAATGGGGTTTACGCGGCCCGCGTAAGCCCCCTCTTGATCTTACGCGGCCCGCGAGGGCCAGCTAATCGTAGACTAGGGCTAGCGTGTCATCGGTAGGCCTGCCACGTGGCCTGTTCGCTGTTCCGGAGATTTTATGAGCTGTCGCGGCCCGCGTAAGCTTAGGCTTACTCTTACGCGGCCCGCGTGAAACCCAAAAATCTGTTTTTATTGGTTTTTCATGCACAGTAGGGTTTCAAGTGTCCGGGTTTTTATTTACGGGTCGTTTTGGGGTATTTTTGTAGGTCCTTACACCCGGCTCGGTCATCCCAGGTCGGGTAGACCATCATTAAATGCGATATATTAAGGATAATATTATCGTTATATTCAAATGCAAATAGAAGATTCGCAATATCTCCTAGAAAGTGGGAATTATCATACAACCAACTTCTCGATTTAAGGGGAAACCCTAATCCACCAAAAAATATGAATAGAGGATACATCATGAGGTAACACACACAAATCTCTCTCTCTCAAATACTTTCTCTCTCATAAACGAATACTTGACACCGGAGGGTGGTTACAAAAATAACCCATTCCTGTGACGAGTCCTAACGATGTTCTGTTTTGTAGATCGAAGTCCAAGCCACTTCCAGCTGGATCACCAAGCCAAGGGACGTATCTCACGTGACTTTTCTACATTGGCGCCATCCGTGGGACCTGAAATAGTGAGAGTCCATTACCATGATAAGTGGTTCGAATACAAGTACTATAGCAATATGCACCGTTCCAGTTTCTGATAGTTAAGAAGGTATGGTAACGATGGACTCAGCGGTGGTAATCTCTTCTCCAATAATCACTAGATCTCTGAATATGGAATTTGATGTAGAGATGCCTCTGGGATACGAAGGAGGGCCTGTGCAGGCATCAATTGCAGGAACAAGGCCGGTAGGTCCCTCATCTCAAACCACGGGGCTCAGTCAATCCCCCAGCTCATAGGTGACAGCCACGACGGCCTCGTCGGCTTTGCATGGGACTTTTTTGAATGCAACTTCATCAACTTTCACACCGACAGCGGGTCCTAGAGACTATTACTATCAATCAGCTCTACCCATCCACACATCCGCTGTAGGGACTACATCCCAATATTACCAACCCGTGGACAATTTCCAGTTCCCTCCGCTATATGCCGCGGCCCTGACAGTGGCCATGTCAACCCCACTTCACCAGTCGGTGGTGATGCCTTGGGCTATGCAGAACGCTCCCATAACCCCGGGAAACCAAATGTATATTCCGCCTTACTACTACATGCCGCCTTATGGGTACATGTCACCTCAGGCGTATGGCTTTGGGACGCCATATGAAGGAAGTCAATCAACATCATGGGGCTATCAATATGTACAGTCTTCGCCGTGGTATGGGCTTCCTGGGCCATACCCCATGTCTGTCAACACAACCACAACGGGGGCGTCCGGGGGTAATGTTTCTTAGGCAAGACAACGACTTAACTATACTCAAACTGGACCCTCACTGGTCACAATAGTGGCCACTCCTCTTGTGACTCAGGGCCCACCAATAGTAGAGCACATTGACTTGGAGGGTGATGAATTGACTAGGCCTTATAAGCCGGCATATGTCACTTTCAAGTCAAACATTTTCCAAACTAATAGCAGAAGTGCCAATAAAAGATAAGCCTAATATGCCACCAATAGTGGGAAAATATGATGGGACAAGTGACTCGGATGATCACATCAATCTCTTTCGAAGTGCAGGGGAAGTGGCTCTATGGCCAATGCCCCTGTGGTGTAAAATGTTTGTCCAAACCCTGGTGGGCGCCGCTCGCGTTTGCTGGGATAGCTTGCCAATCGGAGGAATTGACAGTTTTGACGAGTTAATAACAAAGTTCTCACAGCAGTTTAGCCAGCAACGAAGACACACCAAGGACAGGAATGAGGTGTTGCATATATGCTGGCGGGAAAACAAAACTGTAGAGAACTTGTGTCACACCCTCAGTTTCCTACTTGCGGAGTATTACCGCGAGGCGTGTGACTGACCGAATCATGCCACCAATCATATTGAACAATTAAGATAAATAAATCAAAGCTAACATTACGAATATGATTAGTGACATTACATTCAAAGTTTAAAAACATGGTTTGAGAAACTAGCGAAAGCATAAAGTACAAAATTCCATTAATAGTTTTTAAAACATAAGTTTCCAAAATAAGAACTCGACATTGGTTCCATAAAACCACTACACTCCGCCGAGCAGTCTCCAGCGTAGCACCTAAGGACCAGCAAGTATGCAGTAGTATGTCAACATAAAGTTGGCGAGTTCACGATTTTAAAAAGGTTTACTTTTTTATCCCAAAAACATAAATTATTTAGTTACTAGGTTATAAAACATGTCATTGGGAGCTACCCTATCGTTAAGCTACTAAACTATGTAGTACCGAAACTTTGACGTAGTTGTTGTTTTGCCCCAGATCAATGTCTATCATCATTGACCAGTGCCAAGGCATAAAAGTTCACTCCCGTCCTCTAAGGCTCGGTGTGATGTTTGTCAAACCTTATAGCGCTATCAACTAATATCCCGTTCGCCAGGCCAAGCGACTAATCAGTATAAGTGTATGGGGGCTTAAATGATAGAGTTTCGTTTAGTCCGCTAAAGACATGAATTTTAGATATTGTTTAATTACTATTCCGTTCCCTCGAAATATTAGGTTCCCAATCCACCGGGAATACATGCTTTTAGTGTTAGTGTGAACTCACCTTTGCTTTGCTTGGTAGATAAATTATTTGTCTTAAGTTGGCCAACCACGTCCTATTATGGTTACAAATATTAGGATCGTATACAAGTAATCACGTATTTTCTTGCGGCCACTTGACAAGTGTGCGACTATGCATATAAAGGTCATACACTGTGCATCAGTGACTTGTATGAAGAGAATGTGCGGCCAGAAGTGTGCGGCCATGCATAACTCTTTTGTACGCTACACAGTCTTGATTGTACATCCTATGGTGTGCGGTCTACGTGGCAGATAAGTGTAACACCCCGAAAATTTACGTCCTATAATGTCTTGACACGTGTCATAACCTTTGAACGTGTGAAAGAATGTTCTTGAAGGACTAAAGTTGACAAACAAAGAAACTATGTGAATTTGAGGGTTCAAAGTGTCAACAATGAATAATTATACTTCACAATAAACCTACATGATTTTTATAACCTTAAACGAATGGATCATGGATCATACGAAGCGAATTGTGAAAGAAAGTGAGAGATTACAAACTACAGGGGTTAAATGTGCCAACATGTTTAAGTTATACCTCTGAGTGACCTTTTGACAAACCCGAAGCTTTGTAACGATTAATTATGCTCACTAGAATGTACCACAAAAATTTCATGAAGTTTCGTTATCGTATGAGCAAGTTGTGATAAAATTCGTGTGCAAGGGTTAGAACCGTCAACATTGAAATTTAGGGCTTTTCGGGTGATCACAAAGTTACCCGAGGACTTGACAAAGTGGGTATAAGTATTAAAGCCCCTATATATAAATATCAAAGCCTTAAAATGCAAGAAACCATGTGAAAATGACATTTCGGGGGACCAGGGGCCAAATATGCAATAAAAGGAAACTTGTTACCTGATCAGAAGGGGGATGCGGCCCGCTTTGGATATCTTAAAACATGATGCGGGCCGCCTGAGACCTGCAGAAGCAGAAAATCATGGCAGGTGGCTGTTAGTGCCATCTAACCGACTTAAATCCTAGTTTTTCGAATCTATGGGCTTGCTAAAGTGGTTTTTAGCTACTAGAGGGCATGTGGACTGATCTTAAATCATGCTAGACCTTGTTGGCATCAAATTAGAAAGATCAAAAGTTCATAAATATCACCAAGTTGCAACATTCATGCACAATACAACTTCTGGACATTTTCAAGAACTCAAGACCTGATACAAGCATTTCAAATCATCCATTAGACAAGTGTAAGTACCTTTGATCCTTCTCGATCAAGTTTTCCTTAGTTAATAGCCTAGAAATCAAACCGTCGTAACTACGGTTTGACTTTGTGATAAATCACAATCGGTCCAGACATTTGTCGAATCGAAAGTTGTTATAAGTTGGTATTTATATGGATAATAAACCCCTAAAAGGGCACTCACTGATTCGAATCCTAACTAGGTCGTTTGTCGAGTCAAAGGTTGTCCGAAAAAGTCAACAGAAACCTTAATCGCATATTTAACAACACGGAAGGCGTGTAACCTGTTTTATCAGCCATACAAATTGAAAATAAGTATAATAACTTGTCTAAGCTTATTTGATTCGACAACTTTATGTTTAGAACCGATTCGGAACCGAGAGACGCAAAAGGTTGACTTTTGCTTTGACCTCAGTTCTGACCCGATTTATATAGATTTAGACATGCCTTAAGGTTCCATTTGGACCTAGTTACATGTGTGTATAAACCTCTGCGTTTATACCACTCGAATCCGTAACTATCCGACGTTTCCGTTAAATGCCTAAATAATGACCATAATGCCCTTATGACCGCAGAACGAGATTTTAGAAAATGTAAAAGTGCAAAAGTCTTTAATACTGATTATTGAACATGTCTGCAAAATTTCACGTCAATAGGAAGTCTAGATTAGGAGTTATGCTTAATGACGTATTTATAAACATGTTTATTAATTAAACGGCGCCATTAGCGTAAAACCTATCTAAACTCAGTTTTGACACCAAATCTTTTACCTACTGAGGTTAAATAATATTTTAGGATTTTTAAAGATTTTTAGTTATTTTTAAACTAATCATAAGCTTGGATTAGCGCCTTAATTCGGTAAATACCGAATATGCCCTTATAGGCCATAAAATGAGTTTTACAAATCCTTTTAACGCCAATCCAATTGCTACTTATTTTAAATAATAAATTTAGTGTTTTGAACTTTATAAACTGACCTAGAAACTCATAATACTATTTTAACCCGTAAATCGCTTAAAACGACGTTATATGCGTATTAAGCGCATAGTAAGGGTTTAAAACCATTTTGCCACATAGGACTTAACACCAACTGATATACCAAGTTAAAATAAACTATTTTACTGAATTATTCAAACCCGGATCACAGAAGCTTAAATGATCCCTTTTATACTCTTTAAAATGACCAAAATACCCCTACGGGGCTTAATATAAGATTTAACTCGTTTTGGGCATTATGGAAGGTATCCTACTGATATCACAACATATTTAGGGCATGATAACTTAGGAAACCTGTTTAGGACTCTTATGGTTACCCGTTACGCGTCATATGCATTCGGTTCGGTTTATGTAACTAGTTTACATAAATTGGCCGAAACGGGTCAAGACTTATCAGTTTTGTCTCAAAATCCAGAATGTGTATGAAATACCCATATTATACAAGTCTCTGAACTTGTCGGGTCTTAATCACATTCTATTCCGGTCTTCGCTTTATAATGCGTTTGAACCGTATCTTTCTCTTGAAAACTAATCGGTCTAAGTCAAGGCTTAAATTAAAGACCCGTTAGGATTCTAATAGGTTATTAAAAACCTTCGTTCCAGATTTAGGAGCCCAGTAAAAGCTATCTGTACTTGCTGATTTGATACGGCTGGGATTGAATTTATATTTAAGCTCAGGTAAATACTTTTAACTTATTTCCCTATACGGGCTTGGGGTACGGTATATAAAATACCGCTTGGTCGGGCGTTGAATATTTAGTCTTATTATGGTTAAATTATTGAGATGTCTCCGTTTAATTTGTTTTGTTTACTTAAAGCCTTTGGGGGTTAATGACCGTTGTCCCGGATATCCCTGGCATCATTCTACGGAATGGCCACGACCTTAGCACACAGGTGTAGGCGTACACCTGTCAGTGTCTCATAATTAAAGTGGTGTGTCCATTAATCTTTAACCCGGCTCGATCCGGGCTACTGAACGCATAAGAAACATGTAAATCCTGTACAAGTTTATATATTAGATAAGTATCCCAAGTTATAAAATATTATTTGTGCCATGTGCATTCAAATCAATCATTTTCTTAAACCCTTTTCAAAATGAGTCGGTTGATTGTATTTACCAGTGTAAACTGACGTATTTTCCCAAAAAGGCTAAGTGCAGGTACTAATTGGAATTGGCTGGCTACTCCTAGCATCAATAAAGAGTCTCGCAAGCTTAGATGCCTAAAGTCTGTTGAACCATGTTATTTTATTTACGATCCGCCTGTGGATCCTTTACTTCCGTTGTAATACTTTGATGTTACACTATTACGGATTGTAATATATTTATCCTTTTGCTTCCGCTGTGCATTTATATATTGTGTTGTTTGACTATGATGTTGCCAACCACGTCACGTTACTCCCCTACCGGGCCCACCGGTAACACGTGGAAATTTGGGGTGTGACAGGTTGGTATCAGAGCCAACATTGAGTGAATTAAACACTATCTTTTTGTGTTTAATCTCAATGACACATTAGCACATACCTTGACCTTCTGAGTCTAGACTTAACATAGGAATATTCTCAATCCTTATCTGGAATTTCTGCTTCCAAGATTTTTATATTTTGGATACGCCGCCAAGCGAAGAAGCCGTAATAATAATTCTCCACACCAGGAGCCTTGATTTGCTGACCTTCGTACAGCGGCTAGGACAAAACATGCAACCAAGGAGAAGGCATTCAGAAATAAAATGAAGAAGAAACTCCTTTTGCTAAAAATCGTTTCCTTAATAGTCCTTATAAGGACATACTTACCTTTCAGTTCCTTCGAGGATAACACTATTCCTTTCAAGTCCCGTCTAGGGCACATCTGTATTTTTAATTTTATAGTGGAATAATTAACTTTAAATTTTCATTCAGACATTCCTTTTATAAGATCTACCTTTATATAAAATGGCAAAATCTAAAAAGGGCGAGACCTAGCCACGCATTATTTTGAGGCAGGGCAAAGATGGTAATTCCATAATTAGATTCAGATCCATATTTAGCACCTCAATTTAGGATTGTTCTGCGTTAAATATTAATAAGAATCTTAAGAGTGAAACCTAGCCTTCGGGTCATTTTAGGCCGGGCCATGATGGTAAGACATGTTTAAAAGATTCGAATCCCTGTTAACATCTGTAAATATGTTAACACTCCTGACAGACGTGATTCATTAAAATCACACACGTCATTCTTATTAATGGATTCTTCAAAAGATTCCTAACCCAATGTAATGATCTCTGAATCATGGGTTTAGATCATCACTTGAGATGATCACATTTTGACCATACGTGGTAATATAGCGCCTACAGGCCCTGTTCATTTCCATATGAACCAAAAGACAGTGGTAGTGATGACTCCCTGTCAGATAAAGGTAATGAACTAGGTTCATACCTTCATGCTTTGATTCTCTGAAATCATAGCTTATAATTTATAAATGTCCTTGTGACTAGGCCTGTTGTGCCGGCAATACCTTCATGCTTTGATTCTCTGAAATCATGGTTTATAAATTAAACTTGTCTACGCGACTAGGCCATTTGTGCTATTACTAACTTATAAATTTGGATTCATGATAAAAATCCTGAATAAAATAAATATCATTCCTTTCCTGCCAATATAGATATTAAAAGAGAATCTTAAAAAGGTTTGACCTAGCTTGAATGTCATTGAAGACCTAGCTAAGATGGTAAAAACTGTTTAAAAAGAGATTCAGATCCTTGTTAACATCTGAAAATGTGTTAACACTCCCGACAACCGTGATGCTATGAAAATCACACTTGTCACCCTTATATTAGGAATTTTTCAAATCCCTTATTTAGCGTAAATGATCAATAGGAATCATGGCTGGTAAAAGTCGAAAATGATGTACGCATCAAAACATCCATTTGGGATGTATACATACGAGTAAAGATGAATACATGAAAAAGATAGTTTTATTTCATAACTTCTTGTCAAGACAATGAATTATGAAATTTTCCGACCCAAAGGAATCATCGATTATGTTTTAAAATTTCCCTAGTGACAAGGTCTCTGAGCCATCATAAGTCCTTTGGAACAAGCCCTTGTGCTATATGTAAAAGATGTCAGTATGACATTGGCAGTCGTGACTTATGTCCCCTGTCTGATAAATATGAAGGATCATATTCCGCTTAATTGCCAATGATGGTTTATTTAAACTTAGGCAAAACATAATCAAATAAATTAAATTCTATCTATTGGCCTATATGGTTTAATTGCGCCATGGCTATTTATTCATCAAATTCGACAATTCACTATATGATTAAACAAATTGTTTCTACTTGGATAGTAGCCTTCAAAGCTTCACCATGGCTGACTCCTTTGAAGCTCACCATCATCCAGTTAATCAGAATGATGATGCAAGACTGAACTTAATAAGCACCGAGTTACAGGCTGTGATAAATACAGCCGTAAGCAACGCCGTGGACCGTGTGTTGAAGGATTATAAGCGAATGTGCGATGATACCCCAAATAAAGGTTACAAAAAGAGTAAAACCGGTTCAAACTATAACCAGTCCCAGCCAAAGGAGGCTAAACCCGAATGTAAGAATTGCGGGAAGAAGAGGCACTTCAGTAAATGCATATATGAACAGATCAGGGGATGTGGTATCTGTAAAGAGATGGATCACAAGACCCATGAATGCAAGGAATTGAAAAACAACCAACAGTCGGGTGAAAAACCCAGATGCAAAATCTGCCAGAAACAGCACTTCGGGAAGTGCAGGTATGAATCGAACTTGCATACACAGTCGAGAACTGTTGCATGTGGAATATGCAAGTCCAAGGGGCATAAGACCTTGGACTGCAAAAAGATGGAGGACGCAACCTGTAACGGTTGCAATGAAATAGGGCACATCAAAACTAATTGCCCTAATAAAACCAAGAAGTCTGGGAAAGATTCGAAGGACAAACCACGGACTGGTAAAAAGCCCAAATGCAAAACCTGTAGGAAATATCACCTCGGGAAATGCAGATATGAAGTTCCGCCTCTACCCTGTGGAATCTGCAAGTCCAGGGAGCATAAGACCTTGGATTGCAAGGGATTGGGAGACGCAACCTGCTATGGTTGCAAAGGAAAAGGGCACATTAAGACCAACTGCCCTAAATACGCTAAAAAGCTTGAGGAAGATAAGAAGACCAAAGCTGGAAGCTCTCAAATGGATGCTCAGGAGATTGTTCAGGATAACAATGTCACCACAGGTACTTTCTTTACCAGTAACGCTCATGATAGAGTATTAATTGATTCATGTTCAGATAAGTCTCTCATAGACAATAGATATTGTAAATCATTAAATCTGCATGATAAAACTCTAAGCGTTAAGTATGAAGAAAAATTGGCCGATAGTACCTCAGAGACTAATTCCGCAATATTAGATGGATGTTTTATATCCATTAAGATTTACCCTTCTCCGTTGTCCTTGTTCCGTTAATAAGAGGACTCTATATAGTAATAGGTAAGGATTTGTCGTCTTGTGACCAAGTCCATATTGTGGGTGATAAGAAGCAGTTAATTATCAAGACTGTCATTATGAAGGTTTGCTTCGGATCAGAAGATCCATGCGGCCCGCGTAAGCCCTGGGTGATACCTTACGCGGCCCGCGTCAAAAATGGTGGAACCGGCCGTCCCCGGAATCGAACCTGGGTCTAGGCCGCACCCTTTCGTGCGCCTAGCCAACTGAGCTAGGTGCCTAGTTTGTGAAACTTCCATTATTTATTAGATATAAGCACTTGTACAATAAACTTCCTTATCATTTATCAATGATAATTCCTGCTAAGTGTCCTGTTTTAATACAGGCAATAATAAATCTTCATGAACCATAAATTTAGCAAAATTTTTATTATCATCCACAAGGTATAACTACCAAGGAAACCATAGTAACCAATTCTTATAGATCGGCAAGGAATCCTTTCGAAAATCTAAGAGCACTTTTTCCTTTGCATAGAGTACGACAACATATGTTATTTTAATTATTTTCTCATTGTTTTTATCGCCTGCGAATGCCAAACTATGTTGATAAAAGCATCATATGAGGATTGGGTATCTTAATAAATTCCATAGATTGCTTCCATGCCTGATCAGTATGGAGGGTTAATACATGGAACCCCTGAGATATCCCAATGGTCATATTATACTAATGTCGACTAGTAGTATTCAAAGGAGATATCCAGAAAGAAATTGTCCAAGTAAATGTTCCCGACTAAAGAACTCGTGGACTCGTAACATAAATATGTCATTTAATTGACACAAACAATGGTGGATGAACTGGAGCCTGAGATTTGGAAAATCTCTGTAACCTCCTTATATCTCGTTTATCTTCTCCTAATATTATCATGTTACCCCTGAGAGGCAGGTAGAATTAAGAGTTATATCCCATTAAGGTTGTATTACTATGGAATCTCCATGACGGCTAGTACCATCAGTGAAAGAACCAAAACCTGGATTAACTAAGTTTAAAATAGAGAGTTCATAAAGCTTAACTCAATATCCCGGAAATCCGGTATAGTTAATTATGAAAAACGGTTCATTTTGCTTATGCATTATCACCGCAACCCTAATTAGGTAACGATTAAGAAATTGCCATCAACTGCCCAGGATCGTCGATTTGTTCGACTAACGGCAAGGATTAGCTATTCCCTAAACATTAGCTAAGCAGTGGTTGGAATAACCATCTCACCTTAAAAATAAGCTTTTCTATAATAATGGATATGTAAGTATTAAGGCTACTCCTTTGGAGACCTTGAATAGATGGAATGTTAAATGTCTAGTGTGAGATAGAGAATTGGTAAGTCCAATTATCAAGATCTGAAAGTTGCCTGGGGAACAACAAATAAGATTATACAAATCCATAATCGATTGTAGGTTGCCAGTATATGGCAAGAAATCGAGGAGTTATGAAAATAGCAAACTTCCTAAGTTCTTGTTAAGGAATATGGTTTAACATAAGATATCACCCAGGAAGGGTGTACCAAATTTGTGAAATTATCAGGCTAGTTAAGCTCTGAATATATGGAAATCATTCGAAGGAAATCGAATGTATCAAGATCAAGTAGCTTGTAAGCTAAAACCTACTTAAGGAATAGTGACTGGAGGATGTGTTCCGCCAATAAGTAAAGGAGCACTATCACACATTGGTATACGGATTTACGATGTGATAAGCATCCTGTATCGATGGAGAATCGACAGGTCAAGAAGCTGCAAAAGGATACATACGCCTAATATAAGAGCCACTATGGGAGCTTGGAAAGACTCCAGATATGTTATAGAAGTTAAGTCCATTATGCGACAAAAAGTACTTCCAGCATTGTAACAAATCTCGAGGTCGAGATTTCTTTTAAGGGGGTGAGGATGTAACACCCCGAAAATTTACGTCCTATAATGTCTTGACACGTGTCATAACCTTTGAACGTGTGAAAGAATGTTCTTGAAGGACTAAAGTTGACAAACAAAGAAACTATGTGAATTTGAGGGTTCAAAGTGTCAACAATGAATAATTATACTTCACAATAAACCTACATGATTTTTATAACCTTAAACGAATGGATCATGGATCATACGAAGCGAATTGTGAAAGAAAGTGAGAGATTACAAACTACAGGGGTTAAATGTGCCAACATGTTTAAGTTATACCTCTGAGTGACCTTTTGACAAACCCGAAGCTTTGTAACGATTAATTATGCTCACTAGAATGTACCACAAAAATTTCATGAAGTTTCGTTATCGTATGAGCAAGTTGTGATAAAATTCGTGTGCAAGGGTTAGAACCGTCAACATTGAAATTTAGGGCTTTTCGGGTGATCACAAAGTTACCCGAGGACTTGACAAAGTGGGTATAAGTATTAAAGCCCCTATATATAAATATCAAAGCCTTAAAATGCAAGAAACCATGTGAAAATGACATTTCGGGGGACCAGGGGCCAAATATGCAATAAAAGGAAACTTGTTACCTGATCAGAAGGGGGATGCGGCCCGCTTTGGATATCTTAAAACATGATGCGGGCCGCCTGAGACCTGCAGAAGCAGAAAATCATGGCAGGTGGCTGTTAGTGCCATCTAACCGACTTAAATCCTAGTTTTTCGAATCTATGGGCTTGCTAAAGTGGTTTTTAGCTACTAGAGGGCATGTGGACTGATCTTAAATCATGCTAGACCTTGTTGGCATCAAATTAGAAAGATCAAAAGTTCATAAATATCACCAAGTTGCAACATTCATGCACAATACAACTTCTGGACATTTTCAAGAACTCAAGACCTGATACAAGCATTTCAAATCATCCATTAGACAAGTGTAAGTACCTTTGATCCTTCTCGATCAAGTTTTCCTTAGTTAATAGCCTAGAAATCAAACCGTCGTAACTACGGTTTGACTTTGTGATAAATCACAATCGGTCCAGACATTTGTCGAATCGAAAGTTGTTATAAGTTGGTATTTATATGGATAATAAACCCCTAAAAGGGCACTCACTGATTCGAATCCTAACTAGGTCGTTTGTCGAGTCAAAGGTTGTCCGAAAAAGTCAACAGAAACCTTAATCGCATATTTAACAACACGGAAGGCGTGTAACCTGTTTTATCAGCCATACAAATTGAAAATAAGTATAATAACTTGTCTAAGCTTATTTGATTCGACAACTTTATGTTTAGAACCGATTCGGAACCGAGAGACGCAAAAGGTTGACTTTTGCTTTGACCTCAGTTCTGACCCGATTTATATAGATTTAGACATGCCTTAAGGTTCCATTTGGACCTAGTTACATGTGTGTATAAACCTCTGCGTTTATACCACTCGAATCCGTAACTATCCGACGTTTCCGTTAAATGCCTAAATAATGACCATAATGCCCTTATGACCGCAGAACGAGATTTTAGAAAATGTAAAAGTGCAAAAGTCTTTAATACTGATTATTGAACATGTCTGCAAAATTTCACGTCAATAGGAAGTCTAGATTAGGAGTTATGCTTAATGACGTATTTATAAACATGTTTATTAATTAAACGGCGCCATTAGCGTAAAACCTATCTAAACTCAGTTTTGACACCAAATCTTTTACCTACTGAGGTTAAATAATATTTTAGGATTTTTAAAGATTTTTAGTTATTTTTAAACTAATCATAAGCTTGGATTAGCGCCTTAATTCGGTAAATACCGAATATGCCCTTATAGGCCATAAAATGAGTTTTACAAATCCTTTTAACGCCAATCCAATTGCTACTTATTTTAAATAATAAATTTAGTGTTTTGAACTTTATAAACTGACCTAGAAACTCAGAATACTATTTTAACCCGTAAATCGCTTAAAACGACGTTATATGCGTATTAAGCGCATAGTAAGGGTTTAAAACCATTTTGCCACATAGGACTTAACACCAACTGATATACCAAGTTAAAATAAACTATTTTACTGAATTATTCAAACCCGGATCACAGAAGCTTAAATGATCCCTTTTATACTCTTTAAAATGACCAAAATACCCCTACGGGGCTTAATATAAGATTTAACTCGTTTTGGGCATTATGGAAGGTATCCTACTGATATCACAACATATTTAGGGCATGATAACTTAGGAAACCTGTTTAGGACTCTTATGGTTACCCGTTACGCGTCATATGCATTCGGTTCGGTTTATGTAACTAGTTTACATAAATTGGCCGAAACGGGTCAAGACTTATCAGTTTTGTCTCAAAATCCAGAATGTGTATGAAATACCCATATTATACAAGTCTCTGAACTTGTCGGGTCTTAATCACATTCTATTCCGGTCTTCGCTTTATAATGCGTTTGAACCGTATCTTTCTCTTGAAAACTAATCGGTCTAAGTCAAGGCTTAAATTAAAGACCCGTTAGGATTCTAATAGGTTATTAAAAACCTTCGTTCCAGATTTAGGAGCCCAGTAAAAGCTATCTGTACTTGCTGATTTGATACGGCTGGGATTGAATTTATATTTAAGCTCAGGTAAATACTTTTAACTTATTTCCCTATACGGGCTTGGGGTACGGTATATAAAATACCGCTTGGTCGGGCGTTGAATATTTAGTCTTATTATGGTTAAATTATTGAGATGTCTCCGTTTAATTTGTTTTGTTTACTTAAAGCCTTTGGGGGTTAATGACCGTTGTCCCGGATATCCCTGGCATCATTCTACGGAATGGCCACGACCTTAGCACACAGGTGTAGGCGTACACCTGTCAGTGTCTCATAATTAAAGTGGTGTGTCCATTAATCTTTAACCCGGCTCGATCCGGGCTACTGAACGCATAAGAAACATGTAAATCCTGTACAAGTTTATATATTAGATAAGTATCCCAAGTTATAAAATATTATTTGTGCCATGTGCATTCAAATCAATCATTTTCTTAAACCCTTTTCAAAATGAGTCGGTTGATTGTATTTACCAGTGTAAACTGACGTATTTTCCCAAAAAGGCTAAGTGCAGGTACTAATTGGAATTGGCTGGCTACTCCTAGCATCAATAAAGAGTCTCGCAAGCTTAGATGCCTAAAGTCTGTTGAACCATGTTATTTTATTTACGATCCGCCTGTGGATCCTTTACTTCCGTTGTAATACTTTGATGTTACACTATTACGGATTGTAATATATTTATCCTTTTGCTTCCGCTGTGCATTTATATATTGTGTTGTTTGACTATGATGTTGCCAACCACGTCACGTTACTCCCCTACCGGGCCCACCGGTAACACGTGGAAATTTGGGGTGTGACAATAAGTGTGCTGTGTTTGTGAGTTATACGACATGTAGTTTATGTTGTAAATTTCAGAGTGTGCGACGTCAAAATAATTCAAACAGTAAATCATTTAGGTTTTCTCAATCAAAATGCATATCCTCACATGAATACAAACCATGAATCTTATGTTTTCAAGCAATCACCAGATTTTCACCCACAGGTATTTAAACTCAAACATTTATCAATATGGATCTAGGTCCTCTTACATCATAAAACCCTTTTTATTATCATCATTCATCAGTTAGATTTAATATCATGGATCGCAAATCAAATCATCATCATCAGCATTACACAAACTCATTGTTGGGATTGAACCCTACCAGGGGAACAGTTGATTAAAGCCAAAACCGGATCAGAGCAGTGGATCCAAAATAAGCAGATGTTATGTTTACATTCTCTCCCCTTGAAAGTGGTTCTAACAACTGATGACCTCTATCCACTGATCCTTTACAACATCTGCTGACTTACAACTGCTGATCAAGATAAAGACTGATGAAGACTAAAGCCTGTTGATCAAGCTACTGCTATGGGGTCAAGCACTGCTGAAGATATCAAGTACTGCTGGAGTCACAACAGTGGAAGGATAAAACAGTAGTTTAGTCTTTCTTATGTAATGTATTGTAATCAGTAGTTAGCATAGCAGTGTTTGTATTAGATCAGTAGTTAGAGTTTGTTAGGAGGTTAGATGTCACTTTCATGGTGACGTCAGCAAAGATGCCACAGTGGTTTGTTCGTGCCTATAAATAGAACAGTACCCTGTACTGTTCTATTAGCTCTTCATCACTTTTCTTCCTGTATGAACAAACATTGTGAGCTCAGGCTGAGGGGGAGTTTGTTACATGCATGCAAAATTGTAATCGGTGATTGGAATAAATTCAAGCATTCGGTTTAATGATAAACTTGTGTGTTAAAAGCATTTCTCCTGTTTGATTGTGTGCAAAGTTTATTTCCATTTTAATTCCGTTGCATTACTTGTTCATCTTTATCATTTCTTAGACAAAAACACAATAAAAAAGAAACTCAGATCCTAACAATTGGTATCAGAGCTCGGACAGTCAAATTTGATCTAACAATCATTTTGACATAAATAGTTCAGCTCACAATCATTGATACTGATAGTTGTTCGTTTTGTTGAAAAACAGAGTAAGGTTTAATCACCATCAAAGTTGATTAATCAGTACCTGTAAAACAACCAGGATGATGTCACAATCACAAGATGATAAAAATAACATCGGTTCACTTTTCAAACCACCCATATTTAAACGAAATGAATACAACATCTGGGAGAGAAGGATGGGTCACATCCTTGCTCAACAGAATACTGGATGTTGGAGATCTGTTGTTTTTGGACCACATGTTCCCATGGTGCCAAGTGCTGAGGACACAAAGAAGTTCGAACCTAAAAAACCTAAAAACTATACTGAAACTGATTTTCAAAAGTTTGAACTGGATGCCAAAGCATTTAGCATCATTGCATCTGCTCTTCCCAATGAAATTTATGCTGGGCTGTTACACTGTAACAGTGCCAAGGAATTATGGGATGCACTTAAGGAACAATTTGGGGGAACTGAAGAAGTAATTGAAAATACCAGGGAAATTCTGAATCAGCAGTATGAAACCTTTTGCCACATTAAGGGTGAATCATTGACTCAACAGTTTGAGTGATTCAGTTGTCTCATTAGTGAGCTAAGACTTGTTAAAGTTGTATTTCCTAATTCTACACAAAATAGCAGGTTTCTTAGATCACTACCTGAAAAAATGGGATACAATTGCCTTTGTAACTAGAAACTCTGTTGAGTTCAAAGATCTGACACTGACCCAACTTCATGGTAGACTCCTGACCTATGAAAGGGAGTTAAACTAGAAAAAGAAGTTGCAAGAGTCTGGCAAAGTTGCAGATGATTATTCATTTGGCAGCACAGCTCTTCTGGGTCAAGAAGAGTCTGGCAGTAGTAAGGATCAGAGTTATGATCATTTTATTGACATAACTGCTGGTGGTAATTTCAACTCTGATCCTCACTCATCCAACTTTTCCTTCATAGCAAATGGAGAAAGCCAGAACTCTGATAATCTATGCTTTGAACTCAATGACTTACATCACTTTGATCCAACTGATCTTGAAGAAATGGACATTTTGCATCAATTGGCTTTGCTTAGTGTAAGAACAAGCAAATTCTATAAAAGGACAGGGAGAAAATTCCCAGGGTTACATGGGAATTTAAAAGTGGGGTTGGATAAGTCAAAAATCAAGTGCTATAAGTGCAATAGGCTATGTCATTTTGCTAGGGAATGTAGGAGTCAAACCACTGGTCCAATTATTACTCATCCCAACTCAAATCCTAGACCACAAAACCAAAGCACTGTGCACTATTCCCATTATACCCCTGCTACCCATATAAACACTGCTCACTATGCAAACCCTGTTCCTGTGCATTATGTTCAAACCACTGTCCCACAAATTCAGTATATCCAAGCTCCTGGACCTCAGGTTCAAGTGCAACCAGTTGCACCACAACAAGCTGCACCACCAACAGTGGTTCAACCAGATCAGCAAAGCTTTTTCACCCAAGGCTTTGTTGACTGGAGCAGTATGCCTGATGAACTTGGAGATGAAAATTTTGCACTCTATGCTACTAATAATGCTTCTAATGATGAATTTTGTCTTATGGCATTAGAGTCAATACCAGAAGAGCTGGATGCTGAAAAGGGGCAACAAATTGCTAAAACAGTGGATGAAGTTGCTGAAGCAGTGGTTACTGCTATTGCTGATGAAATACTGCTAGGAGAAAATTTAGAACCCCTGATAGAACCACTATTTGACCCCTGGTCCAAAGAAGAAGAGAAAGAAGAAAAAGAAGAGAAGAAAGAAGGTGAGAAAGAAGAGAGAGCTGATGAAGAAAATGATCATCAATGTGATTGTTCCATGATGGCTGCTGCTAAGGTATCATCTCAGGTTCTTGAAAATCTGTGTTCAGACAAATGCATCATAGCATTTGCTAACATTAAAGAGGTGAATGAAAACCTTTGGGATAAAGTGTTGAATGATGAAGTCAAATTTGAAAAGTCTTTAAAAGAACTTAAAAACAAATTGGCTGAAAAAGATAAAGAAATCTGCAGTCTAAAAGAGGAGCAGAGCATAACCAAGAACCAACTCCAAACAATGGTAGAAAAAATATCAAGTTTGTAAAAAGGAGTTGGAATCCACCAAGATCACTTGTGAAATATGGGTGGAATCTTGCAAAGGTTATGAGGTCATGCTTGAAAAACAGCTTGAAAGCATTGTAAAATTTGGCATAGGGTTTAGAAAATATGATGAAATTGAAAACACTGCTGCAAAACAAGCTGGTTCAGTTGAAATAACACCAACAAGAATGGCCAAGAAGTTAAGATAACTGATAAACTTGGTAACAAAATTACTCTGGAAAGATCTGTGGGATCCTCAACTTTTGCGGAATTTGAGAAATACCAATTTAAACCCACATGGTCTGATGAGTGTGACATTCTTGAAAATTTTAAACCAATGGACTTCACAACCACTGATGGTGTAAAAGCTCCTAAAGCTAAGGTTATTCCCCTCAAAAACATCCCAACAGTGGTTCAAAACTCTGTTGCCAAGGAGTCTGAAAAGAGAAAGAAAAGAGAAAAGATCAAAAACCTGTTTTGTGATTTCTGTGAAAAGAAGAATCATCTAACAAAAGTCTGTTTTCATCTAAAAGCATATGATCTCAACAAAACATGTGTTATTGTACTTGCTGAGAGCTGCACCATCTGTGGTAAATCAAACCACAAAACTCAAGAATGTGTGTATCTCAAATCATTTGATGTGAAAAAGAATGAGTACAATGCAAAAACATCCATGAGTTCATCAAGTTCATCCATTAAATTCACCAAGAACCAACCACTGTTTGTGCCAGTTCAAACAGCTGTTACAAAATAGCTGAACCAAACATCTGTCAAAAAAGATGTTCAGGTGACTGATGCACCCCCTGCCAATCAATACAGAAGAGGTAAGAGACAACCACCATACCAAAGTATCCCACATGTTTATGAGGTTTACAAAAAGCCTTCTAAACCAAGAGTGAACAGGTATCCATTTGGTTATCAGCAGATCATTGGGCAAGACCCCCAACAGTGGTTAGAGAAAAACAGTTCCAAAACTGTCCAAACCCCTGACCTAACCACTACCCATCTACCTGAACTTAACCTAGACACTGCTGAGACCCCATCCAAAGCCTTATTGGCTTTGGAGACCCTAATGAACTAATCCTTTACTACATGTGCAGGGAGCTTCTGCATGCTTAGATAGTCTTTGGTATGTAGATAGTGGAGGCTCCAGGCACATGACAGGATGTAGAGCCCTTCTCAAAGATTTCAAAACTCATGGAGGGGGTGATATATCCTTTGGCAATAATAGTAAAGGGAAGGTTCTGGGGTCTGGTACTGTTCAGTCTGGTAAAGTTAAGTTTGAAAATGTCAATCTAATAGACAATCTAAAACTCAACCTCTTAAGTGTTTCTCAAATGAGTGATAAGGGCTATGGCTCATTCTTTACAAAAGAGTGTTGTAGGATTGTTGGACCAGAAATGGTTGAAAAGATTGAAGCAATAATAAAAACTGGAAAAACCCAACTTGTTGCTCAAAGAAGTGGCAATGTTTATGTGGTGGATATGTCAAAAGAGAGCCCCATGACTGATGCCTGTCTGTTCTCAGCTGCCTCAAACAAAGAGACAGAATTATGGCACAGGAGATTGGGGCATACAAATCTCAAGACAGTCACTGCTATATCCAAACAGGGGTTAGTAAGAGGTTTACCTCAAAAACTGTTCACTTGTTCTGAGTATTGTGTTTCCTGCCTAAAAGGAAAACAACATAAAAGCTCATTCAAATCAATTGAAGAGTCCAAAACAACCAAGTGCTTGCAAATGCTTCACATGGATCTGTTTGGCCCAGTTAAAGTCATGAATCTTAGGAAGAAAAGATATTGTTTGGTTATTGTTGATGACTTTTCTAGGTTTACATGGACTTACTTCTTACACTCAAAAGATGAGACTACAGGCATTCTGCAAGACTTTGTAAAACAGGTTGAAAAGCAGTTTGACCTGCTAGTAAAAATCTTCAGAAGTGATAATGGCACAGAGTTCAGAAACAAGGAGTTAGATGATTTATGTGTGTCAAAAGGAATTGTGAGGCAGTACAACATTCCAAGAACACCAGAACAAAATGGGGTTGTTGAAAGAAAGAACAGGACCTTGATTGAGGCTGCCAGAACCATACTTGCTGTTTCAGGTTTGCCATTAATCTTTTGGGCAGAAGCAGTAAACACTGCTTGCTATGTCCAAAACAGAGTTTTAATCAACCATAGGCATCAAAAGACTGCCTATGAACTGCTGTATAAAATAAAGCCATTGATTTCATATTTCAAAGTTTTTGGCTGCCCATTTTTCATTTTAAACTTAAAAGATTCTATTTCAAAGTTTGCTGCCAAAATTGATTGTGGTTACCATCTGGGATACTCAACCACTGCTAAGGCCTACAAAGTGTTTAACACAAGGATTAAGACAGTGGAAGAGACTTTGAATGTAAAGTTCAATGAACTTTCATCAATGAAAATCCCAGCAAACCCTGCAGAATTGTTTGATCTTGATAAATTTACTTTTGAAAATACTGCTGTCAAGACTAACAGTGCAGGTCCATCAGAAAGTTCATCATCAGACTATGGATATGAAGTCATCATTCCACAACAAAAGTCTGCATCAAATGGTAGAGCAGCAGATGTTCAAAATAGCTGTCAAAGTTCAACCACTGCTATATCAACAGTTGTTGACCAAAGTAGCCCATCAACCCCTATTTCCACATCATCAAACACTGTTGATAAAAGTCCTCTAACAGTGGATCAAAGTTAACATGTGTCCACACCATTACCTCCTATTCCACCCCCATTTGAGGCCACTGTTGGATCATCAAAGTCACCAGCAGTGGTTAGCTCAGATGATTCACATCTGCAGCCCTCACCATTAAATGCCATTGTTCCATACCAAGGAGATCTGATCTTTTTGAAATCTCATCCACCTGACCAAATCATTTGCAACATCAATGAAGGGGTGCTCACAAGAAGTCAATCCCAAAACATTTGTCTTTTTGCTGGTTTCCTATCTCTCCATCAGCCAGTCAAGTACCAAGAGGCACTAAAAGAAAATATCTAGGTAGAAGCCATGCAAGAGGAGCTCCAATAGTTCAAAAGACAACAAGTTTGGGACTTGTACCACTGCCAGAGGGGGTAAGTCCTATTGGCACAAAGTGAGTCTTCAAAAATAAAACTGATGAAAGGGGCATTATTGTCAAGAATAAAGCTAGGCTTGTGGTTCAAGGGTTTAGACAGGAAGAGGGCATTGACTATGATGAAACATTTGCCCCTGTAGCAAGACTTGAAGCTATCAGATTATTCCTAGCCTTTGCTGTCAACCACAACATCAAGGTGTATCAAATGGATATCAAATGTGCATTCCTCTATGGTAAGATTCAAGAAGAAGTTTATGTTTGTCAACCTCCAGGTTTTGAGGATCCATTTAATCCAAATCATGTCTACAAGCTAAATAAAGCTTTGTATGGCTTGAAACAAGCACCAAGATCCTAGTATGAAACTCTTTCCACCTTTCTACTTTCCATTGGTTTCACAAGAGGTAAAATAGACAAAACACTGTTTCTAAAATGGAGAGGAAAGGATTTGATGATTGTCCAGATTTATGTGGATGACATCATCTTTGGAAGCACATGTAACAAAATGTGTGAAGAGTTTAGGCAACTCATGACAGCTGAGTTTGAAATGAGTGCAATGGGTGAACTCCAGTGCTTTCTTGGTCTCCAAGTAAGGCAACTGCAAAATGGCACTTTTATCCATCAAGGCAAATATGCCAAAGAACTTTTAAAGAAATTTGAGATGGATGATTGTAAGCCATGCAGTACACCCATTGCAACCAATAAAATAGTTATGTCTGATGAAAAGGATGATTTAGTTGATCAAACTCTTTATAGAAGCATGATTGGGTCTTTATTGTACCTAACTGCATCTAGGCCAGACATCATGTTTGCAACATGTGTTTGTGCAAGATCCCAATCAGCCCCTAGAAAGTCAAACCTTATTGCTGTAAAAAGGATATTCAGATACCTAAAAGGTGCTCCCATACTTGGTATCTGGTATCCGGCTGATGGAAATATCAAGCTTTCAGGTTTCTCAGATAGTGACTTTGCTGGATGTGACAAGACAAGGAAGTCCACTTCAGGAGGGTGCCAATTCCTAGGCAGTTGTCTAGTGTCCTGGCAAAGCAAAAAACAAGCAGCTGTTTCCACATCCACTGCTGAGGCAAAATATATTGCTGCTGCAAGCTGTACAGCCCAACTGCTCTGGCTTCAAAATCAGTTGCTGGATTTTGGTATCACTGCCCTAAAGACACCTCTCATGTTGGACAGTCAGGCAGCAGAAAATATCATCAAAAATCCAGTTTCTCACTCAACCACCAAGCACATTGACATCAGACATCACTTTGTGAGGGATTGCTATGAAAAAGGTTTGATTTCTCTGCACCATGTTCCAACTAAAGGTCAACTGGCAGATGTGCTAACCAAAGCATTAGACACATCCACATTTGAAAGCTTGATCTCTAGGATTGGCATGCTAAACATGGAATAACAAGCAAAATCTTGTTTTTCTATGAATAAAAGCATTAAAATGTTTTCAGAAAATCAAAAATCCATCCTTAAAAATAGCTAAAAATGAATTTTTCATTAAAATCCTTAAAAGTCTGCCATAACCACTGATTTGTTCAAACATCTGTTCCACTAAACGCTGTCCACTACTGAAAGTCAACCCCTGTTCTCTCATTTCCTTGGTAATCACTGTTGTTCAAAATCAGTGTTTTCATCCACTGATAGTTAAAATCACCCACTGTTTTCATTGTACCGTTGCAACCACTAATATTGCTCCATCAGTGGTTCCATAAAACAACTGTCTTCCATTATTCATCAGGGGTTGGCACGTGGTCAGTACATAGCGGTCAGATCTTTTGTAACCACTTCCACGTCAGCATTCACTTTTTCCCTTATAAAACCCTGATCAAAACCCCCAAACAGGGTTTTACACTGTCGAATTGAATTCTAAAATTCCTTTCTCAAAGCAGTTTCCATCATTCTCTCTCAAATCCCTCATCGTCTTCTTCATCTTGCAACCTACTCATGTATTCTTCCGCTCCAAAATCATCAAAAAAGGCCACTCAAATGGCTACCAAACCCATCGAAATTCAATACAAAGCTCCTCACAATTATTTGGGTCTACTCACAAAACCCACTCAAACTGAAACCTTCAATTCCATCATTGACATTCTTTCGTCTTCAAAGTACAAAACTTTGTTGACCGCCGATGCTCCAATTTAGCTAAAAACCCAGAGAGAATTTTGGAAAAATGCCACACTTGAGACCCAAGGTGAGATGATCATAGCCATTAATTCCTCAATAAAGGGTAAAAAGATCAACATTACACCACAATCCATTTCAGAAGTATTTGAACTCGATGATCAGCAAGGTAAAACTTCTTTTCCCAAAAACGAATATCAAACTGATTTTCTTGAGAGGGGGTATGCTGAAGAAATGAGAATAGACACCTTACAAAAGGGTAACTTTCCTCCTGCAACAAGATTTTTATTCCATACCCTCTTGATGTGTGTTTCAAATAAAACAACTGCTTTTAATGAGATACCATTAAAGATCCAATACCTGGGATATGCTATTTTACAAAACAAAAATTTTAACTACTCCCAAGAGATCTTTGATGGCTTGGTCAAAAATGTTACTGCAAAATCATTTTTATTATTTCCAAGGTTCTTAAGTTTCTACTTTCAAAAGAAATTTGGAAAGGATGATGCTCATGTGCTCATCCAAGGTGAACCTTTTCAAATAAATGGCTTACAAACTGAAACATTTACAAGATTATCAAAGCCTTCTAAAACAAAAGCAGAGGCTCCTGAGCAGAATTTAGCAGCTACCACTGCTCCTCAGGCACCTGCTGCTGAGCCCACTGCTCTAGGTGATCACAGCAGCAAACCAACTGCTGTGAAACCCCCACCTAAAACCACCAAAAAGCCAAGACAAAAGAAAACACAAAAACCCCCCAAACCAAAAACAAAGGCAACTATGGAAAATGAGATCCCAGAGCAACTGCCAGTGATAACACCAAAGTCACTAGAAACCACTGCTGCTACTTCCTCACAGCAGATGGTAGAAAGATCTCAACCCATGCCTCAAACTCCTCCTGCCTCTTTTAAAAAAGAACAGGTTGTACACATAGGGACACCACAATATGATGCTCTGGAATCAATTACTTCCATCATCCACAGCCACTGCCCGGGGAAAATTCGCTTTCTACACCCATACTCACAGCCACAATTCCCCCACAAACAAAACTCTTGTTGGATGCTCTTGATTTGAACCAGACACAAACCAGTCATTCTCACTCACCTGTTAATGATAATATACCTCAACAAGTGACTTGGTCTGGTGTTTCAATCATTGCTAACCCACCAACAACACCTGAGGAGGTTATACCCCTTGAGTTACAAGTAACTCTTGGTGGTAGTTCAAGTGAAGCAGCCACTAAAAGTGCTGAACCCACTGGTTTGCACTTGGATGGTGGTTTCATTAATAAGACTTCCTTGAAGGAAATTTCTTCTCTGGGAACTCTTGTGTATCCAATGTTCACTGGTTCACTAAAAAGTGTTTCTCATTTTGAAGGAAGACGTCCCTAGTACCAAGACAAAGGGGCATCAGTGGATGACTTTTGGGGTACATTTCCTGAGTCAACCACTGTTACAACCACTGCTAGTGGGAAATCAGATGATCCCATTAAGTTGGGTGATGGTTTAATGTACCGAGAATTGACGGGTAGAATTGATAAACTGGATACTTCTGTTGCAGAAATCAAAGAAATGCTGCAACAGTTGTTGAAAGTTCAAAAGGTATCACCCACTGCTGCACCAACCCCAACAGCTGCTCCATCATCTGCTCCTACTACATATGAGCTGTAGAGTTTGTTTCAACCACTGCTCCAACATCAAAGAGAATTAGCTGATCAACAACATGAGATTCAAGTTCAAAAGATCAGAAATCTCATGGAGTCAAGGTTTAAAGACACCCAGGCTGATATCAAGGCTATTAAGGCCCATTTGCTGAATACCACTGGCACTGCTCCTCCCTCTATCATCTTTGTGGATGAACCACCACCAGCTGATGCCAAAAAGGGGGAGAAAATAAAGCAGTGGAAGAAAAAGGGTTATGAGGATTGTTTATATATTGCTCCAGATAATTCTAGCATGCTTGCAGACATACCCTTACCAGATGGTTCTAAAAAGATTGATGTTACCACAAATGCCATAGCTGATGCAAAAGATGATGCTAAAAAGGATAAGGAGGCTAAGGATAAAGCCAGGCGGGAACAGGAGAAAAGAGCTTTTATGGAGCTGAATGAGCAAGGTACTTCTGAGCCTAAGGATGATGAAAATCATATGCCAAAAAGAAAGCAGCCCACTAGAAAAGTGAGGCAACCCAAACACACACCATCCAGACCCACAAAGCAAACTTCCAAACCTACCAAAATCTCCAAACATCAATCTCCCAGACCAATAGTTGTTAAAACTCCTGTTATAACAATAGCTGTTGATACTCCAGTGGTTTCAACAACTGCTACCACTTCAACACACACCACAACCACTGCCTTACCACCACCATCACAAATACCATCACCACCAAAAACAACTTCATCACCACCATCACCTCCTGCCAAAAAGCAGAAGACAGCTGATGACACATCATCTGTTGTAATGACAACAGTGGTTGAAACACCAGTTGTTTCAACAACTGTTAGTCAACCACCTTCCACTGCAACAACCACCACTCAAATCACCACCACCACTAAACCAACCAACACTCCACAAGCTTCTCCTAAACCAAAAAGGAGAAGGATAATTTTGAAAGATGATGATTCTCCATCACCACCAACATCTTCACAACCTTTGTCACTTGTTACTATTCCAAACCCTGTTCCTCTCTCTTCAGCCCAAGTTCAAAAACCAATCACTGCCATTGTTTCAGCATCTGTTCAGTATCCTTTAGAGCTCATAGCAGTCAGAGAAGAGATCAAATCTTTTTATTCTGAAGATAATCCTGCTAAAAGAAACCTACCATCTGTCCAAGGATATCCAAGGCCAAATAATATTGAAGAATATTTGAAGATAAAGGCTCAACAGGCTGAGGATATCTCTAAGAGAAACTCACAAGGAAAACCTGATAAAGAAATTCAAAGGCACTATCAATTTCTGCTCACACAAGTCAGAACTTTGGAGCAGTTTTCAAAAGATTTGTGTCAAAAGCTTTCAGAAAGAGATGATGAAACTTTAAGAAAAGATTACATTGAGCACATCATGGCCTTCAAAAGGTACAAAGGTGACAAAGCTCAATATAAAGAATGGACAGTGGGTGAACTCAAAGAGGAGTTGGAAAGAATTGAAAAAATGAATAAAGACAAAGTGAGACACACTCCTCCTGTCTGGTCAAGGTACATGAAAAATGTACCAGACAAAGTGTTAGACGTGAAGAGGATGAAAGAGGAACTAATCACTGCTGATTTTGGGTCAAGAAATCAGGTGACAAGGTGGAAAGAGGACAAAGTCAGGGCTAGCTACAAAAGGTTGGAAGAACTAAGAAAGACAAATCCAAATATCCTACAAAAACCTGACTATCCTGAAGCAGTGGTTTCAACAAGACCACCAAAATTGCAAGTCAGGAAAGCCACTGCTCCACCTGGTGCCATCCTTTATCAAAGAAGGAGGCAAAAACAGATGGATGCAGAAACAACAGAGGATATAGCAGCAGGTAATGAAGTTATAAAAATGGTCCTCAAGCAAATGACAACTGATATTCCTGAGCTTGCTCATGCTCAAAGCACTGCTCAGTCAGTTATCACCAGGCCATCATCTCCAAATTCCTTATCTAATAAAAATCTCCCAAGAAACCCACTGGATTCAAAAATACTAAAGTGGAAAACTGACAAACAGTCCCATGTATTGACTCTGATCAAATCCAGTGGAGAAGTGAAGAAAATATAAAGGGAACAAGCACTAGGCCTGAGTGTTGAAGATATGCAGGATCTCCTTGATCTTACACTTTGCAGGGATGAAGATGATACAGATGCCCTAGACTTTGAGTTACAACTTAACGGTCAGATAAGGGAACTGCTGATGAGACAATAAAGATCTACAATAATGAAGGGTTTTGGCATCATCTGTTCCAGGGGGAGATTGTTGGGATTGAACCCTACCAGAGGAACAGTTGATTAAAGTCAAAACCGGATCAGAGTAGTGGATCCAAAATAAGCAGATGTTATGTTTACATTCTCTCCCCTTGAAAGTGGTTCTAACAACTGATGACCTCCATCCACTGATCCTTTACAACATCTGCTGACTTACAACTGCTGATCAAGATAAAGACTGATGAAGACTAAAGCCTGTTCATTAATCTACTGCAATGGGGTCAAGCACTGCTGAAGATATCAAGTACTGCTGGAGTCACAACAGTGGAAGCATAAAGCAGTAGTTTAGTCTTTCTTATGTAATGTATTGTAAATAGTAGTTAGCATAGTAGTGTTTGTGTTAGATCAGTAGTTAGAGTTTGTTAGGAGGTTAGATGTCACTTTCATGGTGACGTCAGCAAAGATGCCACAGTGGTTTGTTCGTGCCTATAAATAGAACAGTACCCTGTACTGTTCTATTAGCTCTTCATCACTTTTCATCCTGTACGAACAAACATTGTGAGCTCAGGCTGAGGGGGAGTTTGTTACATGCATGCAAAATTGTAATCGGTGATTGGAATAAATTCAAGCATTCGGTTCAATGATAAACTTGTGTGTTAAAAGCATTTCTCCTATTTGATTGTGTGCAAAGTTTATTTCCATTTTAATTCCGCTGCATTACTTGTTCATCTTCATCATTTCTTAAACAAAAACACAGTAAAAAAGAAACTTAGATCCTAACACTCATCCATTTAGATCTAAGGACATTATGTCACCTAGAGAGATTTAACAAGTGGTGAACATCCTAACATAATTTATCATCAAACGCACAATTTTTAAGTTATTTACAAACATCATTTACACATAATCTTTTGAACGATTTGTGAATATCATGTCATACGAGATCTTTGACACCTTGCATCATACAAAAACACTAGTTCATCTATCATGTCCGAATGTTTCTAAATCATATTAACACAAGGAAATCATCGAGCTCATATTTACAAGAATCAAGCACAATAATTTCTATCAAGAACATCAAATCCATTACTCATCCTTCGTACGATCATTTAGTGAAGGATCTAGTGAACACACACACACACATTTTCAAGCGATACAATCATCAAACAATCATCGAAACTAACCTGGAATGTGAGGTTAAAGGGTGTTCAAGAATATCAAGAAGAATCTTCAAAAAGGAAAGTAGAAAACTATAAGAGGAAAGGCTGCTGTGTTGATGAATTCTCTAAAAAGGGAAAGATAGATCTTCAATGAAAAGGAAAGCTTTGAGAGGTTAAAGCTGCTCTGAATCTTCCAAGAAAGAAAAGGAATATTTGTTTAAGGAAAAGAGAGAGAATGTTGCAGAATAAAGAAGGCTGCCATCAACAATGCTGGAAAGGTTCCTAGGGTTTAGGGCAACTATGTATTTATACAAGACGGGGATGCCGCATTCGTAGGTGTGCGGTCCACCTAACATTCTTTTGGACTGTCGGCCCAATCATTAAGAAGGTATGCGGTTAGGTGAGAGTGAGGTGGAGGGGTGTGTGACATGATGGAGTGTGCGGCTAGGAGGTGGTCGCACAATGGTGTGTGTGAGCATATTTGAGGTGTGCGATGAGGAAAGTGTGCAGCTGCACACATTTATTTCCCATGTACGGTTAGGATTTGAGTTTGTAATATTAATATCCATTCTTCTAACACATAATATAAACTTTTATAATCAACCAAATATTCAAACACTTAATTAAGTAGACATAATTACAACGTACAGTGAAACGTAAAAGAAATGGTACGAGGTTATAAGTGCGAGTTGTCACATCTTTCTGGAAAGGTTCAAAAAGGAAAGCATAGCAATCCCCGGGCTAACGCATGACTTGGCATGTGGGGCTTTCCTGTTGTCACACCCCAACCGATGGCGGAAACATCGGAGTGAGACGAAAACAAGATTTCTAATTGCATCATAACACTAATTGTGACAATATATTTAATTCAAAATTTCATAATACTAAAATGGCATACATCGTCCAAAAACCAAATACAATCAAAGTGTAACAAACATGAAACATGAAATATAAATAATTGTTTTATTATTTAGGTGTGTATCTAAGTCCACCCTAAACTTGTTACTTCAATCGTCACCTATCAACCTACAACATGTATTAAAATATAATCAACAAATATGTTGGCGAGTATACAAGTTTAAATACATAATATAATACAAGTTTGGACATACGACGACGACAATCAGTCTTCCCCATAATCAGTCTTCCCCATTTTTATGGGAAACATGCATTGATCGTAGTTAAATAATAGTAAGAGTAATCAATAGGATTCACGTCAACAGTCACATCGCCCCCATGTCAGGGGACGAAGCCAGAACAATCATGACAAATCATTAAAGAAAAAACTGATGTTTACGTTAGAACATAACAATTAAAACAGAAATATTTTAATACACAACGTTTGCAATCTTTAACATGGCGACACGTACCAAAAGTACAGTCATATGCTCAAGGAGGCGGCGAAGTGCTTCAGGGTCTTCACCTTCCGCTGTAGCCAGGACTTGTTGAAACTCAGGTAGCGGATTGTTGGCCATGACGGACAAAGTCTCAGCCATACGGTTTGACGCTACATGATTTGCTTTTCGAAACTCCTAAGTTAGTAAGTCTTGACGGTTGCGCTCCTGATACGCGACATGCATACCATCATGTCTCCCAGTGTCGTATGCTGCCACCGACAAATCATCCAGCAGGACACTAAAATGAGGAGATCTCCTTAGGAACTCAACACCAGCAATCATGCCGTGAGAACTCCACCACTTCTTTTCTTCCTTTAAGGCGCCAAGATGGTTAGTTAAATCGCTTACCTCAGCCAGGGCCTGATTGGTAGCATACTCCACTTTGGTGTGGCGGGATCTCTCCTCATCCAGAACACGTTGTAAGCGAGTATTATGAACCACGAGGTCATCACACTCTTGACGGGTTTGCAAAAACCAGGCTTGGGTGTCCTCCATCTCTTTCATCAGGGCAGTGTGCCATTCTTGCACCTGCGACACAAACTCAGTGTCAATATGAAGACCTTGTACTTGAGAGGCTAGAATTAAAACCTTTTGTGCCTCCGCCACCACTTTCCTCTCCAGCTCCACTTGTACCTTTAGCGAATGGGCTCTTATTCGATCTTTCTTTTGGCAATCACAGGTCCATATCACCCGCTCCTCAACAAGGTTCGAATTTACCCATATCAGGTCCTCTTCAGCTTTTTATTTCTCCGTTATTAGACGGGACTCTCTAACGCGGGCAACATCAAGCAAACTGTCACGACGATGAAGTTCATCTGTAACATTCCCAAAATTTTTTATTTATATATATATATCAACTTATGTTATTAAAAGGATACATCATGGGTAAGTTGACCAATGGAAATATGAGATATTTTGGGCAAGCGTATGAACCGTTTAATAACTAATATATAAAAATACATTATATTTGAACCTACTCTGTTTTTAATGAAACTTGGTTTAAAATGTAGATAAAATTATTCTCGTTCTAATAGCATATTTATTATTTTATAAAACATCATATTTTAGAAGTTATAAGCACCAAAAGAGTGAAGCAGTTAAATTAATTATAATATATATATATATATATATATATATATTATATAAATAATTCAAACTAAAGTCATATGTTAGTGCACGTAAATCTCAAAGAAATAAAATAATATTAACATATATACTAATACTAGTTTACGTGAATTTTAAAAAGAAAAGAAATAAAGTAATATTAAAACAAAAGAAATGGAAATGTAAGAATTACATATGGATATGCATTTCATGAATACGTGTACAAAAACAATTAATGCATATTGATAGCTGGCCAAAATTTTTGCGTGAACTCTAAGGAAGATGGCAATTATAAATAGAGACATAGACTTCACAATTCATTCACATATTCTTCTCCTCTGTGTCTCGCCCATTTCTTGCATTCCCATAATTCTACTTTTATTTTAAAACCCCGCCCTGTTTTAAGTATTGTAACCCCTGATCAATGATACCCTGTCCGACTGACGTAGGACCCCGTAACGTATGTCAAGGCTCTGCCTAAATTCGTTGGGGTTCTGTCTCGCGACGTAGGAATAAATTAGAATTGGGTTACTATACTTAAATGTGAGTGTACTATATATTCTATTAAATAATCCAGGAGTTGTACCAAGATATATCAACCCTCCAAAATATTTCTGACACCCCTAATATATTTAGAATACCCCTATATGTTTTTAATTACACCCCGTATGTGAAAACCAAGCCCGAAATATAATATAGCATTAAAAATAAATGAAAAACAAGAAATAGTAAGTTGAGGCGGGCCGCGTAGACCCACCCCAACCCTTACGCGGGCGGTATGAAGGTTGATACCTGATTCCTTTGATTTTCTTAAGTTCAAGCGGGCCGCGTAAGCTACCCGTTAAGTTAACGCGGGCCGCGAGTGTCCCAAATGGTGGCGCAGCCTGGTGATGACACGTGTCATCATCGTGGCGGGGCTACACAGTGACCAGGATAAGCTATACGTTGACCTGGAGTCAACGCGGGCCGCGTAAGCCCTGCCCGCATGTTACGCGGGCTGCGACAAACCTAGAATCAGCAACTATAAATAGATGGCCTCGGGTCTCAGTTGAAACTCGTTCACAATTCATTCTCAAATCACAATTTCTGATAGTAGAGATAATACGCGGGTATTATACCCTCTAATTAGCAAGGTTCTGCTCCGTTGTAAGTATTATAACCCCAGTTTGGTAATAGATACGCTGCCCGATTGATTTAGGGTTCCGTAATAACTGTCGTGGTTCTGCCCGACGTAGTTATTGGAATACCGTCTCGGGGAGGGTATCATTAATATTTTCAAAGGGTTATGATACTAACCTATGTGCATTTGTGTAAATTATAGATTATTCCCAGGAAACCCTTACACAAAGTCTAAGATAGCAATGTGAGTAATCCTTCTTTTTGTGTAAACCTTTTTGTGAGTTTATCCTCTTTTTGTTAACCTTTTTGGAATTATTTACAAAACCTTAAGTGTTTTACAATGCGATTAAGCAGTGATTGAGTCTTTGTAGTTCTTCAATTACTGCCAGTATGTTGGGGTTTTGTATACAAAATTTACTACACTGTGAGTAGTAAGTCGGGATGACAATACGTTACCATTGGACAATGAGTTAGCCAATGGGTAATATGACCCACAAGTCAGGGTTGACAGTACTAAAAGGAGTAATTGTGTAGAAATAAACAATGTGATCGCTCTCAATACTGTTCAATGTGACTTTTTATTTAAACTTGATTAAACTGGGATTCACTCACCAGTATTTCCCACTGACAAATGTTTTTAAAACACGTGTTTCAAGTAACTTAGTGTGAAGTCAATAAAAGCCAGCTGGAGAGCACTGAAGGCTTGGAAAAGTGGCAATAAAGTTACCTAAAATAAAATAGATGTTTTTAATAAATAAAATAGGATTTATTCCTATGGAAACATGTGTACTACGAATTTGGGTTTTCCCATATATAATTGTATTTATAAAATATGGTGGTTTACTCTGATCAAATATTTCCTAACTACGGTCCTGATGAAATTTTTCCGCTGCCAAATTAATAAACACCGATACCACCGAAACTGGCTCGCAGCCGTCCGTTCCCGGGAATTAGGGATCGGGGGTTGTGACAGAAGGTGGTATCAGAGCCTAGCCACTGGTTCAAGCCAAAGAAGTGTTCTGCTGACACTTAAGTTTTAAATTCTGTGTTAGGAAATAATTTATGTGCTTATGTGTTTTATGTTATTTGACTATTTGTTAGTCTACAGTATGGGTAAGCAAAGAATTTCGGACATCTATCGTCAATTAGATAGTTCACCAAAAGATAAGGGAACCTCATTTCAACCAAATCCCTCAGGATACTCAGCAGATACTAAGGAAGGAATATTTATTCGTAAGGCACAGTCTAAGAAACCATTTACCACTAAGAAGAGAAGTTGGATTATTAGCAAAAGTCGAGAGAAAATAAAGAAGTCACAACCAAAGGGAGCGATAATCAATCAGGAAATAAATACACAAACTCAGGAAGCAGACAATAACCCACTAGGAGAAGACGAATTAGATGAACAATGGGTAAATCTCCATATGTTAGCCACTACAGCAGTAAATGCTAACTTATATTAAAAAGTCGAACGGCCAAACCAGTACCAGCACCCATGCCGCCTATGAGTTAGAAACTTTAAAGGAACTTCGCCCCTTTTAATAACAACATAGTGGAGACAGGAGATAGAATAAACCTTATATAAAAGCATGTTGAGCATAATACTTCTATAACTTAGATAGACTAAAATAAGTTACGGATGCATAATCATTAGTATATTTTGAATTCCAGTTGTTGTTTGTAATAAATATATATATATATATATATATATATATATATATATATATATAGTGGAGAGTTCAAATGAGAAGAAACTTTTTGTAAGAAGAAAAAAGAAGAAATTTCAACCAATAAGAATGCTTTATTTTACTTCATTTAATATAAGTATTTAATATTACTATAAGGGTAATATGGTAAACCTACAAAGATCATTAATTAGTAGTATTCCTCTTTAATAGCTAACTACATTAAAATTTGTAACTTACCTTCAAAATATATATTTAAAAAAAAAATTTAGAGTGTAAGATAAATTACAATGTGTGTATGATAAATTACAGGTTGTGTAGGATAAATTTCAATATGTGTAGGGTAAATTACGAAAGGTGTAGGGTAACTTTTGATGTGTGTAGTCAAAAAACATTAGTGTGAAGGATGATAGTTTTTATGATTAACTAATTAGTCAAAGATGATAATAAATGAGCTAAGAGAAAAAATATTTAATGTTTTACAATTATACCCTTTGTTCTTTTTCTTCTCAATTAATTTTTCTTCTCAAATGAACCTATATATATATATATATATATAAGTCGCCATGTTCGCCGTTTTTAATCAATCTATTTTTATGATTATACCCAAATGTTTGTACTAGAAATTTTCTGTGATAATTAATACCACCCACTCAAATAATATCATTAGCAATCCGAACGAACCTATAATAAAGATTAAGAAGATAACATGTATTGGAGTGTGTTATATTACATTTGTAGTACCTCTTTACTTGCAACTTATATAAGCAATCCGAATCACATATAAACAACCACAACTTACTTTCTAAATATATCTATTTAAACATTGATTATCAACAACTGTTTATACACGATACCAACTGTTAATTACATTAAAAAATATGGTACGTGGTTGGATGATATAATACTAATTGTCTTTAACCTTAAACTACCTATGAACAAAATAAAACATGATAACTAAAGATTGCATGTCCAACAAAGAGGAAACATAAAATCAGTAGCACAAAATAGTCATTATTTCTTCTACACAAACACCTACATTATTAGAATACCTGTTAACCTGCATTAACCCCATCCACGTGTGATAAGATCAGTAGATTTCCTGAACTTACAAATGTGAAATGCAACGTGTCACCAAAACGAAGGCCATTCTCCTTCATGAACATCGGCCAAGCTTCGATTGCATACCTTACACCATCTCCATTCTTCTGGCGCCTAAGATTCATATCGATGGTTTTTCCATTCATGTTCGTCACTTTTAACTCATGCACTTTATTTCTGAATCCGGCAAATCTTACAACATTAGCAGGCATTCTCTGCATTAATGTTGTTATTAACACGTAATTCACCCTTATGCATGTCATAGTATTTCTGTTTATTATTAAGTAGGTTAAAAAAACATACCATGCGGTTTTCTCCCTTAATTGTGAATTCATATTTACCACTTTTCTCAACAGCATTTGTCCTTGCCACAACTTTTCGTTCAACATCCAAAATCTTCAATTCATGACCATATCTCTTTCTTTTTTCGTTTACCTTATTTTTTAACACATCCATTATATTTAGAATAATCTCTAAATTTATACCAAATATTGATCACTAAATGTTTTTAAGTTATGCTATACGTACCAAGCGCCTGCGAGTTATCTGTCCAACTGTTGGCACTTTTGGCATTTCGACTTCTTTTCCGCATATCAGCTCCTTACTGTCATCCGCATAACAATATGCCTCAACCTGTTTTCCTTTCATCTTAAGATGTTAATACAACTACTAACGTTAGATAATAATAACTAACAATTATTAACTAAATATGTCTACATATATTAATTAAACTAATTATCTATTATTATGTTTTAAATAATCACATCATCTTTTGTTGGTTGGTTTGTCGCTTCTCTCATCAAAATCTTTGTTTCTACCTTCGACTTTTCTTTTCCAGCAATGTTTTTATTCACCCCCTCTTTGTTATTACCTTCATGAATCTGTGTATGATAGTTATTAAATTGACAAAATCGGATTGTAATGTATTTTAATCTACATAAATGTAAAGTTATTACCTCAGAAATCATCTGATCTATCAAGTCATCATCATCACATAATGTCTGTTAAACAATAAGATACGTAAATAAGTCGTATTTATTAGTAAACCGTTATACTTTAGTTGAAAATACTTACAAACTGAACGTTTTGGTAGTATGTGTCTTTAGGTATTTCCAGCAGATAGTCATCTTCACTTTCTTCTTTGTTGGTCAACACAACCTCAACTCCTCGACGATAAATTTTTAACTCAAATGTGTTGCTGTCCGTCTTCATCAATAACAGTATATCATCATCTTCTATCGCAAGATCATGAAATAATTTCGGACAACCTTTTGTGAAAACATAATTATCATTGATTTTGTCCGTCTCAACTTTCCAAATCTGACCTGCTGCATATATGTTATAACAATCGTTGACTGGCGTGTAAGAGTAACATTTTGTGACATAAGCTTCTGGAATCACCTGAAAAGTTATGTAGCATTTTATTATAACAGATAGATATGCAAGGTTTTATATTACAACTATAATAAAAAACAAATTGATTCATACATATTAGTATACTTACTATTATCTTTAAAATGCCGTAACGGTTTACTGTTAAAAAAGATTCACCACACATGTTCTCGAAGAAACAATCGATTTAAATATTTTTATCTTCCATTATCCTTAAGCGCAATAACGTCTGCTTTGTCAACTGAAGATCCCTTACCACATTACTCCATCCGTCAGTGATAACAGATTCCCCGCTTACACTTCTCAAAGAAACTGGCCAACTTCTTTGACTTTCATGATGTATCATTAATTTAGTTCTTTGCCAATAATCACCATATACACTCTTAACAAAGTCTATTGGCACCACCTGTCGTTAAATTTATGATTTAGATCGTATATAACACAATTTATATATACTTTTTTTGTAACATTTGTAGCATACCAGTTTTGACGACGATTGCTCATGTAACACAGCTACGCATGACGAACTCATTTTTATATACCTGTAACATAGCAACAACTGTTATAAACATTTAGTATTCAACTTGAATGCATACTTATATGTTTATAGCAATAACAAAATTACGTCTTAAGCAATACTATATACACAGTTTTTTATAAATATGCCTTTATAGCAATAATCCTAATTCATAATTCAAATAAAATCTGTATATGTAGGCTTTAAACAATAACAAAGGAACTGTTATCAGATAAATGTATTTGATTACAAGTAAATGACTACTCAATTTAGTTGATCAATTTATAACAACATACCTATTTTTTTAGTGTTGAATTTTATTGTCTACATATATTCTCATATATAAGGAAAAATAAAAGTATATTACATCAATGTAATCCTATTTCCATATAAGTCATCAAAAAATATTCTCAATCTTAATTTTTATGTGATACTGATAACCTATTCAATCATCCAAATAACAATGTTAACCAAAAAATTCTATTTTTTCACAAAAAGATTCACAAAATATATCAACCAAATAACATTATTACCCGAAATTCTATACTTTCAAACACATGCAATACAAATCTGATCCCTCTTAGATACACATAACATACACAACATTCAATTTTATAAAAACCTAAAACCAGATTTCACGTCTAAATTTTCAATAATAGCCGCAAACAAACACCTTATCAGTCAACTAAAAATATGCTCAATCTTAAGTTTTATGTGATACTTATAAGCTATTCAATCATCCAAATAACAATCTCAATCAACAAATTCTATTTTTCACAAGAAGATCGACAAAATATATCAACCAAATCACATAATTAACCGAAATTCTATACTTTTAAACACATGCAATAGAATCTAATCCCTCATAGATACACCTAACATAAACAACATTCAATTTCATGAAAGCCTAAAACCCTATTTCACTTCCAATTTGTTAATAATCGCCGGGAAGAAGTCGGTAAAGTAACTCAAAGTGAAGATTGTGGTTCATGTGATCGGAAAATAAGTGTGTAAATCAAACCGTATAATGTCGTTCAAGTGATCGAAAATTAAGTCGGTAAAGTAACTTTACCAATTTGTTGAACCGTCGATTGTAATCTTCTTGAGCTTCGTGAATGAAGATGATAACAGTGTTGAAGGAAGGTGAGGTGATAGGTTATGATTGTATTATATTTGATAATATTTAAATATACATTGATGTATTTATTTGCTTTGCTATATCCGTTTGTTTCAAAACATTACATTAACTATTTTTTTTCCATTATTTTGTTGAATATTTTACATAAATAGATACAGGCTCTTCATGTGTTAACTTGATATTATGGAATTTTTGTAAAGTTTTAATTCTTATTAACCATTTCAATGACTTTGGATATACGGGACGAAACTGCACATGGCAGTATTCGGTATGCATTAAGAGGATGGCACAACTTTATGTGGCAAGCTGGTTTGTCGGATGGTGGTCCGTTTGATCTTCGTTACAATAGAAATCTGAATAGGTTGCTCGTCTCTAACCACAATTTATAACTAATGTTTGTCTTGTGGTTAATACATGTGGTAAACAATTATATCCCGGTAGTAATGATGTTCAACGTTTTTTTGTCGTCATACAATGTTTCGACATTATTATGATCCTTCTATTTGAGAAGAGAAACGACGGTGTTTTGAAAAGCTCTGTAAATAAAGGAGAATTGAGAGAATAAAGATAATGGCGCCTAAAACACAATGCGTATTCTGATGGTGTAGTTATCAACGTTGAGGTCCAAATTATTCAACAGTGTGATTGCAGCATGTTCCATTTCTGCATAGAATACAAAGGAAAGATTAGTAGAAAAAAAAAACAATATATAATAACACATTGTAATAAATAATCAATCAATATCTTATAGAACAGTCAATGGTATTCTTACCTAGGATTATGAAAAGTGATAGACAATTTCTGAGTAGAGAAGAATGATTTCAATGTGAAATGTTTAAAGAATATTTAGATGTCACACTGCCGGTTCAAGTCTTATTTGCCAAAAAGCATGAAAACATCATGAAGTTTTAGTTAAGAAAAACTTAATATGTAACGAACATTAGGGAGATGTAGTATTGGGATTTGGTCAACAGTTTGAAAACATTATATCCAACCCGTGATTAAAATCGACAACTCATGACACACTATAATCCTAACAAAATATTCATATTTCTTAAAATATATTAAGAAATGTAATCGTTAATTATTTTTTATAAGATATTATTCATCATAATATTCGAACGAACGTGTAATAAAGTATTTACGTGTTAAAGTATAATTTTTTTTGTTTAGCCACCCGTGTATTACACGGGTACTTAGACTAGTATCATAATATACATCAAACTAAGTTAGTTATTAATAAAGCAGTCATGTTTATGATTCTCTTTTGGAACCAATCATTTACTTTGGTTTAAAATACATATTGAAATATATGGTATAAAACTTTAAAACTTTGTGGTTTTAATAATATTATTTCAAAATAATTTATATTTAAATAAATAAAACCGAAGCTATTTAATTAACCGAAAGGATTTTAAGAATTAATTTAAAAGATTGCTTTAGTGGATCTAGCCAAAGCAAATTTTAAAACCTAGATGTACCAATTTACCATTCCATTTTATCCTTTCTGATTTATAACTAGTTGACCATAAGACTTCATACTTTCATAGTTTTATGAAATAACTAATGTTGAGATTACTTGTAAAAGTTTATATTAAAATACTTAGTAATAAAATAGATGGTTAAATGAATATGATGAGTATTCATGATTTAATAAAATCATTTAAAGTTTTTAAGAGATTTGGGTTGGTTGGACTATGTAGAAAGGCCTAACTAAACGTTGAAAGCATTACTACAGATCTTTAATATTAAGATATGTCCAGAATAGGTCTTATGCCTGGAAATAATTAATATAAGATTATAAGATTAGGGTGGGGTTCCGCTACAAAGTTCCTTTTTCCTACAAAGTGTACAAAGTCTTAAAACACCACAATTTCAGCCATAAAACACACTCAAAACCCACAAATAACATAGTGAAGATCACTAAAACACAATATTCAAACCCTAACATTCCTTAAAAACTTCAAACACACCATCGTACAACTATGAGTATAAAACACAACATAATAATCAACATAAAACACATTAATGTTAGTCATTCGATAATCAAAGCCTTATCATTCAAAACACAACACAAACCCCACAAATATGGTGTTTTAGTAATCTCTACTATGTTATTTTTGGGTTTTGAGTGTGTTTTATGGTTAACATTATGATGTTTTATGACTTTGTACACTTTGTAGGAAAAATGGACTTTCTAGCCAACTCCCACCCTATAAGATTAACCCGTCATATTAGTTATAGGATTGTATATCCTAAATTATAAAAAAAAAAAATTGGTTTGTATGTTAGCACATGGTTTGTTGGTTTGCCTAAAACCATAAATTAATTATTAAGATGTTTTTTCTCAAAATAATTTATTAGTTTAAACTTAAATTAATTTTGTAGTATATCTTTGGAGTATCTTTAATGAAACACTTGAGGGAAATATTCATTTTTCAAACAGGTGTTAAAGTTTGACCAAAAATAGAAATCCACTAGTACATATGGGTATCTATCCTACACGGTCTTCGGTTGGAAAATGGAAATTTTAAATAGTACAGTATCATAGTATATACAAGTAATGCAGATGACGTCTGAATGTATTTATGTATATCTAATTATAAATTCTTACTATACAATGTTTTATTAAATTTTATTTTTGATAAATGTATGATAATATATAAAATAATATATAATTTGATATCTAAAATTTAATATAATTTTTTTCAAATAGTCGACTCGTACAGTAAGTCAATTACATTTTTTTGACTTATATATCACACTTATAATCTTATAACTCATAATCTTTGAGTACATCCGTACCTTTTATATTATTAGTATAATGATAAAACATTTTACAATGATATATGAATAGTATATTTTACTATAAGATAGTACAGTAAGTAAAAGATATATTTTATATCTAAAATTTTAATAAAATATCATGGTGTAATAAATTCTAATAAGTGTAATATAGTATATAGAATAGTATATGCACTTATGTTATAAGTCCGTCGCGGGTTTATTAAAATGTAACAAGGCTATTAGATCTTTTTACTAGAATATGTATACAAATCCTATCTTCTCATAAGTATAATTATATTATACTATACGAAAATAATATACTGTATATTTTTTATCCTTGCACATTTACTTATGGTAGAAATGTTATCCCATATTAGTATATTGCAACAGTGAAAACATCATTTCTTATCTCACTTAAATCAATAATTTAGTATCTATTTATTTTACCTGGCACATTAAAATATTCCTAAACATTCATTTTCAAACTATAATTTAAAATGGATGCCCCATATAAAAATAGTTGAATCAAATGTGTGTTTAGTTCTTTATATAACTTTATTTAAAATTCAGATTACAATCTTAATATTGTAATATCTTTAAATAAATTACTACTAATATTGTATGGAATATACATACATATTCCAATACATGTATATTACTCAAATATATTTAGAATCAATTTTTGAAACGTCAAACTTTGTATTATTTACTATAATACTTCTTTGAATAAATAATATAATATACAATAAATTGAGAGTTAAGTTTTGATATTTTAAACCCATATGGTTCAACCCCACTAGTTAAAAATAAATTTATTCTCAGGAGTCCAAAAAAAAAAAAGTTTATATTTTCATTAATTTATTTCTTTAAACTTTTATTTATCCATTCTTAAATTCTAAAATATTATGAAGTTTATTTCAATATACTACTTCTATAAAAAGGATAAAGTAAAGTCATGGAAATAAGCTTGATGATTGGTACCATCGGATGTATAGTTATTGTTATGGCTCATTTTCTAAGCATACATATCTTGATCTATATCCTGCTTTTAATTGTTTATCTGTGATCAGGATACTGGACGGGGATATTGCTAACATCCTGGGTGATATCCTGAGGTATATCGAATTAATCACGTGCAGGTTAAAGACTGGGACTTGCCAACGGTCAAATGGACTCCATCTCCTCAAGACTCGGGCGTATTTGTTAAAGGAGAGACGTTGAACCCGAAAGACCAGGTCTACAACGTTCGACTAAGGAATATTCGTTGGATCCCGGTTATGTAGGATAGTTAGTTACATTTGTTTTACTATAAATAGATGGGGGCAGATCAGATTAAGGCACAACGCAACTTTCACACACTCTCAAACACTTCTGCTTTCTAGCTTTCAACAATCACTACACACAAACACTTGTAATCGAATTACATTGTAACACCTAGTTGATCCGCACCACATCCTGCACTGTATCCTGATATTTGAAGCAATAGAAGAACAAGGCAGCTGCGATTGTCAGCTCCCGAGGTTTTATGCCGACGATCTAGATTGATCAAGGGCTTTCCTCGTACATCACGTGTCAACCTTTACATTTTTTCTCATTGTTTGATTGTAGACACAGCTCGATATCCTGAGCCATATCCTGAAACTGTTTTCATAACTAATTTGGTTAACACATTTTTCACACATAATATTAGCACACTACCTCACTTAACTAATTTGATCACTAAATTGCTTCGGTAATTTTTGACCAAAACAATTTGGCGCCCACCGTGGGGCAAGTGGTGCTACTTTTACTAAAAATCTTTGTGAAATCGTTGATCGGTTTTCTATTTTCAAAACTTTTTGCCACATTGTTTACAATGGCCTCAAGATCAAACATGAGCTCCTCCACTATGTCTGCTGCAACCTCTGCTACTACCGGTTCGGTGCTTCCACCACCTCCTCCAAGGATGCCATTTTCTTCACAACCTCAAGATGTTATCCCTACTCGGAGTGTTCAGGGATCTGCTCCCGTTTTAGCCTCTAATGATGAAATTCTAACTTTATTTGGAAGTGTGCAGGAACAAATGAGGCAGCAACAGGAAACTAACCAAATGCTGTTAAGAGAAATACAACTCTTAAAAGCTAGCTCGAGTAGACCTGCTGAAGAAACTGTCACTCCCATACAGCCCAGGGCTTTGAACTTCAGTTCCGCAGTTTACACTAAGGATAACAGGGGGAATATCGTCCCAAGCCATTCTCAGAATCATACCCCTGAGATACCCTCCTCGGTCAGGATGTCTACTGTGAGGAGTTCAGGATATGCTTCAGGATATGGCCAAAATCCTCAGACCGGTAATGTGTCAAATAATAATATTCTTGCTACTAACAACAATGGCTCTTTGCAGGATGCAGGTATGACGTCAACATTTACCAGGGAGCTCCAGAAATTGAAGGACATGATATCCAGTGTACCTGGAGTGGTCCACCCAATTCCGGAAGTATCCCAAGACAGCCGCAGGATATCCAGCTTTGCATATCCTATCTGTGATGCTGAAATCCCAAAAAGATTTCAGACTCCCAACATGAAGCTGTATGATGGGACTACGGATCCTGAAGAGCATATTGCCCAGTATAGGGAAAGAATGGAGATTAACCCTATCCCTCCGGAGCTCAAGGAAGCATGCTTGTGCAAGGGTTTTGGGTCTACCCTGACAGGATCAGCCTTAAAATGGCTACTAAATGTCCCTCCTCACTTAATTACTTCGTTTGCTCATTTGGTTAATTTATTTAATAGTCAGTTTTCTTGCAGCCGGAGTTTTGAGAAACTAACCAGTGATCTTTACAGGATAACTCAAGGGCCTCAGGAATCCTTGAGGGATTATGTGAACAAATTCAGTCGAGAATCCTTGGATATCCCACATCTTGATGTTGCAACAGCTGTGCAAGCTTTTAAGATGGGGTTGCAAAAGGATTCTCAGTTTTATCAGGATCTTGTAATGAATCCCTGCAGGAATCTCGACGAAGCTCGTAACAGGGCTTTGAGATATATCCGTTTGGAAGATGACAAGAAGATGCAGGAGAGGATGAATTCTACCTCAACCTATGAATCAACTAACAGGAAATTAGAATCCTCATATAAGCCATATCGCCCCAAGCCATATGGCAGAAATGATAACAAGAAAGTGAATGTTGTTGAAGACGAGGATCCTGAAGAATATCCTGACTTATCTGAATACTGCTTTTCTGTTAATATACCTGAGTTAATGTATGCTATGCAGGGTTTAGGGGACAAAGCTAGGTGGCCTCGAAAGAACCAGCAGAAAGCTGATTGAAGGATAAATCTAAATGGTGTGCCTTCCATGAAGACTTCGGACATATGACCGAGGATTGCATTGCTTTAAGGAAAGAGATAAGTTACCTGTTAAGCAAGGGGTATCTGAAGGACTTGCTGGGAAGAAAGAAGAATAAAGGGTAGGATCCCGAGAAGGATCCTGAACGAGCAGCATCACCCCCAGCAGATGCCAAGATAATTAACTTTATTTCAGGAGGATCCGACATTTGTGGGACTTCGTATTCGGCGGCTAAGAGACATGCAAAGGAAGCTAAGAGTGAAATGGGAGACAAACCAGTCAGGATGACTACCCTCACAGCTAATAAAGTGATCACTTTCGATAGTGATGACAGGGATACTGTTCAGGATCCTCACCATGATGCTTTGGTAATAACATTATATGTGGCTAACCATTTTGTACGCAGGATACTGGTAGACAACGGTAGTTCTGTCAATATAATTCAGCTGGAAACATTGAAGAGAATGAATGTATCTCCGATGGACATTACTTCGAAGTCCACTGTGCTCGTTGGTTTCAGTGGAGAAGCTAGAAATACTGTAGGAGAGATAAAGTTACCAGTATACGTTGAAGGGGTCAACTCGATACAACGCTTCTGTGTGATGGACTCCTTATCCTGCTATAACATCATACTGGGAAGACCATGGATTCACGATATGAAGGTTGTGCCATCAACATATCACCAATGCATCAAGATCCCTACCCCTTGGGGAGTTGTCAAGGTTGAAAGTGATCAGCAGGAGGCGAAAGAATGCTACTCATCCTCAATGAAATCCTCAACCAAGCCTAATCAAGCATAGCAATTAAAGATGCGGGCCCGGGATACCTTGGAAGCTTCGGAGCAGGATGTGAAGAAAATTATCCTGGATCGGGATAATCCTGATATCTCGGTGCTCGTAGGAACCAATATCCCTCAGGATATTGAAGAGCAGTTAACTAACTTTTTGAAATGCAGGATGTCGACGTTTGCATGGAGGCATGAGGATATGACAGGTATATCCAAAGACGTTATCACTCACAAACTTGGAATTGACAGATCATTCAAGCCTGTTCAGCAAAAAATAAGGAAATTTGCTCCTGAGCGGAATACGATTATCCAAGAGGAAGTTGAAAGACTATTGAAGTCCAGGATGATCAGAGAAGTCAAGTTCCCAAGGTGGTTGGCAAATGTGGTCGTAGTGCAGAAGAAAAATGGGAAATGGAGAGTCTGTGTAGATTACACAGACTTGAATAAGGCTTGTCCTAAAGATCTGTTCCCCCTTCCTCATATCGATGCAATGGTGGATGCTACTGCTGGGCATGAAATGTTAACGTTCATGGACGCATCCTCAGGATTTCAGCAGATTCAACTGGAGCCTTCGGATCAGGAGCATACTGCTTTCATGACACCAACAGGTATATATTGCTATACTGCTATGCCCTTCGGTTTGAAAAATGCAGGTGCAACATACCAGAGATTAGTGAACATGATGTTCAAAGATAAGCTGGGGGACACCATGGAGGTATATATTGACGATATGGTGGTGAAATCTAAAAAGGCTGAGGATCACCTCCAGGATATCAAGGGAGCATTTGATATCCTGGATCAGTATAACATGAAGCTGAATCCTGCTAAGTGCCATTTCGGAGTGGGGGCAGGAAAGTTTCTTGGATATATGGTGACGAAAAGGGGGATAGAGGCAAGCCCGGAGCAGATTAAAGCTATCCTAGATATAAAATCACCCTCAAATATGAAGGATGTTCAACGGTTAACAGGACGAGTAGCAGCATTGAACAGATTTATTTCGAGATCCTCGAAAAAATGCAAGGAATTCTATGATATCCTCAAGAAGAATAAGAAGTTCGAATGGGGAGCAAAGCATGAAGCAGCCTTGCAGGATTTGAAGCGATATCTCTCAACTGCACCTCTATTGATGAAGCCAGAGAATGGTGAACCACTATCCCAATACCTCGCTGTATCAGGGAATGCTGTAAGTGCTGTTCTTATTAAGAATCATGAAGGTCAGCAGTATCCTGTTTATTATGCTAGTAAAAGTTTGTTGGATGCTGAAACTAGATATTCTCATTTAGAAAAATTGATACTGGCATTAGTTATGGCATCAACGAAGCTTAGACATTACTTTGAGACACATAGAATTCATGTTAAAACAAATTATCCTGTCAAAAATGTGCTTAGGAAACCAGAGATGTCAGGCAGGATGGCCAAGTGGTCAGTAAAGTTAAGTGCTTATGATTTAGTATATGAACCTAGAAATGCCATAAAGTCTCAGGCTTTAGCTGACTTTGTGGCTGATTTCAGTAGTGACATTCAGGATGAGGTAGACCTAGAAGTTCAACAGTTAGGAGAATCCTCAGGATCCTGGACATTATATACTGATGGTGCATCTAATGTAAGAGGAGTAGGATTGGGAATACTACTAAAATCGCCACAGGGGGACATATTACCCCAGGCTATTAGGTGTGAATTTCCTGCTACTAATAATGAGGCAGAATATGAGGCTTTAATTGCAGGATTAGAGTTGGCTAAGAATATGAATATCAAGAATTTGCAAGTATATGTTGACTCCTTGTTAATTACTAACCATTTTAATGGATCCTATGCAGTCAAGGGTGAGAAATTAATCGAATACCTGGATATTCTCAAAAAATTAGCAGGATATTTCGATGTTTTTACACTTGAACAGGTACCAAGGGAGGATAATGCTGAAGCAGATGCCTTAGCAAATCTGGGATCATCGATCAGGATACCAGAAGGGACCCAAATACCGATATTACATATCTTGTATCCTGCAACGAATCCTCAGGGTAAAGAAGTAGCGGGTATTCAGGATCCTGGAGCAGAATATACAGAAAATGATCCTAGATCTTGGACGGCTCCAATTATAAAATATCTCAAGGAAGGAGATATCCCCGGAGATGAAAATCCTAAGGCATTTAGGATGAAGGTATCACGATTCACTCTCATAAATAATATTTTATACAAGAAATCTCTTGCAGGACCGTATTTGAGATGCTTGGAGGATGCTGAAGCCAAAGAAGTACTTCAGGATATACATGAAGGGGATTGTGGTAACCATACTGGGGGCAGGTCATTATTCTCAAAAGTATTAAGGACATGATATTATTGGCCGACAATGAGGAGAGATGCCACAGAATATGTTCGAAGATGTGATGCATGTCAAAGACATAGTAACATACTGCATCAGCTTGCTGAACCATTATATCCTATTGTTTCCCCTTGGCCATTTATGAAGTGGGGTATGGATATAGTGGGAAAGCTTCCAAAGGCTCCAGGAGGGAAGGTTTTTATGTTGGCAATGACAGATTATTTCTCCAAATGGGTTGAAGCCGAGGCATTTGTCCAAGTCAGGGATCAAGAAGTAGTATCCTTCATAAAGAGAAATATCCTAACCAGATTCGGAGTACCAGCCGAGATAATCTGTGACAATGGTTCTCAGTTTATAAGCAAGAGAACTACTGACTTTTGCAAGAATTGGGGAATCAAAATGATAACATCTACTCCGGTACATCCTCAAGCAAATGGACAAGCAGAATCCTCAAACAAAGATAATTGTCAATAACTTAAAGAAGAGACTTGGAGCCAAAAAATGGAAGATGGGCAGAAGAATTACCCTTTGTTTTGTGGGCTGATAGGACAACGGTAAAGAATGCAACAGGCCAAACCCCATTTTCCTTAGTATTTGGAGCAGAAGCAGTGATCCCGACAGAAATGGTGGTACCTACAGCAAGATCCAACCTCTGGGATCCTGAAAAGAATCCGGAAGTCCTATGCCAGGAGTTGGATACTATTGATGAGACAAGAGATGCAGCGAGGCTGAGGATGGCAGCATATCAACAAAGAATATCCAGAGCATATAACAAGAATAGTAGGACCAGAAGATTTAAGGTTGGAGATTGGGTGTTAAGAAAGGCTTTTCAGAATACTACTAATCCTGCCGATGGCAAGCTAGCTCCAAAATGGGAAGGACCATATGAAGTTGAATCAGAAGCAGGGAAAGGAGCATATAGACTCAAGAATATGGAAGGGGATATGCTACCGAGATCTTGGAATGCTATACACCTTAAGCTTTATTTCAAGTGAGCTTAGAATTTAATTTCTAACTCAGGATGGTATGAATTCTATCTTTCTTAAATATGTTTGGTTTAATTTATTCTTTGAAACCCAATACTAACTTAAGCATCGGAGGGGTGTTAGCCAAGCTAACACCCACCTTAGTTTAGGGATGTTTTGCAGTATATGCTTCGGGGTATAGCTCCAGGATGCTCACTCAGGATACTTCAGAAGATTAGAGGATTGGCCCCCTCTCTCACGTACAAGGGATCCTGATCCCTTCACAGGTTTAAAGGTATTCACCTTTCTTTCGAGTTGGGTTTAAACACTCCGCCTGGAGCGCAAGTTATTCGGGAATAGTTCAAGGTGGCGGGACCAGTCCATGTAAAAGTGGCTGACAATTTCGTTACTGTTGGCTATATCCTGAATCCTAAAGGTATATGAGGATTGATCACCCTCTCTCACGAAAGGGTATTTTCATACTCTCTAAGGTTTAAAGGTTCTCACCTTTCTAAGTCTTGGAGTTTATACACTCCCGCCTGTAGCGCACGAAAATTTGGGATTTCCCCTAGAATTCAAGGGATTTATTTCCAGTACATTCTTGGGTTTTACCCCTGTAATACGAAAAATTGTCTATACAATTGGAACTGATATCCAGAAGATTTCTAAGTGTTTGAAGACATTGTACACAGGGGACAATCCTACTAAGGCAATGGAGTAAAGCTTAAAGGATGAAGCTTGGAACTAATGCCCTAAATGTCTCAGTCAGGGGACATCTTCATTGGAAAAGTTGCAAAGGGAATGAGGTTTAATAATAGGGTTGTACCCTATCCCTAGTATGATCTTTCCTTTGTAAAACATCGTTTAAGTTTTTGATAACACTATGTTTGATAAAAGGTTAAATATCCTGATATATTCTCAAAATATATTTTCGAAATACTTCTCAGAATATTTGATTAAAATATTTGAAACTAATACTAGTTTGAAACTTTGATCATTTAGGTATTATCAAAACAGGTTTTGGGAAACTGGACTGTTTTTCACTCTTTAAAAAGCTTTCTACAAAGTTGAACGAATGTTTCGAAGTCCTATCTAATAAAAGTTTTTATAATATATCGCTGAGCATATTGATCAGGATATTTTCATAAGATAACAATACAAAATTTTTACAAAGCTAAGAGTTACATTAAGAAATGCAAGGCAACAACAAATAAGTCACGAGATAGTTATATTATTAACAAGTCAAAAGTTGTGCTTTTGGTTTCACCTTAAACCAAGGCCCATCCGCCAAAACCACGATTAGTTTTTACCATACCTACGTAACGGTTGAAGGTTTTATCTCAAAACGAAACCTGTCCACCTTCAACCGCTACGAAATTCAAAACATATTATACTAACTGATGACCAAGGGCTTCATCCTAAAACCTAGGACCCATCCACCTTTGGTCATCGTATTGTTCTAATGCAGGAAATATAAATTGTTCAAAGACAGGAAATGTAAATTGTTTTTCACAACCACAACCATGAAATTTAAAAAAGTGGGCTCCGGCCTTGGCACGTATATCCATCATCGCCCACTTCGCCGCTTAAGAAGCGGCGCCTTCCTGATCAGCAACTTCTTTCCCAGCATTCGCACCAGCATCAGCTTCAGGATTCTTCTCAGCATCATCACCAGCATTGGTCACTTCCTCTGCCGCCTTAGAAGGCTCTTCACCAGCATGCTTTGCAGGATGAGCAACGGGATGACCTCCGAGATCCTGTAGTTTCCCTTCCCAAGCCTTTACGTTCCAGGAGGGGCATTCGAAGCCTAAATCCCTGGCCTCATAAGCCATCCTTATCCTGGCTTGAAGAAGAGAGATGACCACGGATGCTTTGAGACTGTCCCGATATGAATTCATATCCTGCTGGTATTGGAGAAGGGCGGCATCTAGATTGGCTTGGGCATCCTCTTTGACCTTGTGGAGGGCAGCTTGATGTTCCTGGGTCATTGCCTTGTACTTGTCCTCATAATGCTGGGACTTGGCAGCTGCAATTGTTCCTTGATCAGCTATGGTAGCTTCAACTTTTTCGAGTTTGATCTGCAACATCTTATTAAGCCCACAGGTGTCTTCATACAAATGCGTGAGACGTTCCAAGCCCTGCAGTTAAAGATACAGGTATCGGCGTAAAATGAACAGGATAATGATTAACATGTGTGTTCAGGATATTGGAAGGGAATTTTTACCTGCTTGAGGAATGAAGTAGCTTCACTAAACCCATGATTCTCGAGAGAGAATGTCTCAGAGGCGGCTGGAGAATCCATTTCTTTCCTCTTCCAGGAACTAGAGGCCCAGGTCCTGGATGCTGGAGGGGCTTTAGAAGCAGTAGTAGTCTTTGAAGTGATGGACTTCGGTGTGGCAGATGGCTTCGGCTTAGGTTCTTGTTTGGCAGGCACAAGGCTGGAGTAACTGTCCAACTCGTCAAGTTGGAAGCCTTCGAGGTTAATAACTGGCACTGCCCATGGGAAGATGTTTTAAGCTTATTATATCTCTAGAAATAATAATCAATTTAATATAAAAATAATTCCTGAAATTATGCTTACCAGACATGTTGGAACTTGATCTTTGACTTGAGCTTGTGAGTAACAGGTTAAAGGTTCTTTCACCCTCTGGAAGCTAGTAGATCTATTTTATTCTCCCTTCCGATTCAGCACTAGGAGGAGCTAGTTCTTTAAAGTTTGCTGCAAGAAAAGAAATAGACATATCAGGGTGTTGGTTCAGGATGGAGGTTCGGGATATGATTAGGGATACTCCTAAAAACCCTAACTCCTACCGGAAGTCAACCATCTTTTAGGGAGGTCAAAACCCTTATCAATGGAGTCTCTTTTCACAAAAAAGAATTTTCTTGTCCACTTATCCTCGTTCTTGGTGGCCTTGAGGATGAGAGGGTCTTTGAAAATAGAGAATAGAAGGAATCGGCTGGAACCATGAGATCTTAAACGATAAGCCATCGGCAAATCCTCAATGCACAGGTCGGGCATATGGCGAGCCTTAATTCCTTCCAAGGTAAGTAATATGCGCCAAACCATGGGCATGATTTGGGCAAAGCTAAGACCTGTAAGTTCGAAGAAACGAGAAATAAAAGGTGAAAACGGGTATTGAAGTCCTATGAAGAAAGGATAGGCAAAAAAGCAGACCCATTCGTCGGAACAAAATTCCGATCGGACCTCTCGGTCGAATGGACGGAAGATTGTCCCGACGGGAAAGGCACCGGAAGCTTGTAGGGCCGCGATATCGGAATTGTCGAAAGAACACACCTCTTTTGAAGGTTTTTGAAGCAAATTCTGTTTGTGAAAGGTGGAAACAGAGTCCGCCATTTGCGATCTGGTACGGGTCGCCATGGAAGATCACAATCGGAGAAAATGAGATATAAACAAGGAAAATAGAAAGGATAGAGAGAAAAGTACCTGATGTTCGGTTGAAGATAAGGATAACCATAATGAGGAGTCCCTCGGTTAATATAGGCTGAATGTAGGGGGTAAAGAGTAAATAACGCTTTGGAAGTTGCACCACTGTCATTTCAAGGGTCTAGTCGTATTGATTGCCTTAAGTTTTGAGATAAAACTTTTAAAATATATCCGTTGGATTGGTATACCAACCGATATATTTGGGGACAATTGTTATGGCTCATTTTCTAAGCATACATATCTTGATCTATATCCTGCTTTTAATTGTTTATCTGTGATCAGGATACTGGACGGGGATATTGCTAACATCCTGGGTGATATCCTGAGGTATATCGAATTAATCACGTGCAGGTTAAAGACTGGGACTTGCCAACGGTCAAATGGGCTCCATCTCCTCAAGACTCGGGCGTATTTGTTAAAGGAGAGACGTTGAACCCGAAAGACCAGGTCTACAACGTTCGACTAAGGAATATTCGTTGGATCCCGATTATGTAGGATAGTTAGTTACATTTGTTTTACTATAAATAGATGGGGGCGGATCAGATTAAGGCACAACGCAACTTTCACACACTCTCAAACACTTCTGCTTTCTAGCTTTCAACAATCACTACACACAAACACTTGTAATCGAATTACATTGTAACACCTAGTTGATCCGCACCACATCCTGCACTGTATCCTGATATTTGAAGCAATAGAAGAACAAGGCAGCTGCGATTGTCAGCTCCCGAGGTTTTATGCCGGCGATCTAGATTGATCAAGGGCTTTCCTCGTACATCACGTGTCAACCTTTACATTTTTGCTCATTGTTTGATTGTAGATACAGCTCGATATCCTGAGCCGTATCCTGAAACTGTTTTCATAACTAATTTGGTTAACACATTTTTCACACATAATATTAGCACACTACCTCACTTAACTAATTTGATCACTAAATTGCTTCGGTAATTTTTGACCAAAACAGTTATTATTTTATATATGTGTGTATATATTCCGTAAGTTTAATATTAACTAGAGATTTGAAATTTTATATACATATATGCCTATACCCAATAGAATTTCTTGATGGTATACCCAATATAATATCTTCTGTGAGATAAACATAAAAGAAAATATCATTGGTGATTCATATGAAAACATGAAGTCATTATAAACCATGAAACCTACTATGTTGTAAAATGTCATATGTCTCAATAAAATATTCCTTGTGACGGAATCTAATAAAGTTAGCTATAAGCATACTCTTCACATTTAACCTAACTATAGTATCAATAGAGACAATTATATTTTTGTCAAAACTTCATTTTCCAAGCAAAAGAAAAACCACAACCATAATAATATCTATGCTTAAATGAAAGAGTTAGGATATTAATATTCACTGGTAACAACCAGGACAGTATTTAGACTTGAATCTAAGAAGAATACCTTAGTATAAAGCTTTGAGATAAGCCAATTACTTGCATAGATAAAGTGTGATGGTTATTGGTATCCCGTGAGGATGATGACTAGAACAGTGCATGTATGATAAATAAGCGATAACAACTGGCCACTGTTATTTCTTGTTTATTAGTACTACTCGGTTCTAGAATATGATCCATCATGAGAATACTGATTTCCTTGTTTCTTGATGCAAACTATAATAAACGATGTACTTTCAAAATCCTGATTTGAGAGAAGTCTTTGGGAAATACCATGATAATTACCTCTCCGGCAAAACTGGGTATGGTGCGGTAGACTCTCCAGCTTGTCCGGGTGAGATGGGGTTACCTCTCCGGCGAGACCGGGTGAGATGGGGTATATGTTATGATAATGGAATTCCCTAAATAGTACCATGACTTGATGTCTGACTTGTGAATCTGTTAAATACATTGACATTATGGATAGTGTGCATATTACAGTATATGAAATATTATATAGACATGTATGTCTATGAGGAAATCCAAAGACCATATTGATTGACAATTAGGAATAAATCACGAACAAGTGTGTCAATGATAATTTTAGACTTATTTATTAGGAATCTCCCGTATACGTCTATAATTCCGATATCAAACACTATTTCGTTTGATCATCCGTCTCGTAGTTCGTGCGACAAGATAAACAACAGGAACTCTATAAGTTGAGATGCCATCGAAAGTATAAGAATTCCCTTGCGATTATTGATGCATTAGGAAACCTGTAACTAAAAGTTGTGCGAAGACACAACACATTTAAACACTTACGCTAATAATTTTACTTTCATTAAGAAATCTTGAGAAGATAAGAATCTCACAACCTAGAGAATAGTTCTGGTCAAAGTAAAGTGAAATTCAAAACAAAAACCAGAATATACCTAGAAACTAAACTAACTAAAAATATTCATCCATATTTCAGGGAATCTCGAGGACGAGATTTAAAATAAGGTGGGGAGGATGTAACATTCCCAAAAATTTTTATTTATATATATATATCAACTTATGTTATTAAAAGGATACATCATGGGTAAGTTGACCAATGGAAATATGAGATATTTTGGGCAAGCGTATGAACCGTTTAATAACTAATTTATAAAAATACATTATATTTGAACCTACTCTGTTTTTAATGAAACTTGGTTCAAAATGTAGATAAAATTATTCTCGTTCTAATAGCATATTTATTATTTTATAAAACATCATATTTTAGAAGTTATAAGCACCAAAAGAGTGAAGCAGTTAAATTAATTATAATATATATATATATATATATATATATATATATATATATATATATTATATAAATAATTCAAACTAAAGTCATATGTTAGTGCACGTAAATCTCAAAGAAATAAAATAATATTAACATATATACTAATACTAGTTTACGTGAATTTTAAAAGAAAAGAAATAAAGTAATATTAAAACAAAAGAAATGGAAATGTAAGAATTACATATGGATATGCATTTCATGAATACGTGTACAAAAACAATTAATGCATATTGATAGCTGGCCAAAATTTTTGCGTGAACTCTAAGGAAGATGGCAATTATAAATAGAGACATAGACTTCACAATTCATTCACATATTCTTCTCCTCTGTGTCTCGCCCATTTCTTGCGTTCCCATAATTCTACTTTTATTTTAAAACCCTGCCCTGTTTTAAGTATTGTAACCCCTGATCAATGATACCCTGTCCGATTGACGTAGGACCCCGTAACGTATGTCAAGGCTCTGCCTAAATTCGTTGGGGTTCTGTCTCGTGACGTAGGAATAAATTAGAATTGGGTTACTATGCTTAAGTGTGAGTGTACTATATATTCTATTAAATAATCCAGGAGTTGTACCAAGATATATCAACCCTCCAAAATATTTCTGACACCCCTAATATATTTAGAATACCCCTATATGTTTTTAATTACACCCCGTATGTGAAAACCAAGCCCAAAATATAATATAGCATTAAAAATAAATGAAAAACAAGAAATGGTAAGTTGAGGCGGGCCGCGTAGACCCACCCCAACCCTTACGCGGGCGGGCGGAATGAAGGTTGATACCCGATTCCATTGATTTTCTTAAGTTCAAGCGGGCCGCGTAAGCTACCCGTTAAGTTAACGCGGGCCGCGAGTGTCCCAAATGGTGGCGCAGCCCGGTGATGACACGTGTCATCATCGTGGCGGGGCTACACAGTGACCAGGATAAGCTATACGTTGACCTGGAGTCAACGCGGGCTGCGTAAGCCCTGCCCGTATGTTACGCGGGCCGCGACAAACCTAGAATCAGCAACTATAAATAGATGGCCTCGGGTCTCAGTTGAAACTCGTTCACAATTCATTCTCAAATCACAATTTCTGATAGTATAGATAATACGCGGGTATTATACCCCCTAATTAGCGAGGTTCTGCTCCGTTGTAAGTATTATAACCCCAGTTTCGTAATAGATACGCTGCCCGATTGATTTAGGGTTCCGTAATAACTGTCGTGGTTCTGCCCGACGTAGTTATTGGAATACCATCTCGGGGAGGGTATCATTAATATTTTCAAAGGGTTATGATACTAACCTATGTGCATTTGTGTAAATTATAGATTATTCCCAGGAAACCCTTACACAAAGTCTAAGATAGCAATGTGAGTAATCCTTCTTTTTGTGTAAACCTTTTTGTGAGTTTATCCTCTTTTTGGAATTATTTACAAAACCTTAAATGTTTTACAATGCGATTAAGCAGTGATTGAGTCTTTGTAGTTCTTCAATTTCTGCCGGTATGTTGGGGTTTTGTATGCAAAATTTACTACACTGTGAGTAGTAAGTCGGGATGACAATACGTTACCATTGGACAATGAGTTAGCCAATGGGTAATATGACCCACAAGTCAGGGTTGACAGTACTAAAAGGAGTAATTGTGTAGAAATAAACAATGTGATCTCTCTCAATACTGTTCAATGTGACTTTTTATTTAAACTTGATTAAACTGGGATTCACTCACCAGTATTTCCCACTGACAAATGTTTTTAAAACACGTGTTTCAGGTAACTTAGTGTGAAGTCAATAAAAGCCAGCTGGAGAGCACTGAAGGCTTGGAAAAGTGGCAATAAAGTTACCTAAAATAAAATAGATGTTTTTAATAAATAAAATAGGATTTATTCCTATGTAAACATGTGTACTACGGATTTGGGTTTTTCCCATATATAATTGTATTTATAAAATATGGTGGTTTACTCTGATCAAATATTTCCTAACTACGGTCCTGATAAAATTTTTCCGCTGCCAAATTAATAAACACCGATACCACCGAAACTGGCTCGCAGCCGCCCGTTCCCTGGAATTAGGGATCGGGGTTTGTGACATCATCCATCATTTGCTGTATAGCTCAGCGTGCCTGTTGGAGCTCCCGGTTATCCTGAGCCCAACGACGCTTTATCTCAGCAATCCTCTTAACCCCTGACACCACGTCGATTAAGGTGACATCCAACAACTGGCCACAGTCTTGACCTTCCACATATGATATTTCGGCAGGGGGAAGGCATGGTCAACCCAATGGTTCACCACGGTGGGATGGATCAGCCGAGTCGACTCAGCTAGTTTCCACCGGGGTTTGTATGGTCTGTCCGGCATCTAGGAATCCTAGGCTATGGTGGGCAAGTACAACTCTTCCACTGTGTTACCTTCATCAAATATCTGGCCTCTTAATCACGCCGCCTCACTAAAACTAGCGTCATGATCACTAGACAGTTCCAAGGGGGATGATGACAATCCCACAGATAGGGCAACAGAAGAAGGAGTTACTAAAACAGTTGTTCCCATAGTACAACTGGCGGCGAGCTACAGAACCCAACAACGGAAGTCGAAGCCACTGTGGCAGTAACAGTTGTGACTTCGGTAAACAAAGGAGTAGGGATATCGATGGTGGTAATTGGAGTTTCGAGGCAGACACTAAATAACACATCAACACTCGCGCTAATTTCTGGCATAGATGATTCAGAGCTAACGATTGCAGTTGTTTCACCATGGCTCGGGGATCCCATCTGGCATAGATGATTCAGAGCTAACGATTGCAGTCGTTTCACCATGGCTCGGGGATCCCATAGAAGCGGAAGTAGCAGGAATGCTAGACTGCCCTCCAGGAATGGGACCTGTAAAGATGTCAACAGGATTAGATGAAATCGTAAAAACAAAGCAAAACTAGGAAAGACAGACCACTTACCGAGACCTGCGAGCACGACATGCCTTTTGGCGTCAAATTGGGCCAACAGAGGAGTGGTCTTCACCCTTTTCGACGGCGGCACCTCAATTACCACCTCTGATACAGCCTTCGCGCTCACCGGGGCGGGAATGAAAGGCATCTCCACCACCCCAGTAGTGGAGTGAGCTGTTGTAATGGCGGCTAAGGGGTCCACAGTGCCTTTGGAGTATTGTCCTTTGGCGGAGCTCTCTGTTCCAGTTTTCCGGAGACGAATGGTCCGCTTGAGAGCCACCACCATAGCCCTAGCTTCACTTACAACCACTGTAACGGGAAGACCCTTGGACAAGGCATCAAGATGAGGGCCGAATATGAGGAAATTTCCCGCGTGCATCTGAAGAACACTTTCTTCCCCAGCCTCCAAGGGGCGGTCCGTGACTGATATGGATGAAGCTTTCTTCGGGTATAGGAAGTCCGCCAGGGAATAGGCACCTGTGAAATATAACGTCATAAGAAATGATGTAAGTTATCTACATTACACACCGTTAGGGACTTACTCCCGTCAACGGCCTCGAAAGCTGGGTAGGCTTGCGGGTTTGGCCAGCACAAACTCATCCCAACCAACACTAGCGCCCCGTCGGGTATAATGGTGCATTCTGACGGATGAGCGGTCAGGTCCTTGTAGAGAGCATTCTCCTGATATTCCACCTTGGCGGGAGCGGCATCCTCTACCTTCTCCTTTGATGCAATCACCTTCCAGTGCATTGCTTCCGGGATGACGTCAACATCCACGAAGATGAACTTCTTCTTCTAGTCCTTGTCTCGGGAACTAGAGGGAACCAGTCGCAGGCATGACACATCTGTGCTTCGGCGATCGAAAGTAAAGAAGGGGGCTTTCCAAGCTAATGTGCAAAACGCATGAAATATCATCTTTCGGGCAAAAACCTTAGGCTAAGTGAAGCATACTCAAAATGGCGAAGCTTCACGAGACCAAGCGAGTGTACTTGAGATATGTGCACGACGTATTCATCCAACATTTCTTTGCAAAATCGGGTTATTGGGAGGCGGAAGTTGTAGAATTTGAAAAAATCGCAAATAACGTAATCTTGCCGTCACAAAGGGGAAAGGCAGTGTCCTTCTCCGATGGCAGAATAGGATGCCATTCCGGTCTGATGCCACAGGACTTTATCAGAGAATGGAACGAGGCCCTATTCCATTTGCAGTATAGGGAGTCATTGGCTTGGGTTTGGTCGAAAGTTTTTGGAGCCATACGAATTCTTAAGAAAAGTGGAAATGATGATCGGTTCTTGGGGAAAAGCTCTCCTCTAGTAAGGGTTTCTCCTATTTAGACCGTTCAGTCTCCCTTTTTCGAAATTCAAAATTGGAGCCCAATTTTACACGTGTACACATGGGTACTCATTAGCGGGTCCTGTCATGTGACAGCCAACGCCGCCAGTTGATTTCCCTACTGTACTTTTTCATTGCTATTATTATTACTTTTTGAAGGTTCTTCTTTTAATTATTAAGTCCGACCCCATGCCAAGTTCTCATAGTATTGGACTGGGGGGACATGTGGAGGAATGATCCGGCTCGGTCATCCCAAGTCGGGTAGACCGTCACTAAATGCGACATATTTAGGAGAATATTATCGTTATATTCCCATGCAAATAGAAGATTCGCAATATCCCCTAGAAAGTGGGAATTATCGTACAACCAACTTCCCGATTTAAGGGGAAACCCTAATCCATCAAAAAGTATAAATAGAGGATACATCATGAGGTAACACACAACTCTCTCTCTCTCTCTCTCTCTCAAATACTTTCTCTCCCATAAACAAATATTTATTCTAACGCCGAAAGGTGGTTACAGGAATAACCCATTCCTGTGACAAGTTCTAACGGTGTTCTTTTTTATAGATCGGAGTCCAAGCCACTTCCAACCAGATCTCCAAGTCAAGAGACGTATCTCAGGTGACGTTTCTACACATGTTAACAACCACTAATATTTCTTGTTAAACCACTAAGATTCGATGCTTTTATTAAGACGTACTGAATGTAATTGATAACAACCACTAATATTTCTTGTTATACCACTAAGATTCGATGCTTTTATTAAGACGTACTGAATGTAATTAAAATACATTGAAATACATATGTAATGCAATTGAATACTTATTACTTAAGATGTATTTCCTCTATATTAATTACCAAATTCTTATTGTGAGTTAAATTTACTGTTCAATTTTATTAAATGTTACTGGTCCAGTTGTATAGCATTTTGTCTTTTTTGGGGGTGTGTGTGCCATTTCACATGACAACTTCAACAATCAACATGACCACCAACCCTGTTGCCTAATAAAAAATCAGAGCAATCAACCCTCAACACCTATCACCCTTCTCAAACTCAAACTCAAGTTCCTCCAACGCTGCAATAGTGACGCGGAAACTTTTCCGGACCCAAACGTTGCCTATCTCCGATACTAAGAAACAGTAAATTTTGAGTTGGTAGACGGCGGTCTGCCTATGGTAGTAATGGGTAGGTCGACGAGGCAGACGTTAGGCATTTAGGGGTGGCTCGACGACTGTCTTCAAAGAAGGAGAGAGAGAGAGAGAGAGAGAGAGTGCAACGGTGGTAGTGGTAGGAACAAGTCAGATGCCCACCGGAAGCGGTGGTTGTGCTATGGTGATGATATCGTTGACAGGAGAAGGCACCCCAAAATTTGATTGTCATAGAGCGAATAAATAATTAAAGATGTTGTGGGGGTGGTTGTCAGGTTGGGGATAATCTGTTCCTTTTTATTAAAAGAAATTCACTTGAATAAACACATTGAGGTAATGACTGTTTTGTAAAAAGTTAATTGTTATGGAGGAGTGTGGTTGAAAAATGGAATCTTTAGGAGGCATGATGGTGGTTGACGGTAGTGTGGACAATGTGAGAATAAAAGTGGGTTAAATCATGTTTTATTTAGAGTTGGGATTTTGTGTAGACATGAGTTCTTCAATCAACAGAGGGTGGTGGTGGTGTTTTGAAATACCCCCACCATGTGTTACCTTTCTGTCGTTTCTATTTTTCTTTTTTGAGTAAACTGCAATTTTACCCCCTGAGGTTAGGGGTCATTGGCATGTCTACCCCCCTAAGGAAATAATTGCAATTTTACCCCCCACTGTTCACTGTTATGTTGCAACCTTACCCCCTGTTAACAGTCAACGGTAGTTTGACCCTTATAGGTGAGGGTATTTTGGTAATCTTACCCCATATTATTATTATTATTATTTATCATCATCTTCTTCAAATACTGCTGGAGATCCACAAGGGTTGTTAAGTCATCATCTTCTTCTTCAAAATAAGCCCAACAGATCTGAAGATCCACAAGAACCTCCGTCTTGTTTCATAATGAAACGCCCACTTTTCGATAATCAATAAAAAAAACATAAACTTCTCACTATTTTACAAAAATTTTGACATGACCCATTCGTAAAGAAGGCGACTTCCTGCTTTTAACAAAATTTATTCAAAATACATTTCACGACACTTTCAAAGGATGCTAAATTTTAAACTTTACACATTTCACCAAAACATTAGATCCAAACTTTTCAAAAATAAAGTTTAAACTTCAAACTACTACAAACATCCTAGTTACTAGTTTAACATTTACTACACAAAATGGTATTTTGACCCATTCAAAATAAACAACTTGAACCGGAAGCGCATAAAAGTCTACATTGTGTGTGTTCGGTCCGAGCGTGCCGCAATTAAGCATGGGATTTACCTATCATTCATAACAATGAAAACATTTGTTAGTTCATAATACATAAACAATTCGAATCCTTTAATTACCTATCATTATTCGACCCGTTAACATAACATGTTACTTTACAACTTTCATTATTTCCATCATAATACATTCCATTTGTAATTCATAATACTCGAATAAAATCCATAACATTCATATCGTACTCTTGATCGACCCATTGGTAATTTACCATTTATTTACAAATCTTGTTTGAAACATTCTTTTCATTTAACATTCTTTCCATTAACTTTCCTTTATTCCAACATCTCAATGCATTCATACGTACATCTCATTCGACCCATTAGTAATGAGCCCATATTCAAACATCAACATCAATCGTCATACTTGTCCTAATTAACCCATTTACCATGGGTAATTCTTGTCATACACACATGACATAAACTTATCCTTTTCCTAATTTATGACATAGCAACAATTTGTCATGAACATACATACAACTCAACACTGAGACTACATTACTAACTATCATCCGTAAGACATCATAAAAAGGAGTTAAGTTCATATGAACTTACCGCGATCTTGAGATGCTTGTGCCTTCGAGTGACTTGCGCCTTCTTCCTTCTTCGTGCCTATATATCATCATCTCATATTTTAGCTTTCATAAACATTACTTTCACAATCCTTATAATATGTTATGGCGTCTACTAATCTCATACATCATTATCATAAAGAAGTTGCATCAACTTAACAAATATTCATGTAAAAACCATAACTAAACTCACTTAGGCATTTCATCGAACACATTGTGTGCGTATCACTAGTTTAGCACAATGTACAAACATCTTAAACACAATTTCCATAGTTACTCATTGATTAACATAAACATCCCATTATTTTGAAATCTACCATTCTAGTCATGAGCACATAGTTCTAAATCAATTATTCCTAACAATTTCACCAACATCAACCTAATTAGCATGTAGAACTTCACAAATTCTTAACCATCTTTTGACATGCAAAATGGGTTTTGCCCTAAACCATGCTTATATTCAAAATCTAACATCTATTGATGTTTAGACAACCATAGCAACCATTATTCATAACAATTTTTGCATTACATTCACGAATTACTCTAAACCCACAAAATCAAACATCACCAAATCAAGAAATTTCACTTACTTGAGGTCAAGAACACTTAGAAAATTCAAATTCCTAGCTCATGCATTCGATTTCTCACTAATTTCACTTTCAATTGATGGAATTTAGAGATTTAGGGTTTTTGAGAGGGAAGGAGTTTCCCTGGCTTCTCACGATCGCACCCCCAGACCCAATTTTTGGTTTCTTTTTTTATCATATTTTATAACATAATTACACATTTAGTCCCTCACCTTTTAGACCCTATTCACTTTAGTAATTCACATTCTAACTTAGCCATCTTTCTTTTACTAACTTTTATTTTGACACAATTCTATATATTTTCCATTTTAACTTATTAGAACATGGCCACTCATTATAATTTTATGTCATACGAGAATTTGGGGTGTTACAAGTCTACCCCCCTTAAGAAAGGTTTCGTCCCCGAAACCTGAATACATACCAAATAATTCTGGGTAGTGCTTTTGCATTTCATCCTCCGCTTCCCACGTAAGATCCGATCCCTTTCGATGTTGCCATTGGACCAACACTTGTCGAACGGATTTGTTGCGGAGTTGCTTCACTTTAAAATCTTTCATTGCCACGGGCCTTTCAATATAATTTAACTTTTCATCCACTTCAATATCATCCAAAGGCAAATATGCCGTCTCATCCGCGAGGCACTTCCGCAGTTGCGACACATGAAAGGTGTTATGAATTCCATCCAACGCGGGTGGTAATTCTAACTGATACGCCACCGCCCCGACCCGAGCGTGTATTTTGAATGGTCCGATGTATCGAGGACCTAGCTTTCCGCGTTTACAGAAATGAATTATCCCTTTCCATGGGGAGACTTTTAGTAACACATGATCTCCCACTTGAAACTCAATTGGTCGCCTTCTTCGATCCGCATAAGACTTTTGTCTATCTTGCGCCGCCTTTAGTCTTGATCTAACTGTATCAATCTTCTCATTTGTTTCGGCTACGACATCCTGTGGCGCGAGTTCGCGTTGACCCACTTCCCCCCAACAAACCGGGGTTCTACATTTCCTTCCATAGAGCATTTCGTAGGGGGCCATTTTTATGCTGTTATGATAACTATTCTTATATGAAAACTCTACCAAGGGTAGATGATCATCCCAGCTTCCCCCAAAATCCATGACACACGCCCTTAACATATCAACTAATGTTTGTATAGTTCGCTCCGATTGACCATCGGTTTGAGGATGGTAAGCGGTGCTAATATGTAACTGGGTCCCCAATTCTTCATGAAATTTTCTCCAATAAAGAGATGCGAATCGGGTATCCCAGTCAGACACTATAGACACCGGAACCCCATGTCGAGATATAATCTCATTCGTATAAACTTCCGCCATCCTTTCCGAATTATAAGTTTCTCGAATGGGTAAGAAATGTGCACTTTTGGTTAGTCGGTCAACAACTACCCAAATAGCATCGTGCCCTTTCCTTGTCTTAGGAAGTTTAGTCACCAAATCCATCGTTACATGCTCCCACTTACACACCGGTATCTCCAACGGTTGTAACTTTCCATACGGCTTTTGGTGTTCGGCCTTTACTTGAGAACACGTCAAACATTTAGCAACGTACTTGACAATGTCTCTTTTCATTCCCGGCCACCAATAATTCATCCTCAAGTCTCGATACATCTTTGTAGCCCCCGGATGTACCGAGTATCGAGACTTGTGAGCTTCATTCAAAAGTAATTCCTTCACATCACATTCCCGAGGTATCCAGATTCGGTCATACCTCGTTTTCATACCATTCACATTTTCTCTTAAGTCGTGAATAAATCCCTTCGTTCTTTCCTTCTTTGAGTCTTCGGCATTCAGGGATTTAATTTGAGCTTCCCGTATTTCTTCAAGGAGTTTAGAAGTAACTACCATCTTCATCGATTGTACCCGAATCGAAGGCGGGTACTCCTTTCGACTTAGTGCGTCCGCCACTACATTAGCCTTCCCGGGATGGTAATGAATGTCACAATCGTAATCCTTAATGAGTTCCAACCATCTTCGTTGCCCCATATTAAGATCTTTCTGCTCGAAAAAATATTTGAGGCTTTTATGATCTGAGTAAATAGTACATTTCACCCCATATAGGTAGTGCCTCCATATCTTTAAGGCAAATATGACCGCCGCCAATTCTAGATCATGAGTTGGGTAATTGTTTTCATGCTGCTTGAGTTGTCTTGAAGCATAAGCAACGACTCTACCCTTTTGAATTAACACGCAACCTAAACCTTGGTGGGAGGCGTCAGTATACACTACCATATCATCCGTTCCATCCGGTAATGTCAACACCGGAGAATTCGAGAGCTTTTCCTTCAAAGTCGGAAACGCCTTCTCTTGTTTTTCGCCCCATATAAACTTTTCACTCTTCTTTGTTAATTTTGTCATGGGCGAGGCTATCTTGGAGAAATCCTGGATAAATCTTCTGTAATACCCCGCCAAGCCTAGAAAGCTTTTTATCTCGCTTGGATTCTTCGGGGGTACCCAATTCATTACCGCATCTACTTTGGACGGGTCCACATGGACACCATCCGCATCGATTACATGACCCAAAAAGTGTACCTCTCTAAGCCAAAAGGCACACTTTGAGAACTTTGCATATAACTTTTCCTTGCGAAGCGTTTCTAATACATCACGTAAATGGGAAGCATGCTCTGCTTCACTGCGGGAGTATATTAGAATATCATCAATAAAAACGATTACATACTTATCAAGCATAGGTCGGCACAACCGATTCATTAAATCCATAAACGCAGCTGGTGCGTTCGTTAGCCCAAAGGACATCACTAAAAACTCGTAATGTCCGTACCGCGTTCGAAACACAGTCTTCGGCACATCTTCTTCTCGTACACGCAGTTGGTGATACCCCGACCGCAGATCGATTTTTGAAAACCAACTTGCCCCTTGAAGCTGGTCAAATAGGTCATCAATTCTGGGCAACGGGTAACGATTCTTCACTGTTAGCTTGTTCAATTCTCGATAGTCGATGCACATTCGCATCGAACCATCTTTCTTCTTCACGAATAATACGGGCGCTCCCCATGGTGAAACACCTGGTTTAATAAAACCATTTTCGAGTAACTCTTGAAGTTGCGTCATCAATTCTTTCATTTCGGTCGGGGCCAGCCGATAAGGAGCTTTAGCTACCGGTTTTGCATCCGGGTTAAGCTCTATCTTGAATTCTACTTCCCGCTCGGGCGGAAGCCCCGGTAGATCTTCCGGAAACACATCCGGATATTCGTTCACTACATTCACATCTTCAAGCTTTGGAACACCTCGATTGGTGTCAATCACGTAAGATATATACGCCTTACCTCCGTTCTTCACATGTTTGACAGCTTTGATTATAGAACACAATTTCGACTTGATGACCCTATCTCCTTGAACACTTACCCATTTCCCCCCCGATGTTACTACATAAATGACTTTCTTTTCACATTAAATTTCAGCGTGGTTTTGGGCAAGCCAATCCATTCCTACAACTACTTTAAATTCCCCCATGTACATTGGGACAAGATCTATACTAAATTCCTCATCTTCGATTAAGATCTTACAGTTTCTACAAATATCATGTAACAAATAGCTTTTACTATCAGCAACTTCCACTTCTAGGGGTACTAACATCTTTTCAAGCTTAAACGATGGATGAACTAACAATTCATTAGAAATAAACGATCTACTAGCCCCGGAATTAAATAATACATTCATAGGCATAGAATTAACCAAGAATATACCTGAGACCACATCCGGGCTAGTCTTAGCTTCATCCGAGGTTAACAGGAACATCCTCCCACGAGCCTTGGAAGACTCATCCTTCTTTCCATCTTTCTTTGCCCCTTGTTGGAGTTTTGGACATTCCGCTTTAATGTGCCCCGTTTGGTTACAATTGTAACACGCTTTAGAGTTTTCGGGGCACCTATAATACGGATGTCCCTCTTGCCCACATTTATAGCATCCTTTCTTTCCCAACAAACATTCACCCGAATGATGCTTCCCACATGTCTTGCAAGTCGGAATCCCACTACTTGTCTTCCCTTTCCTGGTTTGATCTTGATATTTTGCCTTTTTCGATGGGTTTGTGTTGGCGGGCTTCTCCGCCACCTTTTCTCTCCCCATTCAACCTGCCTTCTTAACTCGATCTCCCTATCTCTTGCCTAGTCGATTAATTCATTCAACGTTGCACACTTGGAGGGATTTACGGACTCCCGATATTCAGCTTTTAACATAGCATGATAACGTATGATTTTCAACCTTTCAGTCCCCGCTATCTCCCCACAAAACTTCACCTTCTCGAGGAACTTATTCGTTATTTCATCAATCGTTTCATCCTTTTGTCGAAGACGTAAGAAGTCTTCTTGAATCTTATCAAGTGCGGATTGTGGGCTATGATATTTCAGAAACGGCTCCTTGAACTCTTGCCAAGTTAACGTTTGTACTTTGTTATCCCCCAATTCCTTCGAATGTGCGTCCCACCAATCCTTCGCTTGGAGTTGTAGGAGACCCGTTGCAAACATTACTTGGTCTTCCACTTCACATCTACTTCTCACAAACACCGCCTCAGTGCTTGAAATCCACCTTTGACAAGCTATCGGGTCAATTTCCCCTTTGTATGGCAAGGGGTTACATGCCATGAATTCCTTGTACGTGCACCTTCGAGTACTTTTCTTTGTTTGTAGTTCATTAATCATCTCCTTTAGTTCTTCCACCTTGGACGCTAGAGTATCGACTACGCCCAATACTTGACCTTCCACCTCTTGAGCTAGCCAAGGAATGCTAGCTTCAATCGCTTTCTCTACCTCTTCCACAATCATTGTTCTCATTTCATCTCGGCGTGCCTCGTCATCGGCATTTACATTCACCACATCAGCCATCTACACAAAACATCCATTACATTCATTAGATTTTATTTCATACTTCCCATCATCATGATTTAACATCCTTTTATCATGATACATTTCATTCACCATTCATAGTTCATGCTTTATCGTCATTGACGATCGTATCGTATCATTCTTTATTTTAGACATTCATTCATCCTTTCTATCATATAACCATGCTAGTGATACGTAGCTCTCATTCTTTCTAATACGTAAAAGAAATTACTCGCGACTAAATCATACTTAAACTTTCTTTGGAAACTCAACGTTTCCGACAACCAACATCATAGTATTCTTTATCCCATATACCTTGGTATCACTTTTTTTTATTCTTTTTATCCCCCATTTTATATATTTCTGGTTACAAATTCGATTGAATTGACATTTAATTGTGTTTTATTTGAATATTGTAGTTTTGGAAAGCTTGTTGGTGATTCGTTGTGGAAAACTCAAGAAAATATGAAGTTTGTGGAAATTTTGCCCAGACACAGCTGTGTTGGTTATCTGACTACAATGTCACACAGCTGTGTCAACCTTGCCTCACACCCTAATCTCAGCAACAAGCATCAACGGTCCACACAGCTGTGTCACTTAACGACACAACTGTGTGCGGCTCCAGATCTGATATAACCTAATGTTTAGCTCCCATTTCATTTGACCCGTTCTAACCCCCAAACTGATCCGATTTATCCCACATCTTTCCACAACATCCTGTAATCATTCCATAACATTCCGTAACTAAATTATTTGTAATGCAAAAATTTCAACTTTTAAAATACTTACTTGCCTTGCGCCGCGGAACGAACACACACTTCTCACGAGCTTTCAGTTTGAGTTCAAGCACTTAATGCTTAAATCCCTCAAACCTAGGCTCTGATGCCAACTTGAAACGCCTACTTTTCGATAATCAATAAAAAAAACATAAACTTCTCACTATTTTACAAAAATTTTGACATGACCCATTCGTAAAGAAGGCGATTTCCTGCTTTTAACAAAATTTATTCAAAATACATTTCACGACACTTTCAAAGGATGCTAAATTTTAAACTTTACACATTTCACCAAAACATTAAATCCAAACTTTTCAAAAATAAAGTTTAAACTTCAAACTACTACAAACATCCTAGTTACTAGTTTAACATTTACTACACAAAATGGTATTTTGACCCATTCAAAATAAACAACTTGAAACAGAAGCGCATAAAAGTCTACATTGTGTGTGTTCTGTCCGAGCGTGCCGCAATCAAGCATGGGATTTACCTATCATTCATAACAACGAAAACATTTGTTAGTTCATAATACATAAACAATTCGAATCCTTTAATTACCTATCATTATTCGACCCGTTAACATAACATGTTACTTTACAACTTTCATTATTTCCATCATAATACATTCCATTTGTAATTCATAATACTCGAATAAAATCCGTAACATTCATATCGTACTCTTGATCGACCCATTGGTAATTTACCATTTATTTACAAATCTTGTTTGAAACATTCTTTTCATTTAACATTCTTTCCATTAACTTTCCTTTATTCCAACATCTCAATGCATTCATACGTACATCTCATTCGACCTATTAGTAATGAGCCCATATTCAAACATCAACATCAATCGTCATACTTGTCCTAATTAACCCATTTACCATGGGTAATTCTTGTCATACACACATGACATAAACTTATCATTTTCCTAATTTATGACATAGCAACAATTTGTCATGAACATACATACAACTCAACACTAAGACTACATTACTAACTATCATCCGTAAGACATCATAAAAAGGAGTTAAGTTCATATGAACTTACCGCGATCTTGAGATGCTTGTGCATTCGAGTGACTTGCGCCTTCTTCCTTCTTCGTGCCTATATGTCATCATCTCATATTTTAGCTTTCATAAACATTACTTTCACAGTCCTTATAATATGTTATGGCGTCTACTAATCTCATACATCATTATCATAAAGAAGTTGCATCAACTTAACAAATATTCATGTAAAAACCATAACTAAACTCACTTAGGCATTTCATCGAACACATTGTGTGTGTATCACTAGTTTAGCACAATGTACAAACATCTTAAACACAATTTCCATAGTCACTCATTGATTAACATAAACATCCCATTATTTTGAAATCTACCATTCTAGTCATGAGCACATAGTTCTAAATCAATTATTCCTAACAATTTCACCAGCATCAACCTAATTAGCATGTAGAACTTCACAAATTCTTAACCATCTTTTGACATGCAAAATGGGTTTTGCCCTAAACCATGCTTATATTCAAAATCTAACATCTATTGATGTTTAGACAACCATAGCAACCATTATTCATAACAATTTTTGCATTACATTCACGAATTACTCCAAACCCACAAAATCAAACATCACCAAATCAAGAAATTTCACTTACTTGAGGTCAATAACACTTAGAAAATCCGAATTCCTAGCTCATGCATTTGATTTCTCACTAATTTCACTTTCAATTGATGGAATTTAGAGATTTAGGGTTTTTGAGAGGGAAGGAGTTTCCCTGGCTTCTCACGATCGCACCCCCAGACCCAATTTCTGGTTTCTTTTTTTTTTTATCATATTTTATAACATAATTACACATTTAGTCCCTCACCTTTTAGACCCTATTCACTTTAGTAATTCACATTCTAACTTAGCCATATTTCTTTTACTAACTTTTATTTTGACACAATTCTATATATTTTCCATTTTAACTTATTAGAACATGGCCACTCATTATAATTTTATGTCATACGAGAATTTGGGGTGTTACACATAATCATCATCTGAACCTCCGTCTTTACAAGCCCAACAGATCTGAAGATCCATTTACAGGAGAATTCATCATCATCATCATCAAAATAAGCCCAACAGATTTGAAGATCCACAAGAACCTCCATTTGCAGGCGAACAGATCTGAACCTCAGGGGCGACTCGGACGGCGAACAGATCTGAACCTCAGGGGCGACTCACCGTTGCCGGTGGCGACTCACCATCACTGCCACGCCACGCTACTGCTGGATTTTCAGATCTGCACCTCATTGTCGGTGGCGACAATCCGGGCCGGTGCCGCTACTGCTGGATTTTCAGACTGCCATCACCATCACTGCGACGCCGCTAGGGTTTCGCACATCGTCAGAAACACAGGGAGTCTCCGGAGAACGACCCTGATTTGCAGTATAGATCTAGTGTTTCGCCTTTAGCCGGTAAGGCGAAAATGCCCCGTGTTTCGAGTAGTCCTTTATTGAAAATTGATGGATCTGCAATGGGGATTGTTGATAACAAGAATGTAATCAACACCCATATGGGTCGGGTGGTCCGGGGTGTGATCATAAAACCGATTCGAATGAAGAATCCTCTGTTTCGGAGCAGATGGAAACATGGTTGAAGAATCCGAATGATTCGGGTTCAAGAAAGAGATGAACTGCTGTTGGATGATAATTATTTATCATCATCTTCTTCAAATACTGCTGGAATCCTCTGTTTTGTTCTTGGATCAGGAAGAAGGAAATGATGAACTGCTGATGATGATAATGATGATGAAGAAGAATGAACTGCTGCTGATGATGATGAACTTGTTTCGTTGATTTTGTGATTTGTGTTGTGGATCTGGATTTGTTGTTGTTAGGGTACTTAGGGTTTGATGATTTGTGTAAATTTGATGTTGAATGAATTATGAGAGTAATTGTTTGTAGGTGATTTGTGGATCTAGCTTCCAACACCCAGAATGAACTTCTGATGATGATGAAGAATGAACTGATGATGATGATGAACTTGATTCTTGATTTTTTATATAATTTTAATAAGACAGGGGCAAAAACGACTTTTCAAACATTATAACAGTCAAAACAAACGTTGACTTGACAGAATTTGTTAACAGGGGGTAAGGTTGCAACATAACAGTGAACTGTGGGGGGTAAAATTGCAATTATTTCCTTAGGGGGGGTAGACATGCCAATGACCCCTAACCTTAGGGGGTAAAATTGCAGTTTACTCTTTTTTTTATTAATTATCATTTTTAGAATTTTAATGACATTAACAATAACAATTACAGGTGGATTTAAGCATAGAGAGGGATAATAATAATAATAATATTGATTTTGTTTGCAGAGATTTGATAGGGAGATAAGTAGAAAATTGTTTATATGTGAGCTCATATATACAAAATCATGGTGTTTAGTACAACTTTCATCTTTATATGAGTTGTCAAAACTATTTTTTTTCTCAATTCACACACATCAGAATTCTTTATTAGACAATATTTATTTTTTTTTGAACGGTAATTTTTTTTTATTTCTATCTTCTTTGAGACTTAAACCAAAGACCTCCCTGTCAGAACTTGAGAAACAAAGATTTTTATTATGAAAGCTCAGAATCAAATACAATGGCTGAATGATTCAGTCATCACAGATTAACATCAAACAAAAGAGTAAAGGATCTCCAACTGGATGATCAGTACAATCAATAGACAAAACCTAAGCTCACGAATGTACGTGTGAGACTCAAGGAAATAACCAGAGAGCAGCGAATGACAAAGGAAATGAGATGCTCGGATGATTCACAACCAAGGGACCAAACCCCCTTTTTATCTTGCTAACCCTAAGCGATAACACCGGAGCCCAGCTGGCAACAGAAGGATGCAACGGTTATAAGCCCAAGACACAGCCCAAGACACCAAGCAATCAATGAAGGAGCAGCCCATCCTTAAAGCCCAACCTCACAAAGCAAATAAACAAGAGGTTAAAAGGAAACAAATAAGAAACATAATATGCACATTTATACTGGATAGTTATAGGTATTTTAACACCCCCCCTCAGTTTAAATGTGCAAAGGGATTGATCATACCCAGAGACTTACACATATCAGAATGAATTTTTGGAAGCAAGCCTTTAGTGAATATATCAGCAAGTTGGTGCTCAGTCTTGATCCCTGTTGTTTTGATCAATCCGGATGCAATTTTCTCTCTTAAGAAAAATAAATCAACTTCAAAATGCTTAGTCCGGTCATGAAAGACAGGATTAGCGGCAATGGACAGCGCTGCAGTGTTGTCACATTTCAGATCAACCGGAATATGCACAGCAACATTGAGTTCTCTTAACAGATTCAGAAGCCACAATATTTCACACGTGGCACTGCACATAGACCTGTATTCGGCCTCAGCAGAGGACCGAGAAACAACACTTTGTTTCTTACTTTTCCAAGAAACCAAAGAGCCCCCAAGAAAAATGCAAAAACCTGTGACAGATCTTCGGCTGTCCACACATTTAGCCCAGTCTGAGTCTGCAAAAGCAGTTAACTGGAAGGTGGTGCCTTTGGTAAATAGGATTCCAGCGCCAGGAGCATTTTTGAGATATCTTAAAACTTTGAAAGCAATTTGGGTGTGAGCCTCAGTGGGCTTATGCATGAACTGAGATAGGTAATGAACAGAGTAGGCAATATCAGGTCTGGTGTGAGATAGGTAAATGAGTTTTCCAACAAGTTTTTGATACTGAGTAGTATCCACTGGTTTAGAGTTGTTTAGAGTCAGATTGGTCAAAACATGGTTTTGATCAATGGGACAGGTAGTTGGCTTACTGCCACTCATCCCATATTCATTCAACAGGTCCATGCAATATTTTCTTTGAGAAAGACAAATACCATTGTTTAATTTTATTACTTCTATTCCAAGAAAGTACTTGAGTAAACCGAGATCTTTGATCTGGAACTCATTTTTTAAAAGATTTTTTATTTTATTAATCTCATGTTCACAATTACCGGTTAACACAATATCATCAACATAAACCAGGAGAACAGCAAAGATAGATTTATCGGACTTAATAAACATGGAATGATCGCACTTGGATTGAACAAACCCAATTTTAACTAAGGTTTGGACAAGTCGTTCATTCCACATACGAGGGGCCTGTTTTAACCCATACAAAGATTTGTTCAACTTACACACTTTATCCTGCTGATTTACATTTAAACCATCTGGAAGGGTCATGTAAACATTTTCCCTAAGATTTCCATATAGGAAGGCATTGTTAACGTCAAGTTGGTATAGGGGCCAGTTGTTTTGAACTGACAGACCAATAACACATCGAACAGTAACCATCTTAACGACAAGGGAGAATGTCTCCTCAAAGTCAATCCCTTCACGTTGATTAAACCCTTTAGCTACAAGCCTAGCCTTAAATCTATCTATTTCGCCTGTTGATTTGTATTTTACTATAAACACCCACTTACAACCAATAGGTTTAGTGCCACTAGGGGAGTCCACAACATCCCAGGTATTGTTCTTATAAAGGGCTGACAGTTCATCATTCATAGCATCAACCCACCTCTTATCTTTAAGGGCTTCTTTATAAGTTTGAGGTTCAACAATTTTATTTATATTGGCAGCAAAACACACATTTTCAGTAGGCAGATTAGAGTAATTAACAACTTTATCATAGCTATATTTGGCATTCCCTACAATAAAATCATCAAATCTTCTAGGGGCCGAGGCGGACCTAGTGGATCTTCTAATGTTTTGAGTACCCTCAGGAAGGTTTGACTCATCTTGAACACTACTTGACTCAGCCCTCACAGGCTCAGTTGGAACCTCTACAGACTCATTAAGCTCAGTCACATCATGAATGTCTGATGTATGTTGAGTGTCACTATCAATAGTTGACTCAACTGTATCACTGTGTTGCTGAGTCATAGTAGTTGAGTCAGTATTGCCCTTCTCTTCATCATGGGGATTTGTATCACTTGAAGAATCAAAGTTGTCAAAGAAATTTAGTTGATTTAACAAGTTTACATTAATTTCACCATTAGTGTTATTTTTAAAAGGAAAAACAGTTTCATGAAAACTGACATCTCTGGAAAAAATAAACTTTCTTTGGTCCAAGCTCCAGACCTTATATCCTTTTTTAAAGTTGGAGTATCCCATAAAAACACATTTTTCAGCACGTTCTTCAAGTTTATCAGAGATGTCTAAAGTAGTGAAGTAACACAGACAACCAAACACTTTCAAGTGATCAAGAGAAGGTTTAAAACCAAAAAGCATTTCATAAGGAGAACAACCATGTAGCACAGAGGAAGGAAGCCTGTTGATTAAGTATGAAGCAGTAAGCACACATTCAGACCAGTATTTAAGAGGGACCTTAGACTGAAATAATAAAGCTCTTGCAACATTTAACAAGTGTCTGTGTTTTCTTTCAACAATCCCGTTTTGTTGTGGGGTGTAGGTGCAAGAGGTTTGATGAATTATCCCTTTAGATTTAACAAAAGAAGACATTTGAGAGTTAATGAATTCAGATCCATTATCACTCCGAAAGACCTTGATGTCAACCTCAAATTGGGTTTTAATCAAGTTGTAAAAACTTTGTAGGTTTTCAAAAACTTCGGATTTCGATTTCATTAGATATACCCACACCGCTCTAGTGAAATCATCAACAACAGTGAGAAAATATTTATAACCATCTATGCTGGTGACCTTGTAGGGGCCCCAAACATCTAAGTGCACCAGATCCCCTATTTTTGTTGACTTGTGATTACTTAGAGGAAATGGTGCCCTATGTTGTTTGGCCCTGTGACAAATGTCACAAGGATTGGCATCATTTGATTCAGTTTTAATTTGTAAGATTTTTAGCACTTGTTCAGCTGGGTGACCCAGCCTTGAGTGCCAGAGCTTTATGCTTTCAGTTTTACTTAAGCAGGAAAAATTAGTGCCTAGGGGATTACCACAAAAGTACAAGCCCTCAGCTTGTCTACCAGTCACCAGGGTTTTCTTGGTGAAGGAATCCTGGATGTAACAAGTATTCTCATCAAATATAACTCTAAGCTTGTTATCTTTAGCAAGTTTATGCACAGAGATGAGATTCACATAATATTCAGGCACAACAAAGACATCCTTTAGGATCACAGACTCAGACAGTTTAAAGCAACCAATTTTAGTAACCTTAGCATCCGTTCCATTAGGGTGTTTAATGGTTATATTATATTCAGTGACATCTACCAGGTTGAACATGTTTTTACTGGACATAACCATGTGCTGATTTGCCCCGGAGTCTATGATCCAGTTCAGACTCTGGCTAGAGGAGTTCACAGAGTTAAAACAGACAAGATGTTTGAAGTTAGAGAAGGAATTAAAGCATTTACCTCCCACATTGGATTTACTAGGGTCTTCAGTTTTATTTTCATTCAGCAGCCCTAGCAACTTGGAAAATTGATCAGCAGACAAAGTGTTTAAGGGGTTACTACCTTTATCACTCACAGAATTATTCACAGAAGGGCTATTTCCGTTACTCACAGAATTATTAGACTTAGACCACTGACTGTTTGGTTTTTGTCTATAGTTAGAAGGATAGCCATGAAGTTCAAAACATTTATCAACAGTGTGCCCAACCTTATTGCAATGAGTACATTTAAGATTAGGGTTGGGACCTTTGTTAAATTTTTTCTTGTCATTAAAATTGTTTGACTTAGCAGCAAAACCAACATTAGGAGTTTTAGACCCACTATTTGATCCTCTATGGGACTCTTCTCTAGAGATAATAGAGAAGGCAGTTTTAATGGTAGGTAGAGGATCCCTAGTCAAGAGATTAGTTCTAACAGGTTGGTAAATGTCATCAAGACCTATTAGAAACTGCATAAGTTTGATTAACTGATTAAACTCATTGAACTTGGATGAAGCATTGCAAGTACAAGAAGGCAACTGAAGCATAGCATCAAATTGTTTCCACATAGTGTTAATTTTGTGATAATACTCAGAGACACTAGAACCATTTTGACTCACAGAATTGATTTTTTGATATAAGCTAAACACAACAGACCCATCAACTTTATCATATGTGTCTTTTAAATCATCCCATACTTCTGAGGCAAGTTTAGAGTAGACTTGTCCAACATATAATTCATCAGAGACAGAGTTCAAAATCCAGGTGAGAACAATAGAGTTGCATCTATCCCACTGACTAGCAAGCACATCATTGTCTTTAGATTTAACACAAGTTCCATCAATGAACCCTAGTTTGTTTTTAGCCATTAGGGCAAGTTTCATAGCATTAGACCACACCACATAGTTTTCAGTTCCTTTAAGCTTAATACTGACTATTGTGAGACCACTAGAGTCACTAGCATGAAGATATAATGGGTCACTAGCATCCAACTTGCTAATCAAGGTCACAGCAGTCTCAGTTTTATCAGTCATAATGATAAAAGAAAAAAACACAGAACAGAAAGAGGATGAATAACCGGACAGCAGATATCAAACAAACAAACCACAAAACAGTCAACACAATCAAGGTAATAAACAATCAGATAAATAGCCCAAAATAACCAAAGCAATCAAGGTAACAAACACCGGCGAAGCCTGGACAGAGGTCCGATCAGAGGTTCATCACTCAAGGTGCCTCCGCAGACAATGACCAGGGAGCCACGACTTGACAGACCAAACACAATGCAACAGAGTGAGCCCTCTCTGTGTCCCAATAATCAAACCGGTAAAGCCTAACCGGTATCAAGGATGCCTAGACGCAAGACACAATGATGCAACAAAAAAGATAAAGGAAGGAACAATCTCACAGTGGGTGCAAGCAACTTCAGCGGACCAAGGCTTGTAACCTTCACTTAGGGTTACAAGCGTTTGATCAGAAAGCCAAAACGGATCCTGTTAGTTTGCCCAATAAGGGACTAACGAGGGTCTTCTTCAAGAACCAGAGCAGAACCCCAATAATTAGGGTTTCAATTCCACACGAGCAGCACCAATGAACAGAACCAGGACCAAGCCCAAACCCTAGAAATCAGGATTTTGATCACAGCAGCAAGAAGAGAAGGGTAACACCGTGAGTCAAGGCCGGCAGACACAAAGACTACCAAGACCTCAAGAATCGGAAGGCCTAGGTTGATTTACAGAGATCAACCTTCACGAGAAGCAGCGGAAGAGCACCAGAGCACCGATTTAACCTCGGGGCTCTGATACCATGTCAGAACTTGAGAAACAAAGATTTTTATTATGAAAGCTCAGAATCAAATACAACGGCTGAATGATTCAGTCATCACAGATTAACATCAAACAAAAGAGTAAAGGATCTCCAACTGGATGATCAGTACAATCAATAGACAAAACCTAAGCTCACGAATGTACGTGTGAGACTCAAGGAAATAACCAGAGAGCAACGAATGACAAAGGAAATGAGATGCTCGGATGATTCACCACCAAGGGACCAAACCCCCTTTTTATCTTGCTAACCCTAAGCGATAACACCGGAGCCCAGCTGGCAACAGAAGGATGCAACGGTTATAAGCCCAAGACACAGCCCAAGACACCAAGCAATCAATGAAGGAGCAGCCCATCCTTAAAGCCCAACCTCACAAAGCAAATAAACAAGAGGTTAAAAGGAAACAAATAAGAAACATAATATGCACATTTATACTGGATAGTTATAGGTATTTTAACACTCCCCCTTCTCCCAAAGTGTTTAAAGACTTTGTCTTTGCCAATGGACCAAGACCCATTTGGTTAAGACAATATTTACTTGAGTGTTAAAGACTCTAACATTAAATAATTTAAATAGACATTATTGGCATATTACATTTATATATTTTTTAGGTTTTCTCTTTCGTTCTCTAAATTTGACGACTTAACACCCAGCAACGCGCGTATCTGGTTCAACATTTTTAAGTTTATTTTTAATTAGGTTTAACGGTTCCGTCGCAACGCACGGGTTTTAAAAACTCGTTAAAAAAAACTTGTAATGCAGTCGAATACTTTTTTAACTAAAGATGTATTCAAGAAAACTTGTTACTAGAGATGTATTTAATTAAAATATAGCATCCGTAATGAACAAGTGATTGCATACCGACATTTAGATTTGTGTAGGATTGATGAACAAACATTCTGATTTGGATAATACGCTATGACATATTGACATTTCCATAATTCAAAGTTAAAGAACTTTGGTTTTTAATTTGTAAAAGTAGTTGATCACATGCTTCTGTTTGAATTCAGACTTTATGTAATCATCACTCAATCATTCATTTTCCAAACACCATAGTTTTGATCAACTTTTCCACTGCATACTTCAGACTTTAACACACATTTTAATTTATTAAAATTTCATACAAGAGAAGTAAGGGTCCAATTTATTTCAGTCCAAAGATTATTGCTGTTAATCAATTATGGGAGAACATATATCCATCACATCCTCCAATACAATGTCAATAATAGTAAGTTTTTATTGTCATTCATGGGGCAGTAGAGTAGTAAGATTCTAGTTCGTGTAGACACCAACAAAGTCAGTCTGGCTCGAACCAACGTAAAGCGCATCGTTCATCTCTTGAACCACAGCAACACTCGTGTCGAAGAACTGGGTAAGGGGTACAGTTTGGAGCACCATTGCGGACCCATTGATCCTTAGCCCGTGAGCTTGCTTCTCAACCGCCACCCAAAATTCTCCATCATTTACTGCCCTCTTGATATTCTTTGGGCTCCCAAAGCTGGTCATGAAAACCTCATTTGTGCCCCTTTTTGGTCCCTGCAGCCAATATTTTTGAATTTTCTTGTTTACATAATCCGGAACCAACACATACTTTCGGTTACTACTAACCGCTGGACCACCTGCACCCGCAAGCCCACTCATCAAAACGGTTACCCGTTGAGTTCGTGGATCGTATTTCAACAGTTTTCCAGTCGAGTCAGGTGTCAAGCTTGCATCAGTCATATAAACATTTCCGGTATATGACTCAACGTCAATGCCTGATAAGAACTTGTAACCACCGGAAAGTTGAGTCGCAAGACCGCCATTGAATCCTACAACCAGGAGACCGAAGAAAGCATCGGTGATATAGAGATCACTAGTTTTATAGTTAAAGCTTAGAGCCACTGGTCTTCCACATATTGGTCCCAATTCAAGATCATTTGTACCATCACATAACTTCTTGGTCCTGAAACAAAATAATGTTTTTACCTAGTAATTAGTAATTAATTAACTTGAGACCCAAATTCCCAATAATGTATATATAAGGTAAAATTTTCTCAAAAAAGATTTATAGGTTAATTATATCAAAATGTAACGTTCTATTATACGTAGTACTTTTTTTTCTGGTATATACAACTTGATTCATTTTTACTACTTTTTTTTTTCCATACTTGGTCATTGCATAACATCTATTGTTATACTAATAAGGTGGTAAAAAAATGGAAGTATGTTATATAGATAAAATGTATCTAAATTAAGTTGTATGCGTTGACCAAGTATATAGATGCATTAAACTCCAGTCAACGAGTAGCTAAGAGAGAAGATTATGCAAAACCTGTTAGGTGAAGTGTATGCGAAATCAACGAACCCAGTGGCGGGACCTTTCCATTTTAGGATCCTACCGTCTGCGACTGTCACGTATGGACCTTCACCAGCACGGTCGAAAGCAGCAGATTCAGGGCCTGTGACACTTGGAGGCAGCACAAGTTTCTTAAAAGTTTTATAATCATTAGATAAAACACTTCCAAGAAGCAAGAACCAAACAATGAGTTTGACAACTAAAAGGCTGGTTGTTTTCATGGTTGTAAATGTACTCTCTTATTTATCTGTCAATTGCAATGCATCTTTCATTATACATCATCCTCTTATATACATATTGAACACACACTTACACCTTCCACACCCCTACTATGAATGTATTAACAACTTGTTAATAGTTGACCTATGCTATTCCTTCTTTGGGATAAAGATAGTTGCTTTAACTTGATGGAAAGAAAGCATGCCGACTTCTAGATATTCATTTATATCTTCATAAATCTACGTTTTCTTACATGGAGTTACTTAGTCAAACAAATAATAACAAAACACCATTGGTTGAAAAGTGTTAGATGATTTGAAAAACTTTACAATTATCACTAAGTTATTAAGATTTTGTTTTGTTTAGATGATGTAATGTTGTAATCGTTTATGGAATTATATTAATTTGCTATCTAATATATGTACTAATGACAAGTCACCCCTCTAAGAATATGGGTTATACAAACTTACTTCAATCATGCTATATTAAACTTTTCCCATAATTTTACTATAATAAAGTAAAGGGTTATTAGATTTTAATAATCCTAAGTTTCACCTGTTGGCCCATAATAATCCCAACTTTAAAAATTCCCTTCAACGATCCCAATTTTAAGAATTTGCCCCCCAATGATCCTTTTCCAATATAGGTGCTTTTAAATTATTTAAAGAGTCTCTATGCACTTGAATCTATTAAGGTGGCCAAATTCTTAGATGTTAGTAAAGGATTAATGGGGGCCAAATTCTTAAAAGTTGGGATCATTTGAGGGAATTTTTAAACTTGGGATTATTATCAGCCAACAGGTGAAACTTAGGATTATTAAAATCAAATAACTCTGAAGTAAAAAACCAAGGATATATTTTGTTAAACTATTAAACGGGTCATGACTCGTGAGATGTGAAGCGCGTGCTCATATGAGACAATATATATGATTTAGAACACGACAAGCCGATTAGTAATATATATTTGAAGAAAACTTGAGACCTAAACTTTGTAGTCGGGTTTTCCTACCATTATTTTCCTGCCAAAAAGCAAAGAATGTTGTTTTCACTTCCCGAAATGGTGCAAAAACGTTGTTTTCCTGCCATTTCTTTGAGAGAGATTTCAGTTTTGGAACACATACAAAAAGCCTAATCAATCTTAGGGGCTGTTTGGCAACATCTGAATCAATAAGTGCTGAATGAATAAGAGGTCTGAATGGGTAAGAGGCTCTGAACCATTAAGTGCTGAACCAGTAAAGTACTGTTTGGTTGCACATCTGAATCACTGTGTAAAATGACATTTTTACCCCTTTTAATTAAAAAAACCATTTTATTATTAAATATATTTCATCTCTATCCCATCTTCATCCTCAATCATCTCCAGAACTTTCTCTCTCTCTCTCTACCTATACCATCTCCATCCCATCTTCATCCTCAATCATCTATCTTCTTCAACTTATAAAGAAACATAAGAGTGAAGAACCTTGAATCCTCCACAAACAACTACACATCAGAGCTCACCCTCCCCTCTCCCTCGACCTCCTGTTCGACAAACACCACGGCCGGCTGCCGGCTGTAACACCGGCGACAGTCTTGCCGGCAAGCCACCCCCCCAATGTCAATTATGGAGCTGACCACCACCATCGGGTGGTGGTGAGTGACGTTTGGACCGAGAAGTGAGAGAAGTCAGACAGAAGAGAGACCGGAGAAGGGTTGCGACGGCGGCAGACAGCGCCGCCGTCTACTGCGGGGCGACGGTGGGGTCACGATGTAGCGACGGCGATGGAGTTTCTCCGTTAGATTTTCCGGTAAACACCCCCGTTCTCTTTATTTTCTGAAAAAAAAAGAGAGATGGTGATGATGATTTGGTTTTGATGATGGAACAAGAAGGTTGCCGCCGTTCACCGCTGTTCTCTCTAAACTGTTGTTCTTTGTCTGCTTCTCTCCGGCGCACAAATGACCCGGTCAATTATGGAGATGTTTATGTTTTTTAGGATTGAGGGTATCAAAGTCACAATTGTCATTCAGAGGTAGTCAGACTCCTCTCCATGTCTGACTCGGACAGAGCAAAATAAGAGGGATGATAAGTTTTAAGAGGCATGAAACAAACAGTCTGAACTCTGACTCAGTCAGACATGGAAGAATAAGAGGCTATTAAGATGTAAACAAACAGGGCCTTAGTGTTTTGCTTCGAGTTTCTAAATCTACAAAGTTTCTTACATTATCCCACTCTAACATAAGCCTAAACAAATGCATTGTTTGAATAACCAACATTTTAATCTAAGACATTGATTAGTTATTTTTAACCTTGTCAAATTATCTATCTATCAACCCAAATGTTTAAATTTGATGTCAACACTCTTGGTGGTGCACTTCGAACGTTTAGGAATTACACCAAGAGACTATTTGAATTTAGAACCAATTTTCCTTAAACACTTAAGTAATGCGTATAAGATAATCACAGTGCTGACAGAGAAACAATATAGTTAAAAAAACTACATTATGTATCACGTTCATAGCAACATGTATATTTGTCTATATGGTTCTTAATTCTCACTACTTAAATTTAGCTTTGTATTAACTAGATCATCACATGATTTAAGATTGCGAACAATGTTTTCTTATGTCACGTTGTGACATACTAATATTTAACAATGTTTTCTTATGCCACGTTTTTACATACTAATTATTAAATATTTAAAACTAAAATAAATAACTTTTTTTCTATATTGAATCATGTTTGAGTAAATAACTGATGTTTCTTTTCGTTCGCTACATAATCAAGTATCAACTACCAAAGTATGATCTCCTTAATTTATGTAGATATGATAATATAAACATTACATTTGTGAGAAGTTACTATATGGTCGGTAGAAAAAGACACGATTGATTAATCATTACATAAAGCGTGAATAAACAAACGCCATGCAAATCAACCGTTAACAACTTTTTTTATAAAATTAAAAAGGGAAAGTCATGCGTGGCGTATGATCCAAATAGAATGTTTGTTCTCTATCATCATTATTATATATTAGATGTATCTCCCACTTGACCACAAGCATGCAGTTCTTTTTTTAGCGATCAGAGTACTAAAGTGTCACACCCCGATATTTTCACATAATCCGGTGAGTTGGATGGGGAGTATTGTGACGTAGTTGATATCATCATAGACAATTAAACACAGATATAGCACAGCGGAAGGCTTGGAAGTTTAATTACCATTACAACCCAAAATGTTCGAAGTTCAAAGTTCAAAATGAAAGAATATATAGGCGGTTGTAAAAGAGATCCATAGGCGGACCATTAAACAAATACATAAAACAGAGTTCGACAAACTTTAGGCATTTAGGGATTTGCAAGATCCTCTTATTTAATGCCAAGTAGCTCCAGCCTATTTCGAGAGGTACCAGTCACTTAGTCTTTGGAACATACGTCAGTTTTCACTGTTAAATACAACTAACTGACTCATTTGAAAACATTTATGAAAATTGGTTTAAGTGCTTGAAGCACAAAAAATCTTTTATAACTTGGGATAATTTCATTTAAAATCTTGTATACAGATTTACATGTTTGTCATACATTTGGGGCCGGTTTGAAAACCGGACATGATTAACTGACTCATCACTTATAAAAACCCACAAAGGAGTTATCCCCAACTTGTGGGTAATTTATTATTTAGCATTTGCATCTGTCAGGTGTATACCTACACCCCGTGCACAGGTCGTGACCATTAATAATTTAAATGAGCCGAGGATATCCAGGACACGGTCGTTAACCCCCAAAGTTTATGTTATCAAACAAAACAGATTAAAATGGGTTATGCAGATTTATTAAATCACAATCCGACTAAATGATCTCATACCCGACCAAGTGGTAATAATTTACCGTATCCCAAGCCCGTATAATGGAAAATAAGTTAAAGTATTTACCTGAGTTAATAATGCAAGAAATGCTACTCAGTCGTATGTTACTAAGACTTTATGCAAGTATCTTCTACTGAGGCTACTTAATCTGAAATGAAGATTTTATTAACCTATTAGGATACTAACGGGTCTTATTTAAGTCAAGGACTTAGGCCGGTTAGTTTTAAGGATGCTTTACGGTACGAAACGCTAGATTAAGCGGAGACCGGAATGGAATGCAATTTAGACCCAACAAGTATGAATACTTGTATAATATGGGTAAACTAAATACATTCTGGATTTTGAAGTTTTGATGACAAGGTTAGACCCGTTTCGGTTAATTTATGCAAACTAGTTACATAAACCGAACCGAACACGTATAAGCCTGAACGGGTAACCGAAAGAGTCATATACAAGTTCCATATGATATTATGCTTAAAATATGTTTTGACATCAGTAGGATATCAACATGTATGTCCAAAAAGATTTTAAAACCGAATTAGGCCCCACAAGGGCATTTTGGTCATTTTGAAGTTTATAAAAGGGGTTTAAAGGTAAACTGAAGTTTTGGTAAAAAAACATTCTGTAAAAATATTTAATTTATGATGTTATATCAGTAGGATATCATACATATGTGTGGTTCGCCATTTATGGCCAAACTATGCCCCGAAAGGGCATTTTGGTCATTTCACATATGCTTTTAAGGACTTAATTGGGATTCTGAGTTCAAGACTTATACCTAATGTAAAAATATTTAAAATGATTTATAAAATCAGTAGGTAACAAGTCTTGGGTGCTAAATATGGTTTTAAACCATACTATGCACTTAATTAGCGTGAAAGTCGATATTTGACGATAATTCCGAGGTTTAAGCGATTATGAGATTTTGACCAGCTTTGAATGGTCAAAATATTTTATTTTTCATAGTATATCAGTAGCAAAAGGTTTTGCATGTTAATTATATGTGAAACTCGTTTTATTCGTAAAAAGGGTATTATCGTCATTTATAGGCTTTATGCAAGCACACAAGGTTAAGGTCAGTATATAATCTAACCCAACATCCCAATAATTCCTAAAAATGATATCACAATAGTAGGTAAAGAGTCTTTAGTCAAATTTATGTTTAAAGCTTGATTTATATACCAAATGGCATTTTAGTCTTTATAAAATCTTAATTTACGATTATTTGCATAACATCAGTTTATGACCAGAATGTAAGTGTCAAAATATTCTAATTATGTTTACTAATCAGTAACTAATCCATTTGCATGTTCATTTCTTTGAAAATCTCATATTTAGACCATAAGGGCATACTAGTCAATAATAAGCATAATATCAGAAACATGCATATAATTTAGATTACTAAGTGACCATGTAGCATAACCTCAGAGGCCTTTGCTACTACATAATATGGTCACAAAGGAACCTTAAGACATAAAGAAAATAAGCTAATTCAGGTCAGAACTGAAAGTCAAAGCAAAAGTCAAGCTTTTGCGACTTTCGGTTGCGAACCGAGCTTAAACTTAGAATTGTCGGGTATAGCATTTTCAGACATGTTCTAATAATGTTTACCAAGTTATTTAAAGTGATAAAACATGTTTTATAACTTCTACATTATAAGTTTTGATTTTTATTTAAAAAATTGATTAGTTTGACTTTTATATAATTACTTTGACCCGACAATTAACTAAGTAAACATGGTAATTAGGAGGTGCCTTTTTGAGGGATTAACACCTACCTAATTACGATCACGTAGTCATATTCGTCTCAAACAATGGCTGGACCCTTTAGGTCTAAACCGAAAGTCAAAGCCGTTTTGCGGCAACTTTGACTCTCGGTCTTTAAACGTATAAAAACCGAACTAGAGTGGCTAAGGACACTTACAAAGGGTCCTAGCTCGAATTTTGAACTCAGGGGAGCTTCCTTTTTTATCAGGAACCTCAGGAATTGCTCAAGAAAGCTCAAGCAAGAGAGAAGAGATGAGAATTGAATGGTGCAAGAATGAAAGGCAGCCCAGTGCCTCTATTTATAGTTGAAGAGGGAGTTCTTGGATTATGCCAGATGTTAGGACACTCCAGAGATGATCACAGGTGTCCAAAGTGGTTTTAAAAACCATAGAAAATCCACATAATTCGAGTTCAAAGAATTGGTGGTTTGTTTGGAGGCCAAGGAAGAAGAAACCTGCAGCTGGCAACACCTTTCTTTCAAAATAGACCCGTCGCGTCGCGCCAGAGTGATCAGGGGGAGGGGTCGCGCGACGCTACCACCAAAGGACTCAGCAAACATGTTTTAAAACTTGACACTTTTAGTCCCTGAACCTTTAATGCAATATATCTTTCGTAATTGGCTCATTTAACCCTCCTAGTTAGGTTGTAAGTGATCTTAGAAGTATAATCAAACACCGTTAGGCTCCGGGTTTCGTTAAAGGTCACCAGAATACACTAGTTTCTCTCGTTGACGCTTTTAACCCTTCTTCTTGAAATTTTGCATAATTATCACAAAACGATACCGAAACCTTGTGAGTTCATTATTACGTATTCTCGAGAGTATAATTGAACACTACGAAGCCCCGGGTTCGTTAAATGGTCACTCAGAGTTAAGAATTAACATGTTGACATGTTTAACCCCTTTGTCTAGTAAACTTTCGATTTCTTTCACAAACGGCTTCTTACGTCCAATAATTTACTCGTTTAAGAGTACGTTCATCGTATGTGGTCAGTTAGAGGCATAAGTTTAGCATGTTGACACTTTTAGTCCATCCGCATACGTATTTTCATTGTTTGTCAACTTTAGTCCCCTTAATTCAATCTCTTACACGTTTAGGGTTTAGGACGCGTGTCTCCACATAATTGTAAACTAACTTAACCCTAACCCAGTTAGTTTTTTTGCTGATGTGCCACTTTGTTTGGTGACGTGGAACTTGATTTGGCCTTTTTTGCTGACATGGTTTCTGATGTGATACTTTATTTAGTGACATGGGTAGCTGATGTGGCATTTTTGATGATGTATGCTCTTTTTAGTGACGTGATATCTGACATCAGCTAAGTGGGTTAGGGTTCAGGTAGGTTGTGAATGCCAAAGGAAAATAAGTTGAAAGTTGAGAGTGGTGTGATACAAATCAAAAGTTGGGAGTGCCATCGGCCAATTGATGAAAGTTTGGATTATTTGAATCCAATATCCCTATGTTCAAATGCTTGAAAGTTTTATACACTTGAAATTACTTATTACTTGTTAGTTTTTTGTTCATTTGTTTGCATTTTCCTTTTTAACTTTTGTCTACTTAGATCATATACTTCATTGCTTGCTTGAATTTTTAAGGATAATGGAAATTACTTTTATATAACATGATTAGTTACAGTAAAATCCAAAACACTGTTGACTAAGTAATTCCATGCAAGAAAACGTAGATTTGTGAACATATAAATGAATATCTTGAAGTCGGCATGCTTTCTTTCCATCAAGTTAAAGCAACTATCTTTATCCCAAAGAAGGAATAGCATAGGTCAACTATTAACAACTTGTTAATATATTCATAGTAGGTGTGTGGAAGGTGTAAGTGTGTGTTTCGATGTGTATATAAGAGGATGATGTATAGTGAAAGATGCATTGCAATTGACAGATAAATAAGAGAGTACATTTACAACCATGAAAACAATCAGCCTTTTAGTTGTCAAACTCATTGTTTGGTTCTTGCTTCTTGGAAGTGTGTTCTCTAATGATTATAAAACTTTTAACAAACTTGTGTTGCCTCCAAGTGTCACAGGCCCTGAATCTGCTGCTTTCGACCGTGCTGGTGAAGGTCCATACGTGACAGTCGCAGACGGTAGGATCCTAAAATGGAAAGGTCCCGCCATTGGGTTCGTTGATTTCGCTTACACTTCACCTAACAGGTTGTGCTACTTATATTTCTTCCCTAGTGCATTTTTTACCACTTAATGCAAAAATGTTGCAAACCATTACAGGATAAATGTGTATATATATGTAAGTACACTACATATACTGAAAAAATGAAATAAGTACACTACATTTTGATGCACTTAAGTTTTAAATCTATATGAGTATAGTGGTCAGAATGTTATCAGTTTGCTTATATAGTTATATGTGCAAGCTTAAGTAAATTACTAATTACTTGGTATTTTTTTTGTTTTCTATTATGATCAGGACCAAGAAGTTATGTGATGGTACAAATGATCTTGAATTGGGACCAATATGTGGAAGACCAGTGGCTCTTAGCTTTAACTATAAAACCAGTGATCTCTATATCACCGATGCTTTCTTTGGTCTCCTGGTTGTAGGATTCAATGGCGGTTTTGCAACACAACTTTCCGGTGGTTACAAGTACTTATCAGGCATTGACGTTGAATCATATACTGGAAATGTTTATACGACTGATGCTAGCTTGACATCCGACTCGACTGGAAAACTGTTGAAATACGATCCACGAACTCAACGGGTAACCGTTTTGATGAGTGGGCTTGCAGGTGCAGGTGGTCCAGCGGTTAGTAGCGACCGAAAGTATGTGTTGGTTCTGGATTATGTAAACAAGAAAATTCAAAGATACTGGCTGCAGGGACCAAAAAGGGGCACAAATGAGGTTTTCATGACCAGCTTTGGGAGCCCAAAGAATATCAAGAGGGCAGTAAATGATGGAGAGTTTTGGGTGGCGGTTGAGAAGCAGGCTCAAGGGCTAAGGATCAATGGGTCTGCAATGGTGCTGCAAACGGTGCCCCTTACCCAATTCTCAGATACGACGGTTGGTGTGGTTCAGGAGATGAACGATGCGCTTTACGTTGGTTCGAGCCAGACTGATTTTGTTGGTGTTTACACCAACTAGAATCTTGCTACTACCAATGAAATTATGTTATCCTACGATTAATTGACAGCTTTAACTTTTATTGTATGAAGTTTAAATAAAATAAAATAAATGTAAGTTTAATTCTAAAGTATAATGCAGTGGAAAAGTTGATGAAAACTATGGTTTTTTGGAAGCAGGATAATTGAGTGATGATTACATAAAGTCTGTATTCAAACAGAAGCATGTGATCAACTACTTTTACAAATTAATAACCAAATTTCTTTTACTTTAGATTATGGAAATGTCAATATTTGATAGCGTAGCACCCAAATCAGAATGTTTGTTCATCAATTTTACATAAATCTAAATGTGGGCCAGTTGACAACAAGCATGCAATCACTTGTTCAATACGGATGCATTTTTTAAGGGTCCTATTAAATCCACATGGTATAATCTTATTCTCACATGGTTGATACGGGCCGTATAAGGTTATACGGCCCGTATAGAATAAAGTGAACTGACAAAGGCTGTGCCAGCAGCCTTTGTCGGTTCACTTTATTCTATACGGGCCGTATAACCTTATACGGCCCGTATCAACCATGTGAGAATAAGATGATACTGTGGTCGTATATATATTATACGACGATGATATACGGCTCGTATATATGTATACGACCCGTATACAATGATTTTCGTTTTTTTATTATTTTATTACTATTTGACGCGACGTATTATTACTCGATTCACGTGTGATTAGACGTAAGATTCTCTGATTCGATGTTATATGTTCCTTAGGTCAAATGATCCCGTTGGAGGTGATAGACCCTTTTTGGAGAAAGTTAAATTTGGACTCCATAGTGGAACCGAGCAAGGTGGACTCTTTCGACTTGGACGGCGAATTTGCGCTTCTCAAACAACATTTATATGCTCAGCCGAGAGAACTCAGGAAAAACTTTATTCAAAAGATGAAGGAGTTGGAACAACTCAATAAGACAAAGCTTAAACAACCAGTTGTGCAAAAAAACACACGGGGTCGTCCAACTTTGAAAGCTCAGCAACAAAGGAAGGATGATTCGTTTACGGAGCCTTCAAGACACAGCTTTTTAACAACGCAGGACCAGTATAGTGATTCAAAAGATGGGTTTCGCACACAAGATGAGTTTGGCACACAAGAGTCAAATATCGAACCTACCAGGCACAGCTCGTTTGTCGAGTCACAAAGTTATTGTACTGAAACACCTATGTTCTTCGGCGAGATTGCGAAAGGGGCTAAGAATTCGAAAACGAAAAAGAAGGTCGCAAAATCAAAGGAAGAGCCACCACACTTACCTTTGCTGCCTGTCGGACAAGTTAATATGTTCACGCACTTCAAAAAGTTCATTCCACCGTGCTTCTATCCACACCTCAGTCACATACAAAATGTGCAGGGTGATGGTAATTGTGGGTTTCGATCTATAGCGGTCGGCTTATCGCTTAAAGAGTATCAGTGGCCGTTCATACGGGAGCAGCTTCATGATGAGTACAACCGGTTTGACGAATTATGGAAAAGTATAAATGGACCTCAGTATCAAGAAGTTCTGGAGTCATTAGTTTGGTCAAAAGACCATATAGACGGAGCACCTCGACATAAGTGGCTACAAATGCCATTCACGGGGCTTCTGATAGCAAACCGGTGGAATGTCATTTGTCTCTTATTAAGTGACCTTGGTTGTGCTTCATTTTTTCCCATGTTCAGAACAGCCGAAGAAAGTATTCCGCATCGAACAGTCGCGCTTGTACATGTACACAGGAACCATTTTATTCACGTCAGATTAGAAGGGGAATATCCAATGCCAACCCCATCAGGATACTGGCGACAACCGACACGGAATACGCCAGCAGAAAGTTGGTATCACTATTACAAGGAACGTATTGACCAATATAATACGATCGTTGATGAATATAGGACCAGGGATTACATAGATTTAGGTGGCCTATGAATATAAAATGTTATTTGCATATTTTGACAATTTGTAATGATCAACATACACGTTATATAAATGTTTTGGCAACTTGTTGAAATTGAATTTGAAAAAATGTTTAAACGAATCAACGTTAACGCATAACGACCATATTTTCGTCAGTTCCGCATATAGTAATTGAAAAAAAATGAAAAAAACTGAATTGTATACGGGCCGTATAAAAATATACGCCTCGTATACTGTGATCGTATATTAAGTATACGACAGAATTAAAATAAATTAAATCACTGTATACGGGTCGTATACTTTTATACGGCCCGTATACAAAAAAAAGGTCGTATAAGTTTTATACGACCTCATTTCCACCATACAGCCTCAACTTTCAACCAAAAATTCTCTCGGTTCGTTCTTGGACAGCGTTCTTCGGCGTTTTTGGTGTTTTCTTCACGTTCTTCCTATACGGTACGTTTTCGTATAGTGAAATTTTAAATTACGTAACATGTTAGATTATGGTCTTGTATAGTAAAGCGTAGATAGGCGTAACGATTACGATTGTATAATTCAATTTGAAAAAAAAAATTTGAAACAGGATTGTAAATGATTATTATGTCTATACGGTCGTATAAATTGTATACGATCGTATAGTGTTTGAATATTCAAAAAATATACGATCGTATACAATTTATACGATCGTATACACTTGAATATTCAAAGGTTATACGATCGTATACATTATATAAGCTCGTATAATGTTTGAATATTCAAACAATATACGCTCGTATATTTATATACGATCGTATAACGTTTGAATATTCAAACATTATACGCTCGTATATAATGTATACGGTCGTATCCTTGTTGAATCTTCAAACATTGTACGAGCGTATATCATATGTACAGTACGTTCGTATACAAGAACAGTATTCGTATAATACGTTAACGATAATCGTATAGTGATTGCTAAGTTGTAATTGTTATTTGTTACAGACGATATGGCTGAGTCATCAGCAGCTGCTGCGGCCCGTAGAGGTCGAGGTCAGGGTCAGGGTCGGGACCGTGGACGTGGACGCGTACGGGGACGTGGACGTGGACGTGGACAGGAGGAGGAGATTGTGCCCGATTTTACTGAGACGGGGCAGTTTGTTAGAGATATCCCCCGAGGTACGGTTGCCTATAGGATTTTGGGCAAATTACGGGAGATGGTGCTGGATGCGCCTCGGACCATAGATTTTCAGTTTTTGACAGATATTGGAGCGATTGGTCGGGTCCGGGAGCTCATGCCAGCTAACTCCCCGTGGGACCGCTTATTTGATGCCGCCGCAGAGCGGGCCCACAGGGAGATTACTTTAGAGTTTTTATCTACCTTTACATTTACGGACACCCGGGGTGGGGGTTTTCAGCATTTTTTGACGACAGACGCCGTAACTTTTACTATTTGCGGCACGCCTCAGAGGATGACACTTCCTCAGTTCGCTGTTGCCTTGGGTCTGTACTCAGCGGATGACTCAAGGTCACGCGCATTTTTTGATGCGCCAGTCAGCACGTCCACTGACGTGTTGTGGCCGTATTGGAAGACTATTGGGTTCGGGGAGTTCGCGAAACCGAGACAGCGATCCCCGAAGGCACGGGCGACTGATCTTTACGACCCGTTACACCGATACCTACATCGGTGTATCGCCGTGACGATCGCCGATCGTCATGATTGCAGGGAATGGGTCACCCAAAGTGACCTATTCTTCTTGCACGACTTACTTACCGGCGGGAGGGCCAACTTGGCGTACAAGTTGGCCGCATATCTCGCCGAGTACGCTTTTAAGCATACCTCTTCCCACATCAGCTGTGGGGCCTTCGTCACCCGTCTGGCGAAGGGTTACTTGCGCCTCCTGACCCCGCAGGTGGCAAGGGATATGACGCAGACACGCCAGCTTGACAGGGTTGGGAGGGACACAGCCCTATCGATGGTTTTGGCTCGCGAGGTCGAGGGAGGGCAGCTGGTTTGGTCTTATGGTGTGGGTGAGGGACCCCGTGGAGAGGGTGGTGATGAGGAGGGAGACGAGGGAGAGGGAGACGAGGGTGAGGGCGTGGGAGAGGGAGGCGACGGAGAGGGAGGCGACGGAGAGGGGGTCGCTCATGCTGCCGATCGATCACAGGTAGTTGATGAGGAGTTACGGGGTGATCGCCCGTACGTTCGACGCAGCGTGAGACAGCGTGTGATGCCTCCACCGGGGGTGGAGGAGGGACTCGTTCAGGTCGAGTCGGTTGTAGCTGCAGTCAGAGGGGATTTAGCTGCAGTCAGAGGGGATTTAGCTGCAGTGAGAGATGATGTACAGTGGATGGTCGAGGCGATTGTGGCTATGCATTCTGCCGCGCCCCTACCTCCACGAGCTGGCGCTGCCCCACCACCATCACCACCGCCGTAGCTGCTTATTGTATTATTATTTTTTTTTGTTATTTTACATTTGAAACTTTGTAAAAGTTTATCTTTTTTTTAGATGTAAAACATTATAAATATTAATCTTTTGTTTAGATGTTATGTTGTTTGTTTAATAATTGTTGTCATAGTTTATCATAATCATATCACATATTTATCGTTTTACATAGTGGAAACTTACTAAACATTATAAATACGTTTAACTAGAAACTCGTAACATAATCCGATATATACAATACTATTTTAAAATTTATAAAACTTATTAAATGGTTTCCCGATTGCAACAAAAATTAACTTTTCTATACATATTTATCGTTTTACAAATAGAAAACTTATTAAACATAATAAATACGTTTAACTACAAACTCGTAACATAATCCGATATATACAATACTATTTTAAAATTTATAAAACTTATTAAACGGTTTCCCGATTGCAACAAAAAATTAACTTTTCTATACATATTTATCGTTTTACAAAGAGGAAACTTATTAAACATAATAAATACGTTTAACTACAAACTCGTAACATAATCCGATATATACAACACTATTTTAAATACAAAAATTTATTAAACGGTTTCCTGGTTGCAACAAAAAAGTTAACTTTTCTATACGGGCTATATGGGCCGTATAACATTATACGGCCCGTATACATATTTCAAAACTAAAAACCCTTGGCAAACCTTCGAAACAAAAAAATTATGCAAATATGTATACGGCCAGTATATAAGTATATGTCCCGTATACATATAAAAACAAAAAAAACATTCCACCGCATAAAATTCTGTGCATAAACATTCTATACGGCCCGTATCATTTTATACGGCCCGTATAGATATAGGGATGTGAAAATAAGATTATAGGGGATGTGGAAATAAACCAACCCTTTTTTAATGCATCTTTAGTAATAAGTAATTAATTACATATAGTTTTATTAAAACCATTAATATATAATATATAGAACAAACAAGCATATAAAAATACATGTGCTCAATTTTTTAATACATTTTTAGTAATTATAAGTAAATAATTACACATATGGTACCAAACCTGGTAATACGGGTCGAATAATAACCCTTAAGCTTAAACCAGAGTTAACATAATCAAGGTATCCGGATTGAAGGATCCTGAGTGTGTGGGGTACACCCATGGTGCTCTGCTTACATGGCAAGCTGTATAGAGTGCATGTTTACATGACCACCAATCATATTGCTGAATAAACATTCTACCAAAATGGTCTCTCTTTGATAACATGTAACAATGATATAAACTCACACAAATCAACTTATGCAATGTCTGGGTGTTCTCTCTTACATACTTTTAAACATTCCACATACTGGATTTTCGATTACATCCAACTCATCATTACATTACATTACAAATATATATAAAAGAACAACTTTGAGTTGCTGTAGCTTATTTCTTGTCATGTTACAGTATTTTCTTTTTGTTTTTTTTACTTAAATACAACAGGCTTGAAAGCGTTAATTTACTTTTTTCCATGTATGGCATCTTCACAATTAAATATCATAGAGTAAATTACGATTTTAGCCCCTGTGGTTGTTTTGTTTAACCTTATCAATTCAAAAAAGAATCTTCACAGTTAAGAATCTTCACAGTAAATATGATAAAGTTTAATTTTTGATAGTGTTGTTTTTTATCTTTGATTCTGTTTATTGCTAATTTTTATACATTTTCTAGTTATTTTATTATCATGGCAATCTGTTTTTAACTGACCTGAACATATTTTGGTCATAGTCTGTTTTGACTCGAATCTATTTTGGCTAGAACCCATTTTGACCTAAAGAAATTTTGATTAAAACCCATTTCGAACGAACCCAATTGGACCTATTTTAAATTGGTCTGTTTTGACCCGACCCACCCACATTGATGCCTCCTCCGGATCTCTCCTTTTGTTTCAATCAATTGGAGTGGTCAAAGATCCTAACAGTAGAGAAACCGTTAACCGCCGACGAAGAGAGAGAGAGAGTCAACAGTGGTCGCGGGTTGCTTTAGAATTTTTTATTTTATTTCCATAAATAGTCCCTTAAAAGAAATATCTAAAATCGGCAAAGGGTATTCTGGTCATTTCACACAAAGTTAACTGAAAAATCAACTAAAGTTAGCATCAGATCTCAAACTTCTTGAAAAATTAAAACCGCATAATCTAAATTTACAACTTCTAAAACTTAGACCCCAAAGTATGACTCGATCGAGTCAAACCATAAGCAGCGATACAAGTGTATATCGGGTTCTTATATATATATTTTTTTCTGATTGGCATCAAGATGGTGATTATCAATTTTGGGTTCTCATTTACTTTATGTGAAGATAAATACAAACGTGACAGAATTAAAATGATATAACCTATAAATTGTGCTTTAAAATGAGACACAAATGATCGGACAATAATCTTTATTCTTGTTAAGAAATGTGGCCCATTTGCAATGATGTTTCATCCTTCTTGATCTTCCCCTTTTCAAGCAAATAGATCCTCTCAGCATCAGGTACAGCTTTGATGATGGTTTCCAGCTTCAAATTAAGCTCATCAATCTTCTCAACAAGTTTATCATTTGTAAACATTCCGATCATCACACTTTGGATCGTCTGCCAGCTTTCGGCTAGTGGTAGAACGATGATCACAGCCGACCCGATTGTACCCCATGCTATTGCTACAACAGCCCAAAAGGTGAAGTATCCTTTGCTAAATTCCTCTGCATTTACAAGATGATAAAAATGTTAAATCAGTAAACTAGAACATGTTAACTACGATCGTAACGGGCCAAATGGGTTGAACGGGTTAAGGGGGTGTCAAGAGGGTATGCTTACCTCGGGGTCACTAGAATATGTTGAAATTATATATATTAAATCTGAGTTTTAGAAAGAAAAAAAAATACATGAGCGGGACCAGGGGTGTGAACAAGCCTAGCCACTCGTGAATTGCTTGAGATCGGCTTGCAAAATGCTCGAATCGAGCCGAGCTTATACAAGGTCGAGCCAGAGCTTGAGCCTAAAATAAGCATGTTTAATAAGCAAGCCTTAGCTTGAGCTCCACTTATCGTGCATTAGCAGGCTTGCAAGCCTAAAGGAGCTTATAATTAATATAACTTTTATTTAATAATTTATATAACTAAATAATATATATTATTTATATAACTATATAATATATATTATGTTATATATATAAATTATCAAATAAATATATAAAAAGAATAATTGTAAAGGTATATACAAAGATTTACATATAATAAACCAGCCAGGCTCAAGCTTGAAAAACTAGTCACGAGCCCAACTCAAGCTTTGAAACAGAGCTTGAAACAAGCCAAACTCGAGCTCTCGTAAGTTACTTGGCTCGGCTCGTTTAAACCCCCTAAACTGGGCCCTGTAGTTGGCTAAAAGTTATGGTTCCGTCACAAATACTTACTTGCCGGAAGTGAAAACAAAGGCCATAATATGACGATAACGAAGGTAAAACCGAGGCCCCATTTAATAATCCATTTCTTCGCGCTAATGAGCTTCTCCTCCTTAAACTCGTCAACCGCAAGTTCACTCTTTTCCTTCTCAACAATCGTGATCTGCTTCGTGGTTTCCCAGTCATAGTTTTGAGGTCTCAAGAAACTGCATATAGAATGAACCGCACCACCAGTGAGGATCGAAACTAGATTCCCAGCAAGCATAGGTGCATTTCTTCCTGTCGTATCTAAGTTGACCCGACCATATTCAACGCTAGTAACCGATAACCAAGTTATGATCCCAAGAACACACCCGACTATGGTGCCTAGGATGGCTCCAAACGCATTGGCTTTTCGCCATAGGAGCATGAAGGCAATTGGTATAACAGCTGACCCGATGAACACGCCCATGGCTAAGTACATCCAGCCGAGGGACACCCCGGCTTTGTTTAGTATGACTGCTAGGATTCCCATGAAACATCCGAATGAGAACACGACTGTTCGAGAAACTTTCAGGATTTGTTTACCCGTGGCGTCGGGGTTGATGTATGTTCGGTAGATGTCGTATGTGCATAGTGATGAAACTGCGATTAATTCGGAAGAACCAGCAGATGTTACAGCCCTGATGCAAAAACATTAAGAACAAGTCAGAATTTGGTAGTTTTGATCCTTTTTATTTGTGGCGGCAAAATGGGCGGGTCGGGGATTTTGAGTTAATGGGTCGGGTCAATTAGATGCTTTCTGTAAGGGCCCGTTGGTCTGTTAAAGATAAAACACAGCCCAAATCGACATTCATAAATTAAGACACAAAAATTGTCCCGTCTAGCTTCCTGATCAAGATCGTAACTAGAGGTTAAAAGTGGTTTATGGTATTAATCTTCAATGAATCCAATTACAATAATATGGCCCCTATATATAGAATACAAACCATAACTACCCTAGCACTATATTAGGGCTGACATACAAAACCAACCAATCTATACAAGGATTTCCTAAAATAGGATAATCATACTAATAATAATAATATGTGCTAATATTCCCCCGCAGTTTGAACGGGCGCAGAGCAAACGGTCAAACTGGATCTGAAATCTTGAAAAAGTTGTCTGGAAATCCCTTTGGTAAAAATATCTGCGAACTGTGAGGATGAAGGAACATGAAGGACTTTGATGTGACCGAGGCGAACTTTTTCCCGAACAAAGTGAATGTCTATTTCAATATGTTTCGTCCTTTGATGTTGAACTGGATTATTGGACAAGTAAACCGCCGATACGTTATCACAATACACTACGGACGCTGTGCGTAACGGGACATGAAGCTCTAATAATAAATTTCTGATCCACGTTGCCTCGGCAACCGCATTAGCTACCGCCCGATATTCGGCCTCAGCACTAGACCGAGAAACTGTAGGCTGTCTCTTAGATGACCATGAAAGTAGATTATCGCCCAGAAAAACACAATACCCACTAGTTGATCGGCGGGAGTCCGGACAACCTCCCCAGTCAGCATCAGAATAGGCTACCAGTGACTGGACCGCTGATTTCACAATCCGTATGCCATAGTCAATTGTTCCCTGCAGGTAGCGTATAATACGCTTCATAAAAGCAAAGTGAGGGTCGCGTGGTTCGTGCATGAATAGGCACACCTGTTGGACTGCATAAGATATATCGGGACGAGTAAATGTAAGGTACTGTAATGCCCCAGCAAGACTACGATATAACGTAGGATCATGAAATAGAGCCCCGTCAGAAGCACTAAGCTTAGCAGAGAGGTCAACTGGCGTAGTACACGGTTTGCACGCTGTCATGGATGCACGATCAATAATATCCTTAGTATATTGTGATTGGGACAAAAAAATACCATTAGTGGACTGAGTAACCTTGATCCCCAAAAAATGATGAAGACGTCCCAAATCCGTCATAGCGAACTCTCGTGAGAGTGAACCGATGATTTCCTGTAAAAAGGCATCCGTGGATGCAGTAAGGATAATGTCATCGACGTAAAGTAACAAATAGGCCGTGAGATCCCCGCGCCGATAAATGAACAAAGACGTATCACAAGCACTGCTAGCAAAACCCTGCGAGACAATATAATTAGCAAACCGCATATACCAGGCACGTGGTGCCTGTTTAAGCCCGTACAACGATTTCTTGAGACGACAAACATGGTTTGGAAATCGTTGGTTTACGAATCCCGGTGGTTGGTGCATGAAGACCGTTTCCTGTAAGTTACCGTGTAGGAAAGCATTCTTAACATCCAGCTGGTGTATAGGCCAGGAACGGGAGACAGCCAATGACAGAACAGTACGAATAGTTGCCGGTTTAACAACCGGGCTAAAGGTGTCATCACAATCAATACCAACCGTTTGAGATTTGCCGTTTACAACTAACCTCGCCTTATAACGTTCCAACGATCCATCGGACTTAAATTTGTGCCGAAAAAGCCACATGCATCGAATAACGGGGCTGTCCGTGGGTCTAGGTACCAAATCCCATGTATCATTTTCCTGTAAAGCATTAAATTCGGTTTGCATGGCGTGTACCCATTGCGGATCGGAAAAGGCTTTGGCATAGGTGTTCGGTATTGGGGAAATGGTAGCGGTATATAGGTTAAGAGGTGTTTGAGGTTTTAAATTGCCGGTTTTGGAACGGGTATTCATCGGGTGAGTGTTAGATGTGGCGGGCTGGTGAGGTTGGGCTAAGGGCTGAGAGGCGGTCTGTGGAGCTGGTTGGCTGTGGGGAGGAATAGGCGGAAATCCGGGTGGAGGGCCAGATGGGCCGTTTGGGTTTTTGGGCCGGCGGTGATATGTGATTGGGGTATTGGGCCGGTGAGAAGTGGATGGCCCGTGGGATGATGGTGGGGTGCGGCTTGGGCTTGGCAAGGGAGCAGAAGCTGGGCCAGAGGCTGGTGGGCCTGGGGAATGAGGATGTGGGGCCGCAGGGGAAGTGGTAGGTTGAGAAAATTGGAAATGGGCCGGAAGTGGGTCGTCAAGGAAGCGATAAGTGAATGCCGGGGCAGGCATGGTGTAGGGGAAGGAGGACTCGTCAAAAGTGACGTGTCGGGAAATATGAACGCGACCGGTGGTCGGGTCCAAGCACCGGTAACCCCGGAAGTCCGGTGGGTAGCCAAGAAAAACACACCGAATGGATCGGGTGTGTAATTTGTGAGGTTGGGTAGCAGAGGTGTTTGGGTAGCATGCGCATCCGAACACTCGTAAGTGCTCGTAAGTCGGATGTCGCAGGTAAACAAAATCGCCGGCAGCTTTTTCTTCTTCTTATAGTGCCTTCCGGTTTCGACCATGCCTAAGGAAGACACCCCCGAACCTTCTGCTGCTGCTGCGAAACCCATCCCTTTACATCCGGCCTATTCCGTAACCAATATCCAGTCAAAAGTCCGCACCTTAGATGGCAAACAGGTCACTTACACAGCCTGGACCCGATTGTTTCGTATGCACGCCGTCGCGTACAAAGTTTTAAACCATATTGACGGGTCTGAAGCCCCTGCAGAAACGGACCCTGAATACGCACAATGGTTGGAGATCGATGCCTTGGTATTGCAATGGATATGCAGTACAATTGCCGATAGCATTCTGCCACGTATCCTCGGCAAGGTTGACAACGCACGGGCCGCTTGGGTGAAGTTGGAAAAGACGTATCTCAGCAACAAAAAGGCTCGGGCCGCGGCTCTCGAAACCCAATTCTGCAACTTGACTCTCGCCAATTGCTCCTCGGTTGACGATTATTGCCAAAGACTCCAGGAACTCGCCAACCAACTAGAAGATGTTGACCAGCCCATTACGGAATCCCGCCTCGTCCTTCAACTCGTACGCGGACTCCCAGCCGAATACGACACAACCGCTTCCCTGATTAACCAACAAAACGCGGATTGGGATACCGCGTGCACTATGCTACAAGAAGAAGTTATACGCCTTGAGGCTCGGCAATCTTCCAACTCGTCTGTTCTTGTTGCACAACAACAGCCATCACAGCAGCCCTCACACCCGCAACACTCTTCTTCAAACCCAAACACCTCCCAGCAGCCACCCACCTATCAGTATTCGTCTCGCGGACGCGGACGCGGACGCAGCCAGAATACTTATCGTGGAAACAGAGGACGCGGACGTGGAAACGGCAGATCCGGTCAATCTTGGGCTCCTCAAATGCAGGCCTATCCTCAGTGGGCCTGGTGGAATGTCCCGCCATGCCCCTATCCGACCCAACCAGCCTGGAAAGCAGGCCCACAGCAGCCGCAAAATCCGGCCCAGCACTACATGGCTTCGGCCCAGCAGCAGCACTCCTCGCAGCAACAGCAACAGCCCGCTTCGGCCCACTACACCGGTTACTCTGCTGCCCAGCCTTCTGCACCAACCGCACAGTTCGGGTATGACGCTTTATGCCCCTCGGACATTAGTGCAGCCCTTTCGGCTATGAATCTGCACCCACCGGACAACACGGATTATATGGACACTGGTGCTGAGGCTCACGCCACTCACAACCAAGGTAAAATTCGAATCCCTTCATCATCTCCTGTTCACACTAAAATTTTGGTTGGTAATGGTGAACTTGTACCCATTGTTCGGTCCGGAACCGGTTTTTACCCAACCCCAAACCGAACCTATATCCTTCCCAATTTACTTTATAGCCCTAAAATTATTAAAAACCTAATCTCGGTTAGACGCTTCACTCGTGATAACCAAGTTTCGGTTGAATTTGACCCATTTGGTTTTTCTTTGAAGGACCTCCACAATGGAAGACTACTTTCCCGCCACAATAGCACTGGGGACCTTTATCCGTTCACACCACCACAGCTTCCGCCTCAAGCCTGCTTCATCACCACTACTTCTCTTCCTTGGCATGATCGTCTCGGGCATCCACGGAATCAAGTTTTAGATATTTTAATTCGTAATTTCAATTTTCCATGTAATAAAGACCATAAGTCTAATGTTTGCAATTCTTGTCAATTATCCAACAGTAAAAGATTGCCTTTTCATGCTTCAAATTCTTATACTTTTGCCCCTTTTGACATTGTTCATTGTGATCTTTGGACTTCCCCAGTGGTCAGTAAATCAGGTTACAAATATTACATGGTTCTAATTGACAATTTTTCACACTTTATTTGGGTATATCCCTTAAAATATAAATCTGAAACTTTTCCCACATTCGTCAAATTTCATCGATTAATTGCCACACAATTTAATCGACCCATTAAAACATTTCAATGTGATTTGGGAGGTGAATTTGACAATAATGCCTTTAAAACCTTTGCCCATCAACATGGCCTACTTTTCCGCTTTTCATGTCCCCAGACATCCTCTCAAAACGGCAGAGCCGAGCGCATGATCCGTCGCCTAAATGACATCATTCGCGCTCTCCTCATTCATGCGAATCTCCCACCCGCGTTTTGGGTGGAAGCTCTTCACACTGCCGCTTACCTACACAACATCCTACCCACAAAAGGCCTTAATTTCTACACCCCCACCTTTGCTCTGATACCATAAAAGTGGTTTATGGTATTAATCTTCAATGAATCCAATTACAATAATATGGCCCCTATATATAGAATACAAACCATAACTACCCTAGCACTATATTAGGGCTGACATACAAAACCAACCAATCTATACAAGGATTTCCTAAAATAGGATAATCATACTAATAATAATAATATGTGCTAATAGAGGTGACAATTTCCAACACGACAGGAGAATAATTAGGTTTTTGCCGTCATATTTAACCCAATAAATAAATGAATCATTTTCAGTTTGACCTCTTAACTCTTTAACCCCTTTAATTAAACAGGTCGACCCCCCCCCCCCCCCCCTAACCCATTAAACGCAACATTTGAAACCCACCAACCTGATCACGTTTACAACTTGATTACCACCCGTCAACCTGTTTGAATGTTGACACAACTGGGTTAAATGGGTCATGTGCGCTCTTGCACTATTTTGACACGAATAAAAATACGAGTCGTGTTCAGGTTTTAAATTTCAACCCTCCAACCCAAAACCCGTCAACCCAACACGAACGACACCCCTATGTGTAACTCACATGAAAAGCATGGTGAGAAGAAGAACAGAACCCCCTTTGCCCATCAAAGCCATAGCTGTAGCCGGAGGAACAAGCCCATGGCTCGCTTCACTTGCGGTTAATGGAAGGTCAAGGGCTAGAGCTCCTAAACCAAGTGATGTAGCCAATGAAAATGGTACAGCGAACCACACGAGCCCACCTAACAAGTACCCTTTATGAGTCGACGATGGTCTAGCCGCAATGGCACTCACCCAGTACCCCTAAAAAGATACAAACACAAGCATTACAAAGTCGAAAGCCATTCAGGTTTTAACTAGATTTTATGATGGAAATTAGAAACTTACATTGTCGACGAAAACAGTACCAAAGTTACCGACAATGTTGATGATACCAAAAACTAGCCCGCCCGAGCTCAACATGGTTAGGTAAGATCCTTGGTAGTTTCCAGAAACCGGGCCGCAAGCTTGCCCATTGTGGGATATGGGTTCTTGACACATTCGAGATCGGCTTGAGACTTCTGCTAGACGTCTATAGACGACACTTGGGCTTCCAAGCTCGCTGCTAGACGTGTAGACTAAGTACACGAAGATGACTAGCACCAAGTGCACTAACAACAAAACCAACAAAAACAGCGGATAAAAGTTAGGACTTATGTTGAGATAGAGCTGGCAAAACGTGTCGTGTTCATACAACACATTAACACGCCCGAACACGTCATGTTTAACTATACGTGTCATTTCTGTTAAACACTAACATTTACATGTTTAACAAACGGGTTACACGACACTAATCCATTTAATTTCATGTCGAGTCATGGCATGTTAATGGGCCGTGTCATAAATTGTCAGTCTATGTTGAGATGTAATATGTTTGACTTTAAAAGTCAACCAATGAAAAAATGCAAGGTTACCTATAACAGAATGTATATAACTAGCCAAGAAAGTGGCCTTTAATCCTCCAGCAAGGGTATAAACAATCACTCCTAGAGGTATAAGAAAACTGGCGGCATAAATATTGACTCCGGTGAGTGCATTGACCACCGCGGAGCCGCCAAGAAGCAGCATTGCGGTAACTATGATATTTGTCATGAAACAGAACACCAAAAACACGAGATGTGCAGCCGTCCCCCATCTAACAAATACACGTAATGAGGATTCGAACTCATGACCTCAAGACGAAGCAATGTAAACTTAAACAGTTAAACGTACCGAGCTTTAACGATTTCGCAAACAGTATGAGCATGAGGGGCCTTTCTTTTGATCTCTATGGCCATTACACCAAACAGGAGTACCTGTTCATGCAAAGGTACAAGTGTTAATGGCTAGAGTACAAGATACAAAGCATGAGAAATGGTACAAGATACAAACCTGGATGGTGGCACCACTGGCGTACCAGAATGGGCCACTGACTCCATACTGCCAAGCTACATTTGAACTTTGTAATATAGTTGCAGCCCAAGTCCACTTTCAAGACATTTTTAGTGTTAGATCAGACATGATAGATTAATAGAGGAGGGACTTCAAAATATCAATTAAAAATATACATAAAATTAGGGTGTCGGGTTGACAGGTTGAATTGTTCAAACCGGACATGACCCATATATTTAATCATGTAAAAATATTAACCCTAACTTGGACACACTTAAAATCTTTTAACTTGAACTCTACTTGTCTAACCAATTATCTACACGTGCCAAACTAGTTGATGGGTTAGCCGATAGTAATAAAGTAGTAAAGAGTTTAATGGGGTTGGTGGTTGTAATAAATGGGTTAAACAGATCAATCCTATCAAGACCCGCTTAATTAAACAGGCCAACCCGAACACGGCCCGTCTAACCCATTTATCTAAACATATTAAACTAGTTGACGTGTTGTAATAAAATTATGACCCGGACCAGTGATAGTGACACGTTTTCACGGGTTGGTTTTTTTGTTTCCTTTCATTTATGTTCATTACAATGAACTCTATGAGCTAAACGGGCCCTCATGTTACGTTCAATATGGGCCGGGCCGGGTCATATAGGTTTTGTAATAAAATTATTTAACTTTGCTTGCAATAAAAGGTATATAGTAAATATTTTAAAACTGAAACAAACAAAGTAACAAACTATGGTCAGTCTGGCTGAAGCCTTTTCCGTTGGGATCAGAAAAGTCAACGTAAGAAAGTCAAGTCAATATTCCGATCATAACGAAAAGGAACCAACGGAAAACAATACCTGAGATACAATAACACTTGCTATGAGTCCGGTTTTAACGTTTCTTCCGGCGGTGTTGAACCACTCCGACGTATGACGTGCTCCGACATAACGTTTTTCTAACCAAACCTGTAGCAATAATAAATGTCAATTTTCAACATAATTTTAATAACCCATACCCTGTGCGACGAGTAAATACAGTCCAGTTCTTTAAAATAGAAATTTATATATATAAAGTAAGCTTTATAATTTTTTAATATAAATCGACTTACCCTGCACATAACATGTATGTACGTACCAGGAAAGAGGTGAAGAAGGCGAAGAAGGCACCGAAGCCGAGAATAACGGAGTACCCGACACTTTGGTTTAGGACGGCTTTGCCGGCGAAGAAACTGGTCTGCCGGACACAACTGTTGCCGGAAGTGTGGTAGTATTTGTCGGAAAATTCAAAGGGGGGGCAAGTGGCCATATGTGTGTGTGATATGAAAAATGAGAGTGAAGTATAGTGACAGAAATAACGGACGATAGGAAGATACAAAGTCAAACAATAAGAGATGTAAGGATCAAGCTGTAGGATCTAATTGATTAATTTAGCTTGGTGATTCCAAAGTGGGTCCTAGTGGAATCAGAACCATAATATCTTCGTATATGTTGTGACATTATAATACTAAATTTATTACAATACAATAAAATCATAATATAGGAAATTACAAAAACTGACATTATTGAAAAAAAAAATGAAAAAATTGATATCACACATCCTTTTTTAGTCTTCACTAAAATACTCAACCTTATTTTCATAAAATCAGAAGCTGGTATATGAGCTTTGTCAACTATCAGCTAAGACGGATAGAATGTAGTCTACATTTTTAGTGAGACGACTAATATGACTGTTATTTTGTCTACTTTAGTAAGACGGCTGAGATGACTAAGTTTGCAATTTTTTTATCAGGGTGTATATATTTAGTAGTAAAATTGTTTAGTTTAAAGAGGGGTGTCATTTGTATATGGGGTCTTGTAATTCTATTTTTACTTAATCAATAAGGTCGTGGGTGTGGAGAAGGGTAGTCCTTTGGGGATGATCCACCACGTAGGCGGCCACGTCATCAGGTGTGGGGGGTGAGTAGGGCTGTTCAAATTGATCGACGCTCGTTCGATACTCGCTCGAAAGATGCTCGGAATTTGCTCGTTCAATTCAGCTCGATTGAAAAATTGCTCGGTTCGGATCGATTCGGTTTGTAAACGAACCGAACACGAGCAAAGGTCCGCTCAGTTCGGTTCGGCTCGGTTGGCTCGGTTTATTTTTTAATATGTAAATATATTTGTGTGTGTATCATTTTTAATGAAATGACTCTAGACCAACATCAACAATGTTTGGTCCAAGATCCAAATAGAGCTCATTTAAGTAATTAGAATTGAAATCCAACACTAATTGTCCATGGTCCAATACTTAAATGTCCATTTGAGACTTTGAGTAATTGAGTCAAAATTTCAACTACTAAAATGTGAATTGTCAATCAATACTTAAATGTCCATTTGTATGTATGTGTGTGTGTTTTGGATAAGAAAGTAATGGACTGTCGTTGGCGTCTTGTAGGGGACGAAGGGGATGGGACGAAGAGGGGCGGCACATTTGTATGAGTTAATTTAATCCAGACCCTCTGAATGTCAATGTAAGTGCTAATGAAGTTTGTTAAAACGGATAACTTTGGTCAAATCAGGTTTTTCTCACTAGCCAGTTTGAGTAGCTAGTCGGTTTAATTATTTGTAGTAAAGTTTTAGCTTTTGTAAAAGCACATCTTATGTTGTTCAACTTAGGTACTAGTGATATCTTTAGCATGAAAGATTGTAGCATTACTAGTGTAGATATAACAAAAGTTGACCATCCACATAGATGAACGAAAGTTGACCATCCAAACTAATATAAAAATGCCAACCATCCACATACGTACATTGATGGTTAGAAGCTTATAACGATCGAATTACCGGTGTGTGTGACTCTTTATTCATGACAACGCCTGACTATCCAGAAAATACACATAAAAACATTTATAATTTCTACGTGCTTTACTTTAAATTTCTATCTAATATTAGAGTAAGTTCCTGATTTATAAATTAAATTAACACAATCCAAATTTGTTATCCAAGTAATTTTGAACAAGACAAAAACTGAAATTTTCTAACATATAAGTCACCTTAGACCTTAGTATGAATTTCGTTTTATAAAGCCAATTATAAAGTTGAGAGAGTTTATATAAAGTTTTTTTTAGCTAATAACCTAAGAACATCCGTAGTAGAAGGTTTTTTGGCGTTTTTCCCTAAAACGCCCCTAGACCGCCCCCTGTGTGTTTTTTTCAAAAAAATGCTTTTGGCGTTCTTTTTTCCACGCCTTTATTCTAATTCTTCGGCCAATGACCGTGCATCCCTTTTTGTTTGGCCAATATCAATTTTTGATGGTTTTTTTATTTAAATTCTATTACACCCCTTTTAACATAATGCCCCACAATGCCCACATCCCCACTACACCCCTTTTAGAAAAACACTCTATAATGCTTTATTGCTGACTAAACTGCCATATAGAGCAAAACGCAAGGGTGAAGCTATTATTTGTATCTTCCTCTACATGGTTTAACTTGGATGTTTTCAAAAGTTTGCAGCCTGTGGACACATTTTTCCATAACATATACAAGTGGGTCCAACTGGCAAAATTTTCCATGGAGATCAAAACTTGTAAGTTGCCATGTTTGTCATGACCACATTGGTGAATGATGGGAAGTCGTCGTTAGACCTTTTAAGTGTTACGCAATCACATCAATGCATTATTTAACAAAGATTCTATATTTTTGGCATATGAAAGAACATCTTTTACAAATTATTTTTTTTCCTTTTTATGAATACTAGTGGGAAACCCGCGCGTTGCCGCGGAGCCGACAATTAACAGTGTGGTACTCGTTTTCCGTTAATTCATGGTAATTTAATAACATCACAGGTAACAACCTCCTTAATTCATCATCTTCTTCTAAGGGCTTTACTGCTGCCATTGCAGATCCCAATGGATAATGTTTGAAACTTTGTTCAATCCCACATACATAATCTATTAAAGTTAAGAAATTGAAATACACACCAAAATCTCACACAAAAGCAGCATACCTCTATTTACTATGGATGGTAAGACATAATCAAATAGACAGTTGAGGATGCATGCAGGCCACAACGCCCCAACTTTTGTTCTTGAGATTCTTGAACATAGCCACGCCCAACTTCCCTAGAACAAAATGTCCCGCCCAGTGTCACGCCCGGAAAGTTGTCCAAAATCGGAGAGCTGTCAATGTTCGGTTGGTCATAGAAAAACTGACCCCGGTCACAAGAATTGAAAATAAGACCGCCAAACACCTCCCGCTTATCATCGCCACTGGTTCTCTCTTGCTTGAAAGATCTCAGATGGTTAGAGACATCGGCAACAGAAGATAAAGCAGTGGTGGTATCTGGGCGGTAAAAACACAATGTATCGCCTCTTTTAATACCTATACCACCTTCATGAAGGCGCTCCTCATGATCCCTGCATGAAAATGATTAAAGTTCTTGACCCATTTAATTAATAATAATTTGTGCTGGTTTATTTTCTTATTTTTAACAACTCAAGGAGATAAGATCAAAAAAGCCAGCTATTCTCACTTTAGTCAATAAATACTTTATTACTTAAACTATAGAGCTTGAAATAATATTTGACAAACTTCTTATTTAGAAAAAGTTGTAACAAAAAAATGCCCAAATGGACACCTTACGCGATTTATTATCTGACTATTTCCGGGTGAAACAATCAATTCAAAAATAGCTTATCCAAAAGTGACAGTTGCATTTTGAAATCAGATAATAAATTTTTTTTTTCAAAAGCAAATCCCAAACACCTACTATTCAAGCAGTGGTGCACTATTTCTAGTTTAAAACAAGCTGAAAAAAACTGATGATATTTGCAGTTGCGTAATTAAAAGGATGATATGATAAAACAAGAAGAAAACTGTTGTTATCTTACCCATAATATTCGTGGAATGCAAATAGAGTCATCCGTCCGACTTTTTCCAGCCCAATGAAGACACGGAGAGAGGCCAGGACTCCTAACTATCATTATCTATGAACGGTTTCAAATTGTTCCCACATCAAGCTCATGTGACCCTTCTCTTTTTGCAGTGAGGATGTTTAATTAGCCCCGCACGGAGATGGAATCCGGTGGTTTGAAAGTTGAATGATTCAAGATCCTATGGGTACTGTTGGATTTCTGATTTCTTCCAGAGTTTAGAGCTAATAAGATCTGCACCTGGTAACTTACAACACAAGGTGAGTTCCGGATTCGACACCTGTCCAGTTGACTTTGTCAAGTCAAATGAAATTTCGTAGAGTGTTGACTCTACAGTGCGCACATGAGACTCCAGAGATTGCATCCCGTTCAGCGAGCTCCTGATAAATTTCTGAAGAAATGCAACAAGTTTGTCATCTAAAGTTGTAATTAAGCTATACCAAAATTAATTAACTGACAATTTCAAGTTATTAGTGAAATTATTAGTACATATTACTTTCGAATTACCTCGAGGAGATCATAGATAAGTCCTCGGATTCTTGTTCAACAGAGTTGGTATTTAATCCGCCATTGCTCCCCACAACTTTGGAACTCGATCTATCTTCATTATATCGAGATTCATGCATCTTTTCATCAGAAATTTCACTAAAAAGGGCCCCATTATATCGAGATTCATGCATCTTTCAAGATCAACAATATTGAGTCTAGGGTCTAAAAGAACTTGCAGCTCTAAACCTTAAAAAGTTAATCTTATCAACTACTATTGGTAATGAAACAATATTCACATTTATATATCCAGTTCCAAAACTAACCAATGCAACTAATTCACTAACTTAAGTGTTCTACCATAAAGCTAGACTATTGTCAATATAACAAAACTGTGTACAAGTTCAGTTATCATACCGTAAGAAGCAAAGTGTGAACATGGCAGTGAACATGTTCACTGCCAATAGTTGTATTCGCACTACTTTTATGCAAGTTCACTGCCAAAGTGTGTGTGTGTGTTTGAAGGTGTAAGTGTGTGTGGGAGAAGCATACACATTCTGAAGGTTCTTTGAAGACCCATTTGTGACACTTATCAGAAGCAACTTTTCCCATTAATCTGCACTCAATAAAACCATCCATCATCAGAAAAAAAAAACAACAAAAGAAAATCAATAAATTTAATATATTTTTTTTATTTTTATGTTTGAAAACTCTACTATTCTTGATCATTCATAGATTACAAATCTTAAAATTGATAACAAACACCTACCAACTACCCACCCTTCTCCATAATTATACAACTGAATTGACATTTTGCTGAAGGATTTTCTAACAGGATCTTCCCCTGCTGCATCCATTTCTTCTAAAGAATCCGCCATTCGTCCTCTGCAAAACCCGTCTACCCACATCAACATCCTGCAATAAACCACGGCAAATCATAAATCACATAAATTAATCGCATAACATGTAACATCCGACCTCTCGTCCCACCAATATTGTCTGTTTTGCCTACCAGGAGCTCATAAACCACGGTTAATCAGACATAAAACACACAAACTAATCGCATAACATGTCTATATGTACCGTGTACGTCCCATGTTGTCCCACCAATGCCTCTAACTCGTCTGAAAAATCACAGAAAACAAACCCCGTTTGAGTAAAGATCAACATATAACAACATAATGGTTTGATATGATTAAGAAAGTAATATGCGGGCGAGGTCGAATGGTCCAGAAAACAGAGTAAGTCCAGTCAAAACTGACTCTTCTCCTTTCACCCTCAAACGACAGACATAATCAATTGAAACCGGTTACACAACATGAATGAAATCACAACAATAACAAACAAAATCAAACGACGAACGGGATAGATTGCGATAAAGGAGAAACGATTACCGTGAAGGGATGGGGAGACGAAATCTGTATCCCAGCGGCTGTAGTCACGAGATGTAACCCTAGACATGGCTGGAGCTATTAAAGGAGAAAAGACTCAGTTGTAGAAATTGATGATCACATTGAATACTATTGATTGCGATGGAGAAAACTTACAACCTTAGAGTGATCCTCCATCAAGAGATCGAGAAGTACAAAGCCGATCAGCTCCTCTCCCCATCATAAGCAAGCGACAGATGGGATTCTGGATGTGTTGAAATACCAACATTACCCCCGTGGCGTCTTAAACTTGAGTGGAAATCCCAAATTTCATGGCTTTAATCACCTTGTACATGTTGCTTTAAAATTGATACGCGTGGTAAAATTACCATCTTGTACGTCACTTTTCCTTTTTAATATACTAGTGGGAAACCCGCGCGTTGCCGCGGGGTCGACAATTTACACCATTGTTCACATTTTCCGTTGTTTTATCAATCGTTATGAATGAGTTGAAAGAATTAGTAATAGCATGAGTATTAATCTCGTAGAAATCAAATCAGAGATACGTTGCATGTTTTCACCTAATACACTCTTTTATTTAGTAATAAAAACAACATATTTATTTATGAAAAAATGTAAGAAGTTAACGCAAATAACAAAATGAGCATTGACAGTTTACTTATGAGAAATACATAAAGCTAAAAGATGTATTTGGGTTGATGGTCTTGTTTATACCTGGCAAATGGGTTGGTTCGGGTCATGGGTCAAAACGGGTTCGGGTCAAAACGGGTCAATTACAAAAAAGGGTTGTTTTGGTTCGGGTTGGAACGGGTTCGGGTCGGAACGGGTTCGGGTTGAAACGGGTCCAGGTTGAAACGGGTTTCGAGTCGGGTTGGTTAACTCCATTATCCAAAACTATCCAAACACGTCCAACACCATCACTCACCTGCTGGAAGTACCAATAATGATTGACCCATGTTTCTTAAATACCATCTTTAAGTTTGCAGGATCTACTAAACTTGTTCCTGGGCGGATCCCATCATCAATAGAAGTTGTAAGAACTTTTTTCGAGTTGCAATGTTCCTGGGCGGATACCATCTTTTAGTTTTCTGGTCAACATCTTAGTTTTGATTGGAATGATCTCGCCCTTAAATCTTCGAGTTGCAAGTGCAACAACAACCTTCCTATGGTAGTCAAGTGTAACTTGATTTTGTTCGTGCCTCATTTTGCAAAAATGATATGCAATATTTGATAAACCCTATTGGAAGAAGACGATCTGAAACGAAACCAAAAAAACCGATTAAAACAAAATAACAAATCAAAACTGAACCGAAACAAAACCGAATAAACCAACCAAACATAAAGAAAAACCCGAAATCGAAACCGAAAAAACCGACCAAACCGAAACAAACAAAAAAAAAACGAAACTGAACCACAACTCGTCCCGTGCGGAAACTCGTGTCGGCCTAAAACCCGTTGCGATCCGAAACTCGTCCCGTGCGGAAACCCGTGTCGGGCTGCAACCATGTTAGGTCAGATTTTGTTGGAATGAAAACACTTTTTATCATAATTCGTTAATTTTTCGGTCAGTAGTTACTAACTAAGGTGTCAAATATGATTGTAAGACTTATATTGTTTCAGTGATAGTATAAACTTTCAAATAAAATGATTTAGGAGGTTCTACTTACTGAAAAAAAATACACTTTGGATGAATTTTGACCACCTTGCCCATTTTGTTTTAAGCAAATTGTTTTATTTTCCTCTTTTGACCCGTTAGAGATTAAAAAAAAGACTTATATCGAATCATTCATAAGTAAATGGGTGAACACTTTGACTTTTAATGTTACGCTATGCAACTATATGAAAGTTACCTTGTTCGAAAGGGCAACGGGAAGGGTCTTCACCAAAATATAAGGCCAATCTATCAGCACTTTTACCCTGCAACAGAAAGAGTTAAATGAAATAACCCGAAAGGCAACTTTCTTACAATGAAGGGCAAGTCATATGTAAAAGGAACTTAATTTTACTCAGTTTCTATTTTAGGGAACATTATTATCAAAATCAACAGTTAAGAGCCTGTTTTATAACCTTATAATAGAACGAGGGCCGGTTACCCGTTAAGGGTTAAGCTAATTGAAAGTATGTTCCCCAAAATGGAAATGAAATAGAAATTGTATAAGCATATTCCTTACATGTCGAATTTGTCCTAAAATAGTAGTAAAATTTATTGAGATTTACCACAACGGTATAGATATTTGTAGCACTTGTCACTTCCGCCTCAGCGTGGCTTTTTGGCTTCTACCCTTTACCAAGTTACAGTAATGACTAATGAAGCCACTTTATCATGACCGTATTTAATGGCTTCTAAAAAAGGCGTGTCCGCAAAATTATCTGCGACGGTGAGTAGCAATAAATTAGTCGGGTGAATCTTAAACACGAGAAAATAAATTTGGCCACTAATGAAAGATGCAGCAAGATGTTCATGTCAACAACTTGTTAGCAAATACTCACCAGTAGAGGTGACAAACGGGTCAGTTGGGTAGTGCTATCCCACAAACACTTTCTTTCCGGTTTTTAATACCCTATTTAATAAGATTACAAAAGCTATATAGTTACAGTTAACAATAATAAACAATTTGTGTTGTTTAATGCATTGCAAAAACAATTTGGCCAACTTGACTCGACCCGTTAGAAATAACAAAGCTCAAAAACAAGGCTCTAATGAGAAGTTCGATAAGTCCTATGACAAAAGGCCCTATTCTCGTCACCGCCACTGCCTTTACCACCACCGCCATAAAAACATAGTGAGCAAGTGAGCCCATTGAGCCATTTTGACCTTTGTTCATTTTTGGTAAAACCCATTATAACCCGAACCCAATCAATTTTTTTTTGGAAGAACCTGTTTTGGCCCGTTACCCGAACCAACCCGAGACTTATCCCAAACTATGTGTATTCAAACACAACACATTTAAGGATGTAAACTTTGGGATTATGCAAGATATTTAAGTTACCTTTTCTACTTTCAAAATTGACTTACATGATGAGTTCGAATGAGCATCCCCTAAAAAGAGAAACTTTTTCAATGTATGACTTTTACAGAGTTTGAGATATCTGCTAAGAATGAAAATAGTATTTAGCGTACAGAGCATAACAATATATGCTATTCAGTATATATAACAGGATTCCAATGTACCATTAAGAAAAACGTATAGACAACTATTTTATGCAATTTTGGTTTAAATCAATGACACACATCAATGATATGATCCTTCAAATCATCGGTCTAAAATATACGATACAACAAAGTCAAATGTTTATATTATAAATCTATAACGACAAAACAGTTGATGAAAATCAGATGTGTATAACCTAATCTATCAATTAGTTGTTTTTTGTCAGTTCAATTCCATACGCATTATAAAAACGATTGATTCAAAAATACGCATCATACTAAATGTTATAATATCGTATTTACGCTTTGTTAACAATAACCCCATTCTTAGCAGCCATGTGTAATGGAGTTTCTCCGTACTGCAAATTAGAGCAAGCTCAAATCATAGTTAGTTTTAATCTATACACAAAATCGCAAAAGAATAAACCAAATTGATAAACAGTATTTTAATGTGTACCTGTGAAGGGTATCTTAAAGCAGGTCTGAATCTGCAAAACTCCAATCAAAGTTAAAACCAAACCACGACAACAAACTCAAAGAAATTTAAATTGAAATAGGGTTTGAAACTAAGCGTGGTGATGGAAGACTACCATGTTGCTGATGTTGTCGTGGTGGTGGTGGCTATGCCGCCGTAGAACGGTCGTCGGAACCACCGACTGGATCCCTCATATTCTCCTGTTCTCCATCTGTAGCTCCATTTCTCTCTCTATCCAACTCTCTATCTTACTCCATAGTTATTATAGAGTAGAAGTGGCGATGGAAACCGCCGGAAGTCCAGACGTTTCATCTGCTCAATCGATGATGGAAAATGAAGGAACATTAGGAGTGAAATCCCTAGGCTACCCTTGTAGCGTCTTAAAATGCCAAATATTTTCCTATTTTCTCTGCTTACAAAGTGTTGTATATGATGCTTCCAATATTGTATATGATGTAAAATTACATTCTTGTACACCACTTCTCCTTTTTAATATATTATAGATTATAGATTATAGATATGCTTGTATAATGTATAAATAAATCTGTTAAATTATACCAACAAAACAAAAAGTTATAATGTCAGATTTAGGACTATTGTCTATTATTGTTATACTGTTTTTATGATACTTGTTTTACGTATATCCATATAGAATTGTGTAGATCGAGTTGGCCATCAGCTAGGTTAAGTCGAGTGTAAGTGATACCCTGTCAGTTAATGATGACGGGTATCCAAACATGGCCCAATATTTGGGTTAGGGCTCACATTTCACCTGGCCTAATCTGGCCCACTACTCTCCTACATAAGAAGGCACATGGCTTCATGCTGAAAGGACTCCACTCTTAACATGATCTCCCCATTCTTTCAACTTTTTTTTCTGACTTCCTGATTACTGTACCAATTTGAACGTCAGAGGGTGATCTAATGCTACAAACTTGAGCCTGAGCCCGGATTTTGACCCTTAAACATGTAACACAAACAAAAACCACTCAATTAGCTCTTTCATAAATTGGGTTTACAAAACACCTTAATAACTATACAAACTAATAAAAATGCAATATTTTCTACCCATACTTTCAAACATGTCTTGTTAGCAATCCTCATCAAAATTGTTCTTTCTCCCCAAGGTTTGATAAAAATAACTATTTAATATAAAAAATCAATTTACCTCCAAAAATTTTATTCCTTGTTTCATTTTTATCTAGACCTCTAATAACATCCATTTTCTCCAACAAGTTTAACACGTGTTTATCATGTGATTGCCATCTTGGTCATTCTCTCTCTCATTGACCAAAGATACCCTACACGATCCAAATCCCACGCACCTTCGTTCGTTCATTCTCAAGGAAAAAAAATGTTCTCTAACATCTCTAAATTCATTCTATTCTACACATGATAGGCAAATGGGTTAGGCATTCGATCCTACACATGATAAGCACATGTGTTTAACTTAATAGAGAAAATAAGTGATGTTAAAGGTCTGGATAATAATGAAATAACTTATGAAATGGGTATAGGTAAATTAATACTTTTAAACTTATAGATTAAAATGATGATTTTGTCAAACATTAGGATTTAGAAGCAAAACCAAATTTAACACAAGGAGCAATTATCTTTACTATGACAAAGTCACTAGCAATGGCTGGTGCCGTTTGCATATTTTTTTAAGAGTAAATTACTTTTTAATTCTCTGTGTTTTAGCGGTTTTAATTACTTGAGTCCAAAATCAAAAAGTTTAACGCACTGAGTCCCTAACCACTCATTTTATAACAATTTGAGTCCAACTTTTAACACTTGTACTTTTATTTTGAACTCAAGTGGTTAAAACCACTAAAACACAGGGACTCAAAACGTTACAAAATGAACGGTTAGGGACTCAGAACGTTTTAAACTTTTTGATTTTAAAATCAAGTGATTAAAACCACGACTCAAAAAGTAATTTACTCTTTTTTTTTTTTTAATTTACCATCGCTTGTTCAAGAACTCGGTGTATGAGTGAATAACTTCCTTTTTAACCATTTGAACAGAACTCGGAAAACTTGAAATTCGATTCGAATTCCAGTTTCAAATTCGGTTTTTGAGTCTTCGAATCGAATTAGCAATTAATTGGAGTTAACTGTGAGTGAGAGTGGGTGGGAAAATCTCTTCATAAGGTTGAGCACCCCAGGTGTTTGATGAAATGCCCCAAAGAATATACTTTTTGCATTGCTCCACAAAACCCTTGTTTTCTTTCACAGTGGGCCCTCATTAGCTACTTACTTGTGTTTGGTATTGACTTTTAACTTCAGAATAACCCAATCATTGTTGAGATATAAAGAACAAGACAAAGGGGATGTTAATAATCCACCAATATTGACCACTGACCAGATCCCAAAGTTATCATTTCTATGTGGGTGGGTGTCAGTGTCAACACACACACACTATGTGTTTACACATAGACAAGACCCTATTCCATCCAACAAAGTCAGTCACTTTGTGAACCATCATTCATGGGTATATCAGTGACTTTGTCTCACCTTTCAGTTTCAACAATGAATAATACCTTTCCGTTGGTGCATGGGTTTTCTGCTTTCACACACCTTGGTTTCTTGCTTCTTGTATTCATCAGTTGTCTCTGCAAAACACTCACTTTCAAAGGTCCTAAACAGATGCCCAACAATGGGGTCTTGTTTTACAGACAGACCCTGTTATCTTGTGTGGTCATTGTGGTTCTTAACCTTGTCATGTGTTCCTTGAACCTTCTTTATTGGTATAGAAATAGTTGGACTAAAGTAAACACCATTGGCTTTTCGGATACCCTTCTTCGAACTCTTGTTTGGTTATTCGTTTCGGTTTACTTGCACAATCATGTCTCTAAATCCACACAATCTAAGTATCCGTTTGCGTTAAGGATTTGGTGGTTTTCTTCTTTCTTAATCTTTAGTTTTTGTCTAGTGTCAGACTATGTTTTCCACAAACAGATTCATAGTTTAGCAGCCCATTTCTTGGTGTTAGATGCTTCGTCTACTTTCGTCGGTTTATTCCTGTGTTATGTTGGGTTCTTGGTTAAGAATGAAGGTGGAACCGTAAGCCATTTTCATCATGAACCGTTGTTAGATAGCAGCTCTAGTGAAACTATAAACCCTTCGTCAACCAGCAATATCTTCAGTCTTCTTACATTCTCTTGGATTCATCCGTTGATTTCTCTAGGATATAAGAAACAATTAGATCTTGAGGACATCCCTCAACTCGACAGTTTAAATAGTGCTAAAAGATCCTTTTCGGTTTTACAAAATAAACTACAATTGGATAAGAGTAAAAGTATCCAAATGAATACTTTAAGTCTTGTCAAGGCTGTGGTATTGACAACATGGAAAGACATAATAATCACTGGTCTCCTTTCTTTTGTGTCCACGATAGCTTCATATGTGGGGCCGTTCCTTATAAACACATTTGTCGGGTATCTAAGTGGACAACGAGACTTAAACACAGGCTTACTTCTAGTTTCTGCGTTCATTGTTGCTAAGATTGTAGAGTGTTTGGCACAACGACACTGTGAGTTAAAGCTGCAACAGGCTGGAACTAACGTCAGAGCTGCACTTGTTGCAATGATATACCACAAAGGTTTGACCCTTTCGTCTCAGTCAAAACAGGGACACTCGAATGGCGAGATTATTAACTTCATGGCCGTTGATGCTGAAAGAGTCGGTGATTTCAGCAAGTACATGCACAACACATGGTTGGTCATCATACAAGTTGGTCTGGCACTAGCAATATTGTATAAAAATCTCGGGATTTCTTCATTAGCTACCTTTGTTGCAACGATTGTCGTCATGCTATCGAACCTACCATTAGGGCGTTTACAGGAAAAGTTTCAAGAGAAGTTGATGAAATGTAAAGATAAAAGGATGAAACAAACTTCTGAAATTTTAAAGAATATGAGGATTCTCAAGCTTTATGGATGGGAGATGAAGTTCTTGTCGAGAATTAACGATATCCGGAACAATGAGGCGCATTGGCTGTATAAATATACATTTACAGTGGCAATGGCTAGTTTTGCATTCTGGGTTGCACCCACGTGTGTGGCTATAGCCACATTTGGTACGTGTATGCTTGCTGGCATCCCGCTTGACTCCGGGAAGGTGTTGTCTGCACTTGCAACGTTTAAGAATCTCCAAGACTCGGTGTATAATCTTCCGGATACAATATCTATGATGGTACAGACCAAAGTTTCGCTTGATCGTATTGCATCATTCCTCAGTCTATCTGAATTAGATTCTGGTCTGGTAGAAATAATCCCAAGAGGTAGTTCTGACATGGTAGTCGAGATTGTTGATGGAAATTTTTCATGGGATGCAACATCTTGTAATCCAACATTGAGTGATATATGTTTCAGAGTTTTTCATCGCATGAAGGTTGCTGTATGCGGCCCGGTTGGCTCGGGAAAGTCAAGCTTACTGTCGTGTATACTAGGTGAACTGCCTAAATTATCTGGAAAAGTCAAACTCAGTGGCACAAAGGCGTATGTTGGTCAATCTCCATGGATACAGAGTGGAACGATAGAACATAATATCCTATTTGGTAAGGAGATGGACAGAGAACGTTACGAGAAGGTTCTAGAAGCGTGTGATTTGAAGAAAGACCTTAAAGTTCTATCTTTCGGTGATAAAACGGTTATAGGGGAGAGGGGAATCAATTTGAGTGGAGGTCAGAAACAGAGAATACAGATAGCGCGTGCTCTGTATCAAGATGCTGATATATATCTATTTGATGATCCGTTCAGCGCTGTTGATGCTATTACAGGAAACCATCTTTTCAAGGTGAGTCAATTACTTATAAATATTCAGTTTCTCATGTTTCCTCAGGGTTAGTTAGGCCAGTAAATGAAACTAATGTTCATGAACTGTTCATGAACCGTTCAGCGGGAAGTTCGTTTATTTAAATAAACAAACGGACATGAACATTTTTTTTTGTTTATTTATTAATTGAACAAACAAGAACACACGCTTTGTTCGTTCATTTATGTTCGTCTATTTACGTTCGTTTCAAGTTTTAATAATCACATTATTAATTATATTTATATAAATATAAATATAAACAATAAACATGATTTCTAACTACTCATATAATAATAACTAATTAGTAATCGGGCTTTTAGTAATAAAAAATAAGTTTTTGAATTGAACTTATCGTAAATAATTACTCTTTTCTATATAAGAAAACCACTTTATGTTCGTTTATGTTTAATCAATTATGTTCATTTGTGTTCATTATGTTTATTAAATTATGTTCGTATAAGTTTGTCTGTTTATGTTCCTTTACGTTCGTGAACTGTTCGTTTAGGTTTTAAACGAACATGAACATGCTTATTTTCTTAATGAACAAACATGAACAAAAAAATGTGTTCGATTATACGTTCGTGTTTAGTTAAAGTTGAATGAACGAACACGAACATGCCCACATTCGTGTTCGTTGCATTCGTGTTCGTTCGGTTCGTTTACAGGCCTAGTGTTAGTCAATTAGTACAATGGTATGACAAAAACCATAATTTTATGAACTTTAACTAGTTAAAGTAATTTATCGACAGATAGTTTAGTGAACTTTAACTAGTTAAAGTAATTTATCAACAGGAATGTATGATGGATTTCTTGGAATCAAAAACAGTGATTTACGTCACGCATCAGGTGGAGTTTTTACCCGCTGCAGATCTGATCTTGGTAAGCGTTTGAAGTATACTTTCTCTATCTATATGCACACAAAACATCTGAATATAATGTGTATTCTGCTTTTCCACCAGGTCTTGAAGGATGGAAAAATTACACAAGCTGGAAAATACGACGATATTATGAAGCTAGGAAGCGACTTTTTAGAACTTGTAGGCGCACACAAAGAAGCTTTATTAGAAATTGATTCTGTAGGGCACAATTTAGAAACTGTAAAAAAGAATATCGAAGACGAGACTATAACGGGTCAAAACGGTAATTTAGCTCACATGGAGGAGAAGAAAAGGCAGCTTGTGGAAGAAGAAGAAAGAGAAAGAGGTAAAGTCAGCTCATCGGCGTATTGGAAATACCTTACAACTGCTTATGGAGGGGCGCTTACTCCTTTGGTATTATTATCACTAATTATGTTTGAGTTATCTCAAATCTCCAGCAATTACTGGTTGGCTTGGGCATCGCCTACATCCGAAAGTAACGAAGCGCGTGTTGATGGCTTTGAGTTCATTGTCGTTTGTGTGGCTTTTGGAACTGGATGTGCCTTTTGTATTCTAGCAAGATCTATGTTACTCATGAAAGTTGGCTATGAAACAGCCAACCGGCTTTTCGACAAAATGCATTTTTGTATTTTCCGTGCACCCATGTCGTTCTTTGATGCTAACCCATCTAGTCGAATTCTAAACAGAGTATCTACAGACCAAACTGCAGTTGACTTGACAGTACCGTCTACTATCGGTTCATTGGCGTATGTGGTCATACAGCTTTTCGGCATTATTTTCGTTATGTCACTAGGTGCTTGGCCCGTGTTCCTTGTTTTCTTTCTCGTGATTGGAATTTGCATCAGATTACAGGTAATCATAAATCATAATTACTGTAAGAAGCGTTCGTTTTTATAATATTATTGATACTCTTTTATTCTGATTTCTGTTTGACATGTATATATTGTGTTTGAAGCAATATTACATACCTGCAGCACGAGAACTGGCTCGATTGGTTGGAGTATGCAAAGCACCGGTCATTCAGCATTTTTCTGAAACAATATCGGGATCAACGACTATTAGAGGCTTTGATCAGAAACACAGATTCCAAGACACATGCTTGAAACTGATTGACGATTATTCCAGACCGAAGTTTCATGTTGCCGGTGCATTGGCTTGGTTTGGGTTACGCTTGGATATGCTGTCTTCTTTTATTTTTTCCTTCCTTCTGATCTTTCTAGTTTCTGTTCCCGAAGGAATAATTGACCCAAGTAAGTAAATTTTACGACTCACAACCTGTAGGTTTTGTTTTTCCCAAATTGTCATAGATAGCTTTTTGAATCGTGTAGAACTCAGTTTCAGAATAAAGTATTATGTGGGTATGAAATTTTAATCAGATAGTTCAGAAAGTTCAATAAGAACGAGCAATGAGAATGGATCTCTGTGTTGAAACCGTTGTATCTAAAACAAATTTGTAAACAGACCAAAGACTTCCCTTCAATAGGTAGAGAAGCATCACAGCGTTTAAGTGAAAACGGAACAACTCTATATGAAAAGTATTGTCAGTTGGCGGTTAAAACCATTGGCAGTTATTTGGTTACCAGCAGTAACTTCTATGAGTAGGAAATCCCTCATCAAGAACTCCTTCAGCTGTATGTCAGTTATTGGTCACCCAAGTTGCTGTTAATGCACACGTACTGTTGATCGCAGTTACTACTTTGACATTATATATGCTGTTGATCATGGTTGCACTGAATCTGATGGACCAAATCTCTTTACCTTTTAACCCATGTCCATACTTAATTATTATTTCATTTTGACCTTCAGTAAATCTAATTATAGTAACATGAAATTAAAGCACTAGAATCCCCAACAAAACCACAATGACACTTTCAACTATAAAGTAACACATACCCTCCAACCCATTGCAGGTACCGCAGGCTTAGCAGTAACGTATGGACTAAATTTGAACATGTTACAATTTTGGGCTATACTAAAACTTTGCAAATTGGAAATACAGTTTATCTCGGTTGAAAGAATTTTTCAATACAGTGCTATCGCAAGTGAGCCTCCTCTTGTTATAGACTCGAATAGACCTGATCGCTTCTGGCCTTCACAAGGAAAAGTCGATATTCACCATCTGCAGGTTATTAATATATTACTGATTTTTTTCTTTTTTATACTTATCGTTGATGTGATACTGATTTTTTTTTTCTTTTTTATACTTATCGTTCATGTGAAATTAGACGCTTTAAAAGTTTATAAATAATGTGTGAATAGGTTCGATACGCCCCACACATGCCACTTGTGTTGAGAGGCATTACATGCACTTTCCATGGAGGTACAAAGACGGGAATTGTAGGGAGAACCGGAAGTGGTAAATCTACTCTTATACAAACACTCTTCCGTATCGTTGAACCTACCAGTGGGGAAATTTTTATAGACGGGATCAACATTTCATCGATTGGACTCCATGATTTAAGATCTAGATTAAGCATAATTCCCCAAGATCCCACTATGTTCAACGGAACTGTTAGAAGCAACATGGACCCACTTGAGGACTATACCGATGATCAGATTTGGGAGGTACGTCATATAGATTTATTCAGCTTATACTGAGATGTGGTATCATCATATGTGATTTGTATGCCATTAATAACCTTTAGTTTGTCTTTACAGGCTCTTGATAAATGCCAGATTGGAGATGAGGTTAGAAGTAAGGAAGGCCAGCTTAATGCTACAGGTTCTTGATTGCTCCACCCGTTTAACACAATTTTTTATATTTATTCTTTGTATAAAAACTTAAAATTTTGACAACCCATGTTTGTAAAACTGCTATAGTTACTGAAAACGGAGAGAACTGGAGCATGGGTCAACGGCAACTGATCTGTCTTGGGCGTGTGCTACTCAAGAAAAGCAAGATTCTGGTTCTTGATGAGGCCACTGCATCAGTTGATACAGCGACAGATAACATGATTCAGAAAACACTTAGGGAACACTTTTCAGACTCGACTGTCATAGCAATAGCACATCGAATCACCTCTGTGGTCAAAAGTGACATGGTTTTAGTTTTAAACAATGGTTTGTGTGAGCTAAACTGATCAATCTGCCGCAATTGATATAAAAGCATTGTGTGTGATTCCTTTGTTTTATGGGTGATATGCAGGTCTTATTGAAGAATATGATTCTCCTACAGCATTGCTTGAAGATAAATCATCTTCTTTTTCCCAGCTGGTTGCGGAGTATGGCATGAGGTCGAATTCTAGTTATATAACTAACCACTGTTGACAACCCTATTGATGCCAAATTGTAATCATTTTGGCAAGTATATTAAAGTAACATGTACAATTTGATTTGATAAATATTCATTTAATGATAAATATTTTGAACAGAGTTCCTTGATCTGTGACAGTTATTGTTATATCATTGAAATGACAAATATTTTAGTAAGAGTAAAGTGCAATTTGCGTCCCTATGGTTTGGTGGCGGGATCAACATGAGACCCACATACTTAATTTTCGCTGCTAAGTCCTTCTACTTGAAAATTTTAACATTATGCGTCCATGCGTCTAACACCGTTAGAGTACGGGCATTTGTGTCATTTCACCTCTTCAAAAACCCTAAGGCCCCTAATATATTTACTAACATATTGAATCCCCTTGGTTTCATTTCCACACCACTCTTCCTTCCCACCACCGCACCACTGCTGCTCAACCACTGATCCGCTCCACCACCAACACCACACCACACCGGACCCCACCACCGATCTGCTCCACCACCGCTGCTAACACCACCGATACTCCAATCCACCTCACACCACACCACCGCACCACACCACCCACAAACCTCCGATCATGGTGTATCGTGATGGATACACCGGCGGTGAAAGGTAAACACAAGAATAATCGTTTACTTACTTTGATTTCACTTTGATTTTACTTGATTTTGGTAAGTGTAGTTTACTTTAAAATTGAAATTAGAACAAGATGCAACTTTACTTGAACATTTGTAGCTGACATTAGGGTCAATGGTACCGGCACCCACCTCATATTCCACTGGAGGGTGGTTCTGAGGTTTTTGAACAACTTGACCTTCGATTTCCGCTTTCAACGAGGAAGGCAAGATAGGATCCAATAGGGTAGAGTAGTGTTTATTAGATAGATAATTAAACTTAATTATGCTAGTATGTTTGTATTTGTATTATAACTTATATATATCCGATATGTATGATAACTTATGATGATGGTGATAAGCGGGTGGAATTCAAACTGCTATAGGCAGTTATTCCCGCCACATGGAACCGCCAAACATCACACATAAATATGTGAAGTCCGGCAAACTGTTCCGGCACCAAGACAATTTCCAGTTTATTCAAATTGTCCATTTCTATTACCTTCGTTTCTCCTGTTCGTTTATCATTTCTGCATATCTGTTTCCTATTCATCATGACTACCGAATCATGTATGTCATTCAATTCCGCTGCAAATATGGTTGAATCCCAACAATGTTGCTGCCAACCACCACAAGTGGCCTAGTGGTGGAGTGACTTGGGTTCTCCAATGGAGACCCAAGTTCAATTCCCATTAGTGCCACTTTGGTGGCCACCGACACCCGCTTTAAGCCGGACCGAGGACACTCAAGGTCTCGGGTTCGAAACATGTTTCTTACCCCTCTTTGATGGCTATGGGTATTTGCCACCAGGGATCCTTGTCGGGTGGTGAACTGGGAAGGGTCCCTTCCGCGGTCAGGGGTACCGTGCAACTACCCTTTTTTTTTAATTATGTAATTACGAGTAGATGCTTTTGTATGCTTTTGTAAAACTAACATCTGATCCCACTACTTTTGATGCCTAATGATGCTAATTATCTAGGTTATTTTGTAAATGATTTGGTTTGTTTGTGTATACAGTTAGTTTGCTTTGTTTAGTTCAAATGGTTCAAACTGGTTACAATGGTTTGTTTGAGATTGCATGGCTTGTTTGGTTCAAATGGGAAGCCGAGTATGGTTGGCTTTTTTTGTAGGTTGGGTTTGTTTCGTTCAAAATGGTTTGGTTTGTTTGGTTGAAATGGTTAGATTTCATGCATGATTTGTTAGGTTCATGGTTAGAGTAGCCGAGTATTGTTCAAATGATTTGGTTTAATGCATGTATTGTTCAGTTTCATGCATACAAGTATGGGTTGGAATTCATGGTTAGTATGTTTATTTGCTAGTATACGGTTCAAATCTTTCAAGCGGGTCAAAATTGTTGCCGATTCATTTTGGGTTTGGAGGGAATGGGTTTGTTACGATGGGTATGGATTTTGGAGGGAAAATGATATATATATATATATATATATATATATATATATATATATATATATATAGAGAGAGAGAGAGAGAGAGAAAGTATAATGTACTTCAGGGCTTAACCTACATTAACATACATGACAAAAAATATAACGTGCGTTATTATCATAGAACGTGCGTGATTATAGTCCCATGCGTGATTATGTGTTCCCATGCGTGATTATGTGGTCCCATGCGTGATTATACCCCTGATCCAACGGTTACCATTGTCTCCTACGTGATGTATGATAAGGCTTTTTGTATGTTAACCTTACTCTCTCTCTCTCTCTCTCTCTCTCTATATATATATATATATATATATATATATAGGACAAAGATCCGTTAGGAACCACTTTTTATTGCGAGAACCAATGTGAACACAACCAAAAATAAAAGTAACGATTTTAACATAAAAAAAAATTTAGATTTTTTTTTGATTTTTTTTAGGTTTTTTGGGGGTTTAGTTTTTAGCATTTTAGCTTTGGGGGGTGGGGGGGGGGGTTAGGTTTTTGGGGTGGGGAGGGGTGGGGGTTAGGTTTTTTTTGGTTTGTTAAACGGTTGGAATAATAAAGAAAGCACATGGACGCATATTGTAAGAATAAAATGATACTTACGTCTTTTCATAACATTTTTAAATGAACTCTAACGTTCAATAGACGGCAGGGATGCAGAGTCTTACATTTCAAAACCACGAGTACTCATGCTACAAAAATCAAGTATGAGGGTCTTATGTTGATCCCCCACCAAACCACAGGGATGCAAATTGCACTTTACTCTTAAACACATATCCATATAGTATTTTGAAGTCGAATCCTATTATGCGGGTCCGGTCAGTAGGTGCCTTATGCTATAGTGCAGTTCTAGTTTGAGGGCATTAACTCGGTTTAATCGGGTAAGAGTAATCATTTACTCACATACTAGCTTCACCATTCCCCTTATCTTCTTCGACTTCTTCTCAACCTTACAAAAACTTAGGTGTGCTCACGACCCATAATCACTCCTACCAATCTTAGGCTCGGTTCAACCTATTTAGAGGTCTTAAACTACCTCTTAAGAGTGATATTATTGGTTATTAAAGTTTAAATAGTGTTATTTTACCTTTTCATATAAGATCATTTTTTATACAAAATATTCAAAATCCATTTTAAGAAAAAAAACCTTTTACAGCAAAATCCATTTCGCCAATAGCCCGGTGTGATGAATTTCACCAGTAGCTCATTTATAGAATTCGTTGATCGTTAAAAAAAAAAAAAAAACAACCTTTTACAACAAAATCCATTTTAAGAAAACTACCTTTTACAAAATATAATATAGTCAATCCATTTAAATCATTTTAGTAACAATATGTTAGAAAGATTCATCATCTTTCTATGTTAACATTATCACTTTCCATTAAGAAAATCATAAACGTACAAGTTCCTTCAAGGAACCATATAATTAAAAAATAAATATTTTGTATATTTTAACTTCACATTTTTATAGGCTATTTTCTAATCATTTTATATTTCTTTTCTTGTATGTTCGTTTATCTATTAGACGAACGAACACAAAAATATTTTCTTATCAACGAGTACCAAACAACGTACATATGCAATCATAAAATATATACAAGTATGTTTTGACAATGGGCACCCAAAGTCCCAAGCCATCATAGAGATATATTTCAGTGATATCCAATTGGAGCTGGTGAATCTTTAAGCTCAAGTCCTTGATAATGTATATCCTGCAACATATTCAATCCAAAATGTCACCAACTTCCATTCAACAAAACGCGCGCACGCACATATACACACACAAAAAAAAAAAAAAACAATGTAACAATTACCGAAGCGAAGTGATTAACGTCGCGATGATGAGCCTCGTCCGCTCTCACAACCATGACAACATCGCGAAGCGTTGAATTAGCAGGAAGACGCCAATAGTCAATAGCAATGGCGGGCGCCTTGACATTTTCTATGTTACCAGCATCAAGCTCCTTTAAGAACTCGGTGTACGAGTGGATTGCTTCTTCCTCAAGGTACCCGGTGATCCGGTGAGCTAGTTTAGGGGAAGCAAGGTATGCAACAAAGTAGGCATTGAAGAAGATGCCTTGGACCGCAAAAACAAGCGCCCGTTCGTACCATTTTGGCTTAGCAACCTCCATGAAAGTCATTAGATGCATTCTTTCGTTCTCGGCTTCTTCTAACAGAGCTTTGATCCACCCGCCACTTGGCTCGAACCGCCGCAGTGATTTACAGTGAAGCAGCATTCCTCCTACCATTCCAGGAACCGCAGCCACTGTTTCGAGCATCATTGCTCGACATCCATATCGCCTCTGTTATTATCAAATCGAATTTCATCAAAATTCACATTAGGGATGAAAAACAAACCTACGGGTACTCGGGTATAAGCCTGGGCATGGGATTAGTTTTAAAAATGTCACAAATATGAGACGGGTTTAGATTAGGTGGTACCCAACTCTATTACCGTTGCATACATACCGGTTTACCCAAAAATGCCCATAAACATTTTATTTGATTTTCCTTTGTCTATTTTTAATAAAAACTCTACTAATTCACTAATTATTAGTTTTTATATTTCTAATTTCCTTGGTATTAAAATTAAAACTATATAAATTAAAAGGTAAAAAGAAATGAAAACCCTAACCAATTATTTTTAAAAACCAACGGGTATACCCGACACCTAACAAGTGGTTATGACAATATTAGTCCGAATATAAGACTCGGTTTTACAATTAAATATCATATTTAAATTATTTAAGATTGGAATTACTAATACTCGTATCTAGTTCAGATTGTGGCTAATGAATCATCATTTATAAAGAAAGTGATTTGCTCAAAATTAGTTGACCTGAAAGAAGATATCAGTAGGCAATCGTAGAGACTTGACGGTCCAATATGCAAATTTGTCCAAAAACGTCTTCGGAACATGATGTTTCTTCAGATCAATCGACAAATCTGCTTCATACGTCTCCCATGGCTGCCATTAAAATTCAAATCAGCAAACATATCATACACCACTAAAAAAAAACTAGTCAATTCCGACCACAAATTCAGTCGCAAATACCCATTCGCCACAAATTTGCGACCAAAATTATAGTGACAAAAACCCATCTATTTTGCGACAGACTTGCAACCAATTACAGTGACAAAAAACCTATGAATTTGCGACCAACTTGCAACCATCCCTTGGTTGTTTGTGACGGCTATTAGCGACAAAACAATAATAAACATACCCTAAAACAATTCCACTTCCACTCTGAACCATCTTCTTTCGTAAGTCTCGACGGTGGCACTCCCCAATAACTCGCCACCTCTTTACCTTTCTGACCACCCGTGGCTGCCGCCGTTGCACCACCACTACCACCACCCACAACCTCTTCCTTCTGCTCTTTCTGTTCCTTCTCCGCCAACGTCATTGTACTCGCATTACGAGCACCGAACACCGGAGCTGACATAATCCACCATGTCGCCACCGCCGGCTCAGCCCCGACGAGACCGGGGCTGGTTCCGGTGGCGGTTGATAATAAACGTGGACTCGTTTGTCTAGTGACGGATCGGACTATAGTCGTCACTACACGAGTAGTCATTTTTGCTGGCGGTTGCTACAGTGAGAGGTTTTGGACACCAAGAAAATGGGATGGGATAAATGGGTTTATTGGCGTGAAATATTTTGTATATGTGTTATATTTTCTGAGAAAATTGTATGGAATTTTGGCTCGTTTTATGCCATACAAAAAATGTGGCGGTGGAATGATACGCTGACGTTTCTTGTCGTGTTGTTTAATCCGAGTTATTAATGGAAATGCATGTATATGTTTTATTTTTGGAAAACATATATATGTTTTCCATATTAATGACATTGCTAATGCTAATATATATATGTTTTCCATATCAAATTGGGGTGGAGATCCATAGTAGGGCTGAGGCTATGCTCTATAGCGATAACATGTTTTTAAACCCGTTTCATTCAGATGGGTCGTTGGCTATGATTATTGTTGATTTCTATAATGTTTTCAACCTGGTGGATAGGACTGTCTTCTTGTCGGAGGTTCGAACCCGATGTCCGTCCAATTCCTTATTGGTGGATTTTTTTATATGGTCAGTCGGCTAGATTATATGTCGGAGACAATTATATTTGGACCACCACCGGGGTTCATCAGGGACCCCCTAGGGCCTGTTCTCTTTGCCTTAGTTTTGCATCCCCTCATTCACCAGATACGAGATAGATGCAAGTTACTCTCCTATGGTTACTACTTGGATGGTGATAAGATTATTAGAGATGCTAAAGAGGTGGCTAAAACTTTATAAATCATCAGTTATAAGGGGCCCAGTTTGGGGCTTTAACTTAACGTCAGGAAAACATAACTTTTAGCTATCGTGCAATGAATTAAGGAGCAGGAGGGTTTGTTTCCTAGCAAGATTGGAAGGGCGGTGCTGGGTGTGAAACTACTCGAGGCACTGTTAGTCGGGATGTAGGTTTCATCAGTAGTTTAGCAGTGAAAATGGCATCTCGTGCATTAGATCTGATGAGCTATCTTCCACATTTGCATGACCCTCAATGCGAGCTCCTCTTGCTGCGCTCTTGCATGGGTGTTGCCAAGCTGTTGTTTGGCCTCAGGACGTGTCAGCCTACGTTTGATGGAGAGGTGATTTCGGTTTTTGACAAAGGCCTTGGAGAGCGATCGAGGATATTGTGGTCTGCGGGTGTCCGTTTATTGGGGATCTGTAATAAAGGTTGGCATCTCTTCCGACCCTTGTTGGGGGATTTGGGTTTATGTTCGGCTGAGGATGTATCTACGTATGCTTTCGTGGCCTCGAGAGTGCATTCTTGGAGTTTGTAGGACCACATTGTTCGGGACTTTGGTATTGTCAGCTTAGATTCTGATTATGTGTGTGCGTTGGATTGCATGCACATGTCTCTTCCTGTTTTTGATCTTGGTGTTTTCTCTAATAAAGACACCGCCCCCTAAATCCCAAGATGCTTTGGCGAGTACCCTATTTAGTAGAAGCCCAGAGTTTGGGAGAGAAGTTTGGTCCATCCCCTCGATAAAAAGCGGTGTTTGATTGTCTTCGTGCTTCTCATGCATAAGATTTCCTAACAGCCATCCCCACTAAAGGATTAGGTCAACACATGTTAGTTGTGGAGTACCAAGCAATTCTTAAGTACTGTCTAATGGTCCCTCTGTTTCTGGTTGATGAACCTTCCCAGTTTGCCGCAAGGTTTGGTTAGATACTTTTGGTGAGCATGCGATACATTGCAACGAGTTACCTGGGTGGTTTAAATACAAGCCTGATTTGGTTAGAGATATTGTTTGGATGTTCTAAAGCGGGGCAGGGATTTCGGGTAAAAAGGAGGCTCTGGTAAACTTTTTTACGGATCCACTCGATGGGAAATCTACTTTTCGGCCGACTGGTAT